>CM039134.1:7729645-8217341 GCA_022036555.1 Microstegium vimineum
AGACCCTGTTGCAAAAGATCAACGCTTTGCAGGCGCTGGAGAGGGACAGGAGTTATTAGATATAACAAGCCTTTTTGAATATCGACGCCCCTTACAATGCCTGCACATGTACATAACATCGTTATTGTTTGCACACACAGTTAAACACATATATCAGAGGATGCATTATGGGCTGCTGAAACACATTATTCAGAATAAACCAGACTTTGTTCACGACATGCATGCTCTATTATGATGAACTTTCTCCAGCTGCAAATTGGTTAGACCCTGGGCCAAAAATTACGATACTAACTACAAAACAATTTTGGGTCCCACTCCAAAATGAGATGGCTAGCTAATCAGAAGCAAGATGCTTTCACAGTGAAACTAATAACAAAAAAATAAAATAAAAAAGTCAGCTGACAGAAAGATTACCTAGCCCAACACAGTAAGGGATTGATCTGGTTCCTTTGGATGGATTGGAAACTGCTAAACCAACTATGGTTGCGTTCAGACTACGCCATAGCTCACCATCAGGTACCTGGGCAACGAGTAACCATGTCGATGTTCAGGATACACTAACCATTGAAATACAAGCCAAACTGCTACCACATTTTCCGATTGACTATGCAATCAAAGAGAACTTTGAGCAGCAAATATCCATGATGCTGATAATATCTTACCAAAGACTGCGCATCTAATCTTTGTCAATGACAACTGGTATACATAAAACACCTAATCTTTGTCAATGGCAACTAGTATACATAAAACTTACAGCAAGAGTATGTGTATGTAGCAGCAAGTTTAGAATGCTATATAAGGGATACTATTTTATATATTTGCATCTCTGTCTATAATCATTTGTTGAAACTTGGTTTATAAGTAGAAATAATTTATAAGAACTGTCCACGGAGTTTTCAGCTTCAGGTGCCTTAACCCTCCGCATTTCATCATAGGAATGGAAGGCAAGAGACCAAACATGCCATTTCATTCAAAACCCGAACTCTGAAAAATGTAGATAACAAATATAGAAGCAATGGGAAAGAACTGACCTCACAATGAAGATGCACAACTGCAACATCTGAAAATGGTACTTGATAAGGTGGAAGTGAAGCTAGGGCATAAGCAAGCTCCTTATTAGTTGATAGAGATATGTTGCTTGGAAAACACTGCTTCAAGTACTCCACAAGTCGGCGTTCACGCATTCCGCATGAATCTTTCTGAATTAGCAACCTTGCCAATATAGAGATGATGTTAGTGTTTGCTACGCTACAAGCTCCACGTTATAAGCTCCTGTCAACACTTTTTTTCCCAAAAAAACTATATAAACTCATCAACTGCAGCCTGTGAGCAAGCTGATGCATCCTAATAGTATGGAACAGAGTATCAAGTTTACATAATGATTCTCTCTTTGAAACAAGATACTTGCAGAACTGCAGACAGGGCCGGCTCTATAATTTTAAGGGCCCTTGGGCAAGTAAGATGATAAGGGCTCATTAAACTAATTTTGTAATGTAAAGATAAATATATATTATAAATAATAAACTTAACTTGCACCATATATTTAGTTCATAAAAGATAACGACAATACAAAAAAAATTAAAACAACAATAACTTTTATGATTAGCTTAAATAAAAAAATATAATGCTTTACTGCCTTGTAAAATATCGTCTTTGGATTATTTTTTAATGTAAAATCTTCAAGAACAATATTAAGATTAATGTTGTCCAAAACATACGTCTCAATGTTGTACATAGTCAATCTATTCAATTTTTCTTGTAACATACAATTGACATAAAACAATTTTATTTACTTGTATACAATTGCTTCTTCGGTAACCAGATACTTTTATACAATTGCCTGGTAAAGCTGTGTTGTAACTCGCGCCGTTGCGGTGCCTCGGCTGTGCCGGTGTGCCTTCGAGTCTGCGACCAGCATCAGGCAAGTCTGACAACAATAGGAAGCGTCTGTGCCATAGCTAGGAAAATGAAATATCGCTGGCTACTCGCTTCGGGGCCTGCTCGTTACATACTCCGTACGGGATAACATAAGCTGATGTTTGTTGGGCTATCAAAGGCTTAGGCCAAATAGGAAAATAACATACTAATTAGCTATTTGCTCTTGGGCCCCCTAGCTCCAAGGGCCCCCGGCGGTCGCACCGGCTGCCCTCCCCCTAGAGCCGGGCCTGACTGCAGAAGTGAAGTTATAAACAGATAGCAACACAAATATGACTAGAAAACTATCATCCTGACACCAAACCCACACAAGGATTGAGAGAAAAGGTTGGCATTCTTTCAGTCCTATATAGATAAGAGTCAAAACATGGTATAAAACTGATAGCTAAATATAAATATGGAATATATTATCCGGTCAATCCTGGTCGAGAACATGTAAACTTCCCTAATGCAACTACCTTCAAATGTTGCAAATACAGATCTGAGTACAACCGAGATAAATGGCAAATGTTCATAAGTAAGAGCCTGCATATATATGTTCCAAGTACGATGACAACTATATCAGTTTTCTGAATTTCTAAATGCAAAAAGTTACTTACGATCTGTTAGAGGCATCATGAAATGCAGAATCAATGTTAATCATAGTAGGTCCTGTTTGCCCACCATCTAGCCAAAACACTCCATCAGGGAGATTCTTGCTCTGCATTGTGATGCGTATCTGAACAACTATTGTAGGGCAGATATACCTTAGCATCTCTACGAGCATATCAAAACCAGCACCTGCATTAAATAAAAATACAAAAGAAAACGTAAGGTTTTCACTGAAACAAGTATGTGGTTTAAGACAAAGCAAATCAGCTCTGGAATGACTAACAGATACCTTTTACCCATCCAGGAGTATTGACAATTAGTGGCAGCATTTCATTCCCATCGCATCGATATTTTCCAACAAAGTAGTCATATAAATGGAATAGGCAATCCAGATATGCTTCTGGATCTCTTTTCGAAGAAATGTCACCAAAGAAGTAGCACCTAATTGAATTTGTAAATGGCATTAGTGAAAGCCAAGCAGGGATTACATAAGTTTGGTAATATTAATAAAACATTCACTCTGGCAAATACTAAAAAATTACATGATCGTTAACACACTACCACAACTGTTTCAGTAAACAAACAAAGAAATCCCACAATAAAAGTTGTGCACAAATTCCTGCAGTGAAGAAACCTAGTGAAATTACCACACTACTACACTACAAAGCTAATCACAATTTTAGTATACAAATAACAAATGAGAGGAGAAATGTTACACCTTTCGGCTTCCCGTAGAGTTGGGTTTAGCAAATCTGCACAAAAGCCAAAATCGTTGTAGTCAGTGACGAATGAACAAAAGATTACTGCCGTATTTTAAAAAATCACCAGCACTAACGCCCAATCCGGTGCACTTGTATGTACTGACCTACGATAGCTTCGTTGAGGACATGGAACGAGAGGCACCCCGGCGGGCCGAACTCCGGCTGCCCCAAGTCGGTGTCCAGATAAGCAACCTTACCGTGACTGCAAAGCACCGCGACACCATCAGTAAGAGGACCACCAGCATCGCCCTCGTCAGGGTTAGGGTGTTGGGCTCTGTGGTGGTGACTTGCCTGGGAAGCAGCGCGTTGAGGAGGACGCGGGAGAAGGTGGACTTGCCGCTGTTCTTGGGCCCGCACACGACCACCACCGGAGGCGTGGGGTGGGAGGAGACGGTCGATACAGAGGAGGCCCAGTCCGGAGGGACTACCGCCTCGGTGCCGGGCGCCGGGGAAGACGACCGCGGCGGTGTCCGCGTTGGCGTCGCTCGGGCGCCGGCCATGTCCCGATGCCTTCGCCGTGGTTCGCAGAGGGCAGACCGCAGGAGCGGCGCGCGAGCCTGAGTTACTTCCTGCTTCCTCCGGCAGCAATCTGGTCCGTTCAGTTCAGGATCGGACGGCATCACGGCTTGCTACGCGTTCCCTTGCTCTTTTGTACTTTGAGAATGTACGGCCCAGTAACACTTGGGCTTGAAAAAGGCCCTCCGTTATATTTAGCCCAACATGAGATATAGGATCTTCTCATGTCTACATCCGTGCATACGGAAAGGGTCGGAAAAAAAGAAGACTTACTCATACAAACAGGTTTTAAATCTTAGATTATTTTTCGATATGAGTATAATTTTTTCTACATTGTTTGGATGCGCATGTATCCACTTAATCCAAATATGTTGTAAGGATTGATGTAGAATTTAAATTAAGTTTCGCGATAACCCACTGCAACACATATGATTTGAGATTTTTTTTTGATAAAGTATATCTGTATTAATTAATAGAAAAACATGTCAAAATACAAGTACACCGAAAAAAGATACGTAGGACAATTGTCCAACCTATATTCTACGAGAAAGGAAACCGGCTGCATTCGCTGCCGGCGAAGACCGCCGACACCAGCCGACGCCGCCAAACCTGAATCACCAGAAGCCGAAGGAAACCACCGGCGTTGAGGTAGACTGCAGCAGACGCTCGATCTCGCGGAAGCGAAGAATTCTTTGAGCGCCCATCCGACAGGATCACAATCCAGATTGAAACGACGAGAGTGGTGCTGACGATAACATCCGTCGACGCGGTGAAGCCAAGCTCGCTTAATCCCGATCCGTGCCGCCGGTAGATCGCGATCGATCCACCACACTCCATCTTGCCACCATGCCCTCAGCCGCCACCGTATCCTTGACCTTGACGCGGCACGAGCACCGCCGCTCCGCCGTGACGGCGAAACAACAGCCGCCGCAGACTCCTACACCACCTCACAGGCCTCTCATCGTCACCGGAGTAGATGACGAGGAGGTGGACGAAGACCGGGAGGACTTTATTCCACCATGGCAGCGCCGCCACCTCCACCAAGCTCGCGCCGCCGAAAAACCTAACCCTAAAAACTTGATCCACTGGAGAAACTTATTAGAAACAATGAATCCCCACTCCCTTCAGCCTCCGGCGAGATGCCGAAGGGGAAGGGAGGGGGACCAGCGGCGACGACGGAGGGGGCGGGGGGGCGGCGACGGCTCACCGTGCATCCTAATCATCCCTAACTAGTATGAGCACTCTCCAAGTAGTGATGAGACACAAATTAGGTTCAGTGGTCAGCGGTGGTGGACCCAGGAATTAAGCGAGCGGGGCTGAAATTCTACTTCCACTTCAGAGTAACTTCCAATCTAAATTTTGGAGGAGCTCTATCAAACAGGTTTTTTACTAAAAAGTGATTATATGCTGAATCTGTAAAGTGATTCTCTAAATTAAACTAGAAGTTGGGAGCTATAAACAGTAGCTTCTCCTGATTCACTCCATGCATAGGGTTATTATGCATAGAGTTATTATATGCATTGAGTTTATCCTAAAGAATCATGTTGAAACATTTTCAGCCATAGAGTTACTTATCTAATTCTCTCAGATAATCAACTTTCATAAAAAAATCTAGAGCAGAAAGAGCTATACAAAATAGGCTCGAGTCTCTCTTCATGTCCTAGCTCTTTACTCCGTAGCCTACAATTACTTCCTTTGTTTAATTCAAGTTCAAAAGTTACTTCCTTTGTTTTTTTAAAAAGGCTTTCTAGTTTTGTAATAAATTCAAACTTATCTAAACTTTAACATGTTTGTAGAAGAATATATTATCATCTACTGCCTCCTTTCAAAATTATAGTTCCTTTTAGCTTGTTCGGAGTTGAGCTTCTTTAATTTTGATTGAATTTATAAAATGCTTTAATATCAAACAATAACAACTTTGTCTACTTAAATTATCATCAAAATATTTTCATAGTCCAATATTTTGAAGTCACATATGTTGACATATTTTTATGAAAAAATTAATCAACATTAGAGAAGTTTGTTTTTTATTAAACTAAAGTGAACTATATTTTTGAATAGATGGTGTACTATACTAAAAGTGCGCCATGAAAAGATATTATGGCAGACCTAATCAAACTAATTTGATGGAGTAGTTAATGCATTTTTTTATAAAATTGATCAAAGTTCGTTAGAGAAGTTTGATTGGAACAAAACTAAACTAATGCATTTCAAAGTTTGCATGTACATGTAGTAATTTCTTGTGCAATCATTTAGGTTCTACCATATTTGGTAACAAGGTAATATCTATCATAAGTACCATAAAAAATTAAATATTGTCTGAAATGGATAATGGGGTGTTGTAGCAACTTTTCTAACAATCCTTTGTCTAGCACGCTTCCATATATAGATACAAGGAAGAGATAACCTATTCTCTTGTTGAAGAATACTCTAGTTTGATGTTGACAAAGGTATTCTTGTCTTTAGAGTTTTCTTGGATGTAGTGACCATGTGTTTCTTATGATGTTATATGTGGTTGTTGAATTTGATTTTGTTGCTATGATTGTTAATTAGGCCCTGATCGGTGCAGCTCTATCGATCTTGATTCCCTTCGACAAATCAGCTAGTGCTACTATATATGGCATAGTGTAGATATAGTTTTTGGGAACTTGAGAAGAAAACTGAACCTGAGGAAGGGTGAAACTAAAGAATCTTCATGGGCTATGGTTCCTATAGGACAATCGACAATGTAGCTAGGTGAAGCAACTTGTCGATACATTGGTAGCCAGGTATCCTTGCCATAACACGCCAAAATCATATATGGTATTTCATCTACTTGGTGGACGTGCCACAACTAGATGTACTTAGAAATTAACTCTAACCGACAAGATTTATTATAACAAACTAGGAAACATGTGTGTACAACGATCAGAACTGTATCTATAACCCTACCATGGACCATTTAAGGAGTAGAGAGCTCCAACCGGTCATTCCAACATAAAAGTCTCCATGTCGTCATGTCAATGAAGTTGTTGATATGGTAGTTATTGTCACACATGTCTTCAACAAAGCCGCCATGAAGAAAACGATTCTATCATGCTTCCTCGCTGTCGTAGAGGAGGAAGAGATTATACTCCAATACCAAAAAAACTTGGCATGGAGAGACCCTAACCCTAAAGACTCAATCTACTAGAAAAACTTATTAAAAAGAAGCACATTGGACAAGAAATCCACCCAAAGGCGAAAGCCTTAACTGACGTCAATGAGTAAAAAATTGAAGACATGTTGTGATTATCTACAATCACATCGCCAACATTAACTACTCTAACTATCTCGATATCTTCGAGAAAGGCGCAATTATGAAATGAAGGTTTCAAGGGCCACAAAGCCATATGAAGGAGTTGTCGAAGTCCAGGCCATGAAGGTTTGAGCGAAGGTCAATGCTGAAGAGTAGCAAGAGACCGAGATAGTCCCGTATAGACAAAAGTTGAGTGCCTAGTCTGAGTTCTCGTTGGGCCACTACTAGTTGTATTCAACTATTAGGTATTATACCTTTTTTATCAAAATTGATATATGATGGGCTATTGTTGGGGTAGTATTTTATGTTAGGGACCCCACTAGTGCTTCTAATGCCCAATTATTATATAACTTGGGGGGGCTTGCACAAAAATATTTGGGGCTTATTTATAGCCTAGATTTTTTTTTGTAAATTCAAGTTTCGTGGGGAAAATGAGGTAAGCCTATCGTCCCACCTTCTTTCTCTATAAAAGAAAGTGGAAGGTGGCAAGGGAGGCTTTCCAATGAATAGTTTGTCTCTTTACCTTGTACCCTCTTTCACTCATTCATTTATGTTGGAGAAGCCAATACCACTCATTTTGTTTGCTTAATTAAGAGGTCACACAACCATCGTTTAGCATATGCCTATTAATTCTAGACACAAAAGTTCCAAATATACTATAAGTTAGAACAATATAACATTCCAAAACAATTTTTTTCTACTTAGACCAAAACGGTGTGTTGAATAGTAGAATATTTAGGATCATATACTTTAATTATAAATGTTTTGTTATATTTAAAAATGATTTGTATTTGTATAACGCAAAGTAAGCAGAATCATGATTAGGAATATGCACTCGACGTTACTTGTTCAGATAGGAGTTCTCTACATAATAAGACAATTCAGATAGAAGTTCTCTACATAATAAGTCCACTATCGAATCGGAGCCATGGTAATCATCGATCACCCCGGCCGTCGACGACGCCCATCCCCTCGCCAACAACCTCGACCCTACTGTTGCATTACGACGCCCTGGTGGAGCTCTCCCCCGCCGTATTATGTGGGCTCCTCGCTTGCTACACCGGGTCCACAGTCGACGCCTCCTTCCGGCAATTGCCGGCGCCGCTAGTGTACATGTAGCCGGCGGAGGAGCTATCCTACTTCTACTACTACCCGGACCCGCAGCCGCAGCAGCAGGGGTTCCCGTCATGCTTCGCCGCCGCACCCTTCGTCGCTCTTGAACCTGCTACTACTACCATACGGCCGGAGCTACTACTACAGGTGTCAGACGACGCATCAGCCGACGGCGAGCATGCCGCCGTCGTTGCACATACTACCCGCAACCACTAGCGACAGCGACCGGTTCAGCGTTAGTAGAAGAAGAAGAAGCTCCCCCTACACATGCAGATACATACGCAATAGGCTCAAGAAGACGACACTTCTAGTAGGCCCGCTCCTCGACGTCGTCGTGGCCGGCCTTCCAAACGCGCCGCCACCGTGTCGCCGTTGGAAGGAACCGAGCCGCGCCGTCGTCGTCGTCGTAGAAGACAGCAAGCTCTGCTGCCGCCACCGGCTCGGCAACAATACCGTCGTCGGCTGCTGCTCAAGTCTCAGGCGACCAGGCTGGTGAAGCTAGCAGGAGCAGAAGCAGCTCCTCCGGCGGTCAGCAGTAGATTGCCGCGTGCACAAGCACAAGCACAGACGATGATGATGACCCAGCTGCTGCGTGCACAAGCACAAGCACAGATGATGATGATGGCCCAACAGGCGTAGTCGTAGAGGATCATGATCACCAGCATGCGGCTACGATCGCACCGGAGCTGACGACGACGACGGGAGGATTACGAGGATTACGATACGCGGACACTTCGCCCACCGGAACAGGGAAGCAACACAGGGGGTCGTGTGCTATTTTTGGGTGAGCGGGTGAGTCCCGATGAGGCCACACACAGCGATTGGCGAGCGGCCACACACACAACGATTGGCGAGCGTGCGGGTGGGCCCCGAGGAGGCCACCTCACGGCGGCAGCATAAGAAACGGTTTGTCAGGCGCAATAGCGTCAAGTCTCCATCATGGAGAGGGACGACGTCAAGTTTTACAAAATCAAACTGGAGGCACATGACCTGAAGTATTTGAGGTACCGAGGGAGTACTAAATAGAGTGGGCTGGCTCATCCTCCAAAAGGCTCGACTCATAGACACATCAGACACTACAGGAAACGCCCTCTTTGCCGAGTGCTCGATGGTTTGCCGAGTGCTTTCTATCGGGCACTCGGCAAACTACATATTTGTCGAGTGTCGCGCTCGACATATCTCAATACTCGACAACCATTCCCTTTGCCGATTAGTGTTCACGTCCTTGTGATTCCCTACTCGCAATTAGTGTTCTGTTGTACAAGCAATAAAGAACATTATGTATACTAGTATACTGCGTGTGCTAACGCTACGACTTTATTTTAGGGAAAGCACATGAAAATAACCAACTACTCCTTATTCGCTTGGCTTATCAGACCCGCTTATGAGTCAGGGTAGATTGTTTTTCTCACACAACAAAACGGCTAAAAACAATATCAGCCGACTTATCAGCCACAAAAATGATCAGCCGAATAATACAAATACTTTTTTCCATTTTTGACGAAAACAAGTGGAGAGGACAGCTTGATGTTGTAGAGGGGGCATTTGAAATGAAAACCTATTTGATAAAGATTATTGATACTTCTACACGGCAAAAATGTCTATAGATAGAGGGAGATATTTACACAATCAACTATCGCCACATCTCACACTCAAGGTAATAACGAAGATCCTTGCTGACAACAATGATACTAAAAACAGTCCACCAGAATCAATATGGTTTTATCAGAAGCCGTACCATTCAGGACTGCCTAGCATTGAGCTATGAATACATTCATCAATGTCATCAGACTAAGAGGGATGTAGTATTACTGAAATTGGACTTCGAGAAGGCTTTCGACACTGTCGAACACTCTCAATTATTCAGATTATGTCCTGTTTAGGCTTCCCGGTAAATAGCTTAATTGGACACATTCAATCCTATCCACTGGATCCTCAACCGTCCTTCTCAATGGGGCACCGGGAAAATACTTCAAGTGCAAAAGAGGTGTTCGACAGGGGACCCCCTGTCCCCTCTACTTTTCGTACTAGCAGCAGAGCTACTCTAGATCCTAATCAATAAGGCAATGCAGGATGGACTGTTCAAGCTCCCTATCCCTCAACCTATGAATGACTTCCCAATAGTTCAATACGCAGATGACACACTCCTAGTGATGCAAGCAGATGCAAGATAGTTGTTCTTTCTCAAATCCCTGTTACACAACTTCCATAACTCCACTAGCCTTCAAGTAAATTACAGAAAATCTCACATGTATCCAATCAATGTATCAGTCCAGAAGCTTTCCATCCTTGCAAATACGTTTGGATGTGACATAGGGACAATGCCCTTCACTTACTTGGGTCTACCAATGGGAACCACAAAGCCAAGAATGGATGATCTCATGCCAATGATGGATAGAGTTGAAAAGAGACTGTCTGCATGTTCTACATGACTGTCTTACTCATGGCGTCTAGAAATGATCAACTCATCCATAACCCCCATCACAACCTTTGCCATGTGCACTATCAAGCTGCCAAAGGGAGTAATTGATAACATTGATAGAGCAAGGAAGCAATGCCTTTGGAGAGGCAATGATCCGGAAAAAAGAGCCAATTTAGTGGCATGGTCTGTGGTGCAACAACCCAAAGGCAAAGGAGGCCTTGGTATCCTCAACCTCAGACTGCAAAATGACGCTTTACTCCTAAAGCAACTCAGAAAGTTCTATAATCAGGCAGATATACCTTGGGTGCAAATCATCTGGCACAAATACTATACTAATAAGATGCCCCATGAAAGTAGGGAAGTGGGTTCTTTCTGGTGGAAGGATATACTTAGACTCAATCATTTATTCCGAAGCTTCTCCAGATGTGAACTGGGTAGGGGTATAACAATCTGTTTTTGGGATGACCTATGGAATGATTCAGTACTCTCGGATGACTATCCGCAGTTGGCCTCCTTCGCAAAGAATGGGGAAAGCCTCTGTTTTTGAAGTAATGCAGGCTGATGAATTAGATCACATATTCAACTTACCTCTGTCACAACAAGCATTTCAGGAATTAGAAGCTCTCCAAGCACAGTTGCAGATCCTCCCCTATGAAGCTGATGCCAAAGATCGTTGGGCGCCCATATACGTGGAAACAAGTACTCCTCCAGGCAATTCTACGCATATATCTTCAGCACTGTGGAGTCTCACCCGGTTTACACGTTCCTATGGAAATCTCGATGTACGCCCAGAGTGAAGTTCTTCGCCTGACTTGTTTTGGTGGATAGATTAAACACCAAGTCCATGCTTCACCGTCGGCACTTATTCATACAGGCAGATGATCTTTGTGTTATGTGTGACAATGGTGAAGAAGAGACGGTTCACCATCTATTCTTTGATTGCCCTTTTGCCAAAGAGTGTTGGTCAAAGCTTGATATCATCTGGGATGAAACCCTGCAGCTGCATGATAAAATGTTTCAGGCAGCAACAGCAAATACTACGCCTTTCTTCATTGAGGTTGTGTTGCTAGCCGCCTGGGAATTGTGGAAGCTCCGCAATGATAAGATCTTTCAAATAAGAAGCCCGAACATTACCCTTTGGCTGCAGAATTTCAAACACCAATGTAATCTTCAGTCTGTTAGATTTAGACAGGACTCAATTTCAGCCTTTTGTGTTTGGTTAGATGCTTTTAGTTAAGACACTCTGTAAGTTTTCCCTGTTCTCTTTTTTTTTTAAATACAAAATTTGAAATTGTAGGGATCTCCCCCAGTCTTTTCCGGTCAAAAAAAAAAAACTATCGCCACATCTATCTACACATGCTAGTCATCCAAATAAATTGCAAGACGTACAAGGATTCAAGGATGGGGTAATGGGGTTGTTTTTTGTATTTGTATTCCAGTAAGCACCAATGCTTCTAATTATCACAATAAATGATGTCTGTGCACACAAGAAATAAAAGGGTGAAATCGATGCAACAGTAACATGAACAACCGTCTAGTTTAGTCATGAATTGGCAAGGAGTGACTCAAGACCTTACTTTACGAAAACAGCAGAAAAAAGCTACACGAACTGATCAATATGATTCAAACTTCTATTGCAAAGTAAAATATATGTTGCAGCTTTCCACCTAAACATATAAAATGGGTATAGCTTTCTGATAATAGCACTGGTCACCAAAAAACAATCTTAGAAATGGCTATGTAAAATAGGCATGTGTATTTGGCTTACCAAACTGTCTGACTGATAAACACATTCAAAAGATATAATCACCGGTGCATCTACATAATGATCCATCAAATGGATCCGAAGCCAAATCATGGATGTGCTTCATGTGTACCAAGCAAAACAACCTATGTTTAGGATCAGCATCAAAATAAAATGTAGCACCTCGAGAAGCTCTGCCATCTAGCTCTAGCTTCTTATGTTGTCTAGCAATCCATTTTGTGTCACAATGGCCTTGACGGACTACAAACTTCATAGATTCAAGCACTCTAGCATTTAGGATGAAGAACTTGACGAAATTTACATCTGCACAGTTGTCCTCGTAATTTATTATCTGCATCTTCTTGAGATACTGATCAAGGCATTCCAGCGGAGCATAGCCTTGTTTGTTCTTAATAAGCATCCGAGTATATGACTGAAACAGAGTGAGTGAAGGAAAATAACCAACCATCAAATGAATTCTAACATGATTAATTTCTAAGTGCACACTTTAGTGCAACAAACGCAAAAAATTAAGAAAGAAGAAAATCTTACCACAATGTATAACTTCTCCACACATGGAAAGCATTTTAAGAAGCCAGTGACAATATCCAGATCAGGAGCAGTGAGGAGGGCTAAAGTCTTCACGCTGCGCATCACATTGGGCAGGCTAATAATAGGCACTATTTTATAATGTATGAACATAACCATATGATCTGACAAGGGCGACAATATGCAGACATGGAAATGCATTGGGCTAAGTGAACGATGTAGGCATGTAGCTGTACCTCAATAAGCATGTTTCCAATTTGAAATATGGGGACGATGTCATCATGTAGATAGCCCAATGTCTTCAGTTTGGGTGCATGAATAGCCCGGATCACCAGGTCATAACATGGACACCGTGGGATAATCATTTCCAGGGGAGGGGCGTCCTCCACAATGAGCTCTTCCAGCGTTCCCAATCCCTCCGGGCCTTTCACGTCACCTGACACACCAAAGCTCCGAAGGGTCATGGAGCTGATCCGAAGACTCTGGCAACCAATGTTACCATCCAGAACCAAGCTCTCCAGGACAGGGCATCCCGACAACACGGTGCCGAGAGCAGTCCCAGATATATGGACCTTGGCAAGTGTGAGGTGCTTGAGGTTGGGGAAACTGAGACTGCAATTTGGGAGTGTGAGCTTGTTGAGGTTGGGGAAACTGAGACTGCAATTTGGGAGTGTGAGCTTGTTGAGGTATGGGAAAATGAGATAGGAAAATGACGGTGCCATCCACTTGCATAAATGCAGGGCACAGACTGCAGGCAGAAGACGGAGTACAGACAGTGGAAGTACACTTGTATGCAAAAATCTCCAACTCCGGGAAGTCGCTGATCCGGGAGGATTGCATCAATGTGTCGACCAACTGGAAGTCGTTGCCCCATAGGTGATAGGTGAGTGAGAAGCGACGGAGAGGGCCCTCGTGCGTGCTCAACAGCATGCGCATTCTTGTTTAGGATGTTGTAGCTGATAACAGTCTTGAGGTTGAGAGGCGCAGTGCGCCAAAGGGGCCACCACCTACGCGAGAGGATCTGGGTACGGGCGTCGTCCTTGGTGGGAAAGAGGGTGATGATGCTGTCAAGAATTTAATTGGGGAGGAGGCTGATCAAGTCCGGACCCCGGGGCGTTCTTGGCGGTTCTTGACCACTACGGCGGCGTCCCGCCTCCAGACTCTTCTTCCTCTTCGCTCTTGCATCCATTGTGGCAGCACATGTCCACTACAGAAAAAGAAGCACTGCGTGGAACCGTGGAAAGCATGATGAGAAATTTTGTAGAGAAATCGTGAAAACTTGCACTAGTAGACATAAGACAGATGCACTATACAATCGGTTCGAATAGGATTTCTACCAGCGTTTTTTCGTTCCGTCTGGGAAAGGGGATTGTAAAAGTTCCGCCTAGGGGAGGGGATTGTAAAAATGGGTGATTTGTACATGCGGTTTCTTGAGAACCGCCGGTAGAAATGGCTGACAAAAAATCAAAAAAGAAAAGAAACATGCTTGGCCTGCTATGCTCGAACTTGGATTGTAAAATGGGTGATTTGTACATGCGGTTTCTTGAGAACCGCCGGTAAAAATGGCTGACCAAAAATCAAAAAAGAAAAGAAACATGCTTGGCTTGCTATGCTCGAACCCTTGAACCTCAGGCCCACATGTACCCTCCTCTACCACTCCACCCACATGTCACTTTTGTCCAAATACTGTTTTAGTTCCTCATATTCTATACTGAACCGATTTCTACCAGCGGATTTTTTAAGGAAACCGCCTGTAAAAAATGATTTTCACAGGCGGTTCAAGAGTCGAGTCCGACGATTTATTTTCACAGACGTTTGGTAACGGAAACCGGCTGTAAAAATTTTGGTCCACCGTTGCCGTAGAGGTTTTTTCTACTAGTGTTGGTTTCTCCGAAACCCTAACCAAAACCCCCAACAGGCGCCCCCGTTGTGCTCTGGGTATTTACCTCTAAGATGAATGTCCGCCCGCTAGGAGAGCAGCGCCCAGTTCACGCGACCGCCCACGCCGTTCCGTCGCCGTTGCCACGTGCCGCCGACGCCCGACGCCCGATGTTTCTTGTGTGCACAAACATCATTTATCTGTCGTGGAAATAGAAAAAAAGGTGGATTTTTTTTCTAGTGGACGACAGGCTCGAACCCGCCGCGTGAGCGTGGGAGTGTGGAAGAGTGGGAAGCGACTTCTAACTTTTAATCTCATCCGTTGCATCCGTATTCCGTAGTAGACGTGATGTGAGTCGTTGATTTTGAAGGAGGGAAGTGGCTTGGAGAAGTTTTCAATTATAGTAGAGACTAGACATAGTGTGTATTCATTTTTTTTTTTTGAAACTTAGTGTATTCATATTTGTCTCATCTATTGTCGTGATACAAAAATTACCCATCATCCTATAATTTCATCCTAATCGCCACATCAGCAACCAAATTAGAAATACAAAGTCTAAACTCTCAAGTTCTGTTGTAAAGTTTGAAACGCATGTTGTACTAGCATTGACATTACGACTGATGAAATAAGAACAATATGATTTATCTATTACAATACTAATATTCGCTTCAATTGGGAAGTTTTGCCTAGTCTATCGTGTTTCAATTGTAAATTGCAATACATGGGCGCGGACACAAGATTCACTAGACCTTCTCCTCCGGGGACAGCCCGCCGCCGTGCAAAGCCGTCGCGGGGCGGCCGAGCTCCTCCGCGTAGCAGCGCTCGGCGCCTTTGCGGAGGAAAAGGAAGTAGAGCCCAAGCCCATGGAGCACGAAGGAGACCCCCCACACGACAAGCTTCAGCGCCAGCCCGGGCATCGCGTCGGCGACGCGCGACGTGAGCGTGGTGCCCAGCGCCACCGAGACGGCCCAGGCTCCGATCCTGACGCGCCGAAGCTCGGCCGCCGTGGCGGCCGGGTCGCTCAGCAGCTGCCGGAGCTTCGCGACGCAGCACGCGAGCACGACGAAGAGGTAGTAGCTGACGATCGCGAACGCGAGGTCGCGCCCGCTGTGGCGCGCGTGGTACACCCCGAACGCGAAGCCGACGGTCACGCCGAGGAAGACGAGTAGCGCGACCACCATGGGGCGCGCCCCGCCGCCGCCGACGTGCAAGCCACGACCCTGGCCCTCCATCTGCCCCGGACCATGGTGCGGCGCCGGTGGCATTACCGGTGGTTGGTTGCCATGCTCGACGGTGAACACAGGGTCCATGCACGACGGCGAGGGGATCTTCAGAGAGCGAGCTCGAGCTGCAGGATGCGGGCGACGACGTTGATCGACACGGTGTGTTGCGATCGCAGGTGTTTCTTTGTTGCATGCACTGGTCACTGGAGGAGGTGGGAGCTCCACAGGAGACCCCTGTCTTTTATAGGCAGCAGCCAGCAGGCCGCCGGAAGCCCGGAAGAAGCAGAAGAAACTTCACATCACAGGGACAGAAAGTGCAGAGCAGCGTCAGCCGTTGGGCCGTAGTGAGTTGTGACCAGACGCGACATTTCCCGCGTCTTTTCCTGCGTACTCAAAAGTAAAGCTATTACATTTCCACTTTTCCACGGCCGGTAATTCTGACCTAATGATAGCGCAATTGACTATTATTAGGTACAGATTCACAATCACAAACCACAGATCTCAAGACAGCGCTTGAATTTCGTTTAGGCGACGTGTTAAAAAATGTTTAATAGTTGGATTATCTCAACAAAAGTATGAGGAGCACATGTTCACACAGACAGATAGTCAAAAGTATTATCTTATCTTAGGTTAAATTAAAGAATTCACCCAGATTCCGGGTTTGAACGTGCAGCTAGCTAGCCCAGCCAGGGGAGGCTAACCTAGCCCGTTTATTTGGGCTGGCTCACTTCATCATGATTCATGATCAAGTGGATTGCACAAAAATTAAGGCAACAAGGATGCCACACTGCTTCCTTTTATTTTCTAGCTGAACAATGCAAATTTGCAAAGTGACACGCTTGCCTAGCTAAGGAACCAAACATGCCCAGTGTCACCTTCATGCCCTTCCTAGTTCTCTCCGATCCGAGACTCCCATCCGTAGGCCGTAGCCTACAATTGCTTCCTTTGTTTAATTCGATCTATAGGTCAAAAGTTACTTCTTTTGTTTCAAATTCCTCTAACTTTAAACATGTTTGTAGAAGAATATATTTATCTACTTCCTCCATTCAAAATTATAGCTTTATTTAGCTTGTTTGAAGTTGAATTTCTTTAACTCTAACTAAATTTATTAAAAATGCTTCAATATCTTAAATATCAACTTTGTTTCATTAAATTCTCGACGAAATATCTTCATACTGTATTTTTAAGTTATATATGTCGACATATTTATATTAAAAAATTGATCAACATTAGAGAAGTTTGATTTTCAATTAAACTAAAGTTAACTATAATTTTGAACAGATGTTGTACAATTCTAAACAAGTCTATTGTGAAGATATATTGTGGCGGACTTAATGAAACTAATTTGTGGTTTAACACATTTTTCTATAAAGTTAGAGAAGTTTGACTGAAACAAAACTAAAGAAACTGCATTCTAAAGTTTGCATATACATGCTGTTGTTGTAATTTCTCATGCAAGGATTTAGTTTCTACCATATTTGATAACATGGTAATACCCTATGTACCCATAACATAGGAGACTAAATGTTATCTCAAATGGATAATGGGGTGTTGTAACACAAAATTTTCCTACGTTCTCCATCTAGTCACACACTTTTGTATATAGAAGGGAGAGACAATTATTCTCTTGTTAGAGAATAGTTTTATGTTGACAAAGGTCTTCTTGTCTTTAGAGTTTTCTTGGCTGTAATGGACATGTGATTCTTATGATGCTATGTGGTGATTGTTGAGTTTGATTTTGCCACTTAGTGGTGATCGAGTTTGATCCTCCCATGTATGGTTTGGCAAGAGAATTGCATAAATTCTCTTATATTGTACATGTGCATATTTTGTTTGTAGTTTTTTTAGTTGGGGTATTGATTCGGTAGTTAAGATTGTGAGTGTGTGTGCTTCTTCGGTGTTCGTAGTTATGATTGCAACTTGTGAGTTTAGGGCAGTTTCCTTATATGCTATTGAGGAAACTTTACAGTTCATGACATGTCATAACTATGTGCATGACACATGGGACCCTTTAATCATAAACAATGGCATATCAAAAAAGTAAGGTTTAGTCGATGACATATAATTAATTACCTCTTTTTACAAACATGATATAGCACACATATACTCATCTATCCTACTAATTCACCATCTTTTTCTTTCCTACATTCACCAAATAAAACGTCTCCTACTGAGGTGGTATTTCTCCACACACTCCAGAAAATGTACCCAGAAAAATAACAACATAGAAATAAACTGTCAAGATTGATTGTGAGTCTTCTCTCTCCTTATTCACTCATATATAACGGACAAAATTAAGTGTGTCATACTTCTCCCTCACATCCCCGCACCCGCGTCCGTGCCCGCCGCACTCTCCCCTGTCGGTGGCCACGGTTCGATTCCCCGCTGCCCAGCACCTGTGATTCTTTATTTTCACAGGAAAAAAACGAGCGACCCGACGTCACGGGGACCAGGCACTGCAGCCGCTCACCGTCGGCGGGCCGTGCCGCTCGCCCGCTCCTGGTACACCATGTTCTTCCATCTGCGAGGTGCCGATGCTCTGCTTGGGCTACGGCGGCGAAGCTTGAGGGTTGCTCGGCTCTGCCGCGGCGGCCTGCCGCTTCTCGGCAGGTTCGTTGGGTTTGCTCGGCTCGTCAGGTTGGTTGTTGTTCTTGGGCTCCTGCGTTTGGCTCTCAGCTGGTGCTGGTGCTGGTGGCGGCGGCGGCTGCTCCGGCCACAACTCCGCCTACTTGCCGGACTTGCGCACTTGGCGACCAGCATGTAGGGGTCGAGGTTCGCAGCCACCGTCGCCACGACCTTGTTGCTCCGGGCGTCGATTTCGCATCGGTACACGCCTTCAACATCAAAACAATCAACACAAATTCGATCAGTTTGGTCAGCAACCATCTTCTCCGATCAAATTGTGCTAGACTTTCATCGATTTGTTTTTTTATTCTGATGATAGTCCGAAAAGACAAGGCAATTTGCTTACAAAGGCACACCTAACAACTACAACTGTTTAACAATTTTGGTTTGGCAAAACATGGAATTTATCAACTCTGAAATAGATATGTCAAAGCAAAAAATTTGCAATCTCCAACAGTTCCCCATAATGACTTGGCAAAAACGGAAATTATAGACAAGTGGACCCGGTCGTTGGCATCTCGTCGCGGAAAAAAAAGGCCACCGCCCAGGTTCTGCCGTGAAAAAAAAGGAAGAAAAAAAGGAAAAAGAAGAAAAAGGCCGCCACACAGGTTCTGCCGTGAAAAAAAAGGAAGAAAAAAAAAGAGTCGCCGCGCCGTGAAAAATATCGCTTTGCCTCGCCCTTTTCACGGTCGCCAAATTGCCAAGTGCGGACTCCTATTTATAACTTTGATAAAAATGTCAAGCCCAAATGTCAAACTGTTGGCCAACAATTTTTTAGTTTTTTTTGTAAAATCAAATATGTCAAGTCTAAATGTCAAACTGTTGGAGTTGCTTACTAGTGCTCAGTGCTCGGTGTTAAAATCGAAGACACAATTTTTGCAGCATCACGACTTGACAATGCGGAGGTACGTGCTGGTAAACTGAAAGACCATATCATGCAATTCGTGGGGTGGGGCGAAATTAAACAAGTGCGTACCATTGATGTTCTGGAGCACTTTCTTCACCTTCTTCTTGCATCCTTGGCAGTGAATAGACACCCTCAGGCCTCACCACCACAACCTGAAACAGGCGATCGAGCACACACACACACAAACGGATTGAGAACAAGAATCAAAGAAAAGACTGAAACAGGAATAGGAATAATCAGACTGAATGAAAGAAGAGAAATTTCTCTGGAAACATCTACTAGAACTGGCCGGAATCGATCAGGCCCAGGGAGAAAGAGAGACAGATTAAGGGGAGAGAAGAGAGAATATTGGTACCTGACACTCCATAGGCTCTGAGGCCATGAGAGCGAGGTACTAGAACTTTATGGCGCGCTCCTGATCGTGGCCCGGCGTGTTGTCCGCCAGCGGCCGCCGCGCCGCCGTGGTGCGTATCGAAGCTGAGCCCCGCGGCGTCGACGACGGTGGCGGCGGCTGCTGGTGCCAGAGGTGCGGGGCGTAGGCGCGCAGGGGCTCGCACGCGGGGGGGGGGGGGGGGGGGGGGGGGGGGCAGGCGCGCAGGGGCTCGCGTGGGTGCGGGGCGTAGCGCGCGGCTGCGGGTGCGCATGGGACCAAGATCCGGTGCAGTAGCTACTACTACTACAAGATAAGCGTAGCATCTCAACCATCCAAGGAACCAACAATGGCTAGGATGAGAGGCTCTTTTCTTTCTCATTTTTTCTCTCCCATGTGCTATCAGTCTTTTTTGGAGGGAAAAAGCAGTGAGCACAGAAGAGTTTACGCTAGTAAGTCACCAATAGTGCCAGACTCAAGTGTGAAAAATATAAAAAATATACCACGACCGAGCATATATGTATAAAATTATAAAACTATACTTAAAACCACTAAATCTCAAAAATATATATTTAATATTAAAGACAAAAAAATGTCCCCTCCATTTTTTTTTCAATTCAATCTGACAGAAAACAACTTTAGGTAAAATCATATGGGAAAAATAATTTTATTTTCACTTAAGCATGGAAATGTCTAGAGGTGAAATAGGTGTTTCCTGACATTCATAAACTTTTACAGCGGATGTAATGCTAAAAAAAAAACTTTTACAGCGGCTGTCAAGAGTTGATGATGATAATCTTTTGAGCACGTATGACACTTGCAAGTAATAAATTTCCGTTCCCTTTTTGTAATATGGCATCCAATACTTAAATGAAGTTCAAATAAATTGAAATGGTACAAACTTTTCTCAAGTTGAACAGTGGTGCCACGTCTTTTATTAGATTTAGAATTGAGGGATCCCACATTTCATTTGCACTTTTTACACTGATACGTAACTGAAAATCTCATGAAAGAATTATTGGAAGAATTTTACTTAGTAAACCATAAATATTAGGGAAATTACATTTTTTTATTTAGAACTGACAATAAGAAATCAAGAAAAAAAACGGGAGGATGGATATGCCATTATACTAGAGAATGGGTTCCACGTATCACTCTAGGGGTCTGTGGAATGATTTTGCATATAAGAAATTGCTTTTTTTTTCTTTTATAAGAATGTTTCCGATAGCACATGGTGGTGGGGGAAGAAAAATGATGTTGAAAAGAGACTCTCATCCTAGCCATTGATGGTCCTTGGATGGCTGAGATGCTACTACTGCTTATCTTGCAGTAGTAGTAGCGACGGCACCGGATCTTGATCCGTGAGCGTGGCTCTCCGGGTCGGGGGGTGGCGGCGGCGCCTGGGAGCAACCGCTCCTAGGGTTTGGGGTAGGGCTCGGCCGGCTGATGGGCCAGCTGGGCTGGCCGCGCGTATGGGCCTGCGGGGGTCGCGAGTGGGCCAGCGTGAGAGGAGAGGAGAGGGGTTAGAGCGGGCCGGTGCGGCTGGGCCGCTAGGAGGGTGAGGAAAAGGTCATCTCCCATGATCTGCTCACAATAATTATATTGATGAACATTCAAATGGATTTGAGAGAATTTTCCAAGGAGGGTTAGGAGAGATTTGGGAGGAATGGAACGGTACGAGTCAAAAGGAATTTTGATTAATGAAATTTGATAGAGGTTCAAGGGAAATTGTGTATTAAGTTAAACTCCGCAAAAACAAATTGACTGTTTTAAAAAGCATTTCCCTAGATAAAACCGTTGCGTTAGCACGGGCATTATACTAGTACATATAATGCACACTTATCTAAAACCATCTCCAAGAGTCTTTCTAAAAACACATCCTAAATTATTATTTGGAGACTCGTTTGCATAAAAATCATTTTCTATATCTCTGTAACTTTCAGTAACTTTTTTTTATATCTTGTACACACCCTAGAGAGTCATTCATGCTATCTATCTTTAGCTAGCAAGAAATCCGGAATATAGAATGACTATTTGGATAACCGATTCAACAAGATATTGGAGGGTGTTTTTTTTACCTAAATCTCTATTTCTTTAGGCTAGTCTCAATGGAGTTTCATCAAAGTTTTAAGGACATTAAATATGCTGATGTGACACTGTATTAATGAAGAGAGATGATAAGAGTTTTATGGGAGTAAGAGAGGATGAAACTCCTGCACTATTTCTAAAATATAGTTGTGTATGAAGATGACCAGTATCTCTAATAGTTTGGGATATTTTGTTTCCCAAATCATGAAGTTTGGCAACTCCGAAAACATTATGGAAAAGAGAAAAATAATATATCATCTCCAATAATTTTCTATAATTCACTTTCCAAATACTAAAATTATAAATCCAAGTGGACGGTCCTTTTTCACCTTTTTTTCACCAGCCGCCGCGAGGTCACCGTCGCCGGGTCTCCAGGGGTGCGTTTGTGACCCTCTACCTGGCCGGCTCGGCCCGCCCAACTGGACCAGGCTAGCCCCAGTATGGCTACAATGATGTAACATCGTGTGTTTGTGTCCATGACTCAGTAAAGCCCGGCTGAGACGAGACAGTGTTTGTTTGCTTATACCAAAGAAGTATGACGACCTTGTACAACAAAGTGGTAGGCTTACCACCAGACTGAGTCGTCACTGGCATTTCACCGAGCACCTGGCGGGCACGCGCGTGCTCTGCTCCACCACCACTGCGGACCGACCGTGCGGCGGCGCTGTGCGTCCATGTACCGTGCCTCGTGGCTCCACGCGCATGGCAGTGGTGCGCACCGCCATGGAGCAGGACAAAGCCATGGATTTTGGTTTCCATCGCATGAACGTGGTGACAGAACCGTCCAAATTATAAGAGATCAAGTACTAAAGTAACCGAATTAACTGTCACTAAGAGCACTTGAGTCCATATAATCCCAGTAGTCCGCCGAGTGTCCCGAAAGACCTCGGTTAATCAACGTCACACCAAGGATCACGAGATTAAGTAAATACAAATCACTAAGCTTAGAGTTTGCAGCGGAATAAAATTACATTTGAGTTCACAAATAAATAATACAAGTTGGGGTTCAAAATCCTTTTAGTAAGATAACATAGCTTTGAAATGATTGGAATAATATAAGTTGAAATATATTGCTAGCTTAAATCACATCCTCCGACAACAACATAGAGATAAGAGAAATAATATAGAATCACCGTGTCCACCGGTGGTTAGCCACACCTTCAGCAGTATGAGACCTTCACCTACAACAAGGTGGGATAAACCATGAGTACTCGAATGTACTCAGCTAGACTTACCCGTCTAACTGAAAATAAAGACTCCAAGGATATGCATGACTATTTATGTCGATCTAGAGTTGGGTAAGCTTTACTTTACGGAAACGTTTATAATTAAAGGAGTTTACTTTAATGATTAAATAAGCAGTCATCTTTTATCCTACTATTTATCTCTAGGTTATTGCACCTGTACTAGAGCACTCACTTTATCTAATCAAACAATATAATAATACCATATCTAATTCCTTTATCAATATTTTAGTACAACAATTATGATGTCACATGGAGTTGTACCGTGGTGAAGCTCAGCATAATCCCCCACTATCCGGTGGGAGGCGGCGACTCGAATCGATGTACAACCAACTGACAAGATTACCTTTAAACACCCCCACACTTTCCCCGTCGGGTCCATGCATTGGGTTACCGCTCAACAATGTCCAGGTAGTATCGCCGCGGGCTCGCATTGGTCCACCCAATTGTAGAAATCAGTTGACCACAACGGGGCAGGTCGTATCTACAAACTAGAGGGTGCTCACAGCAGATTGAGCGCTGGCCCGGACAATGTTTACTCGACTTCGGGGTCGATACTCGCAACGGCCCCTATGTGAAAGGGCACATTCAAAGATGTAAGAGGGCCACCATCGTATACAAACTTATACGATCCAACGGACGGACTGCCCCAAGTATAAACCACTTGGTGCCCTTGTCTTCTAGTTGATCGTATTTCATTACTACCATTGGTTCTTTCCCACGATAGCAAATATAGCCAACCGTGATCGGTACTATCCCATGGGATAATATGAACATAAATAAAATGTAACCATTTATTGTAAGAGGGCTAAGTGGTTGCGTTTATTTTTATTAACAAGAAAGGTAATGCATCAACTGGGATTCAATCAACTCTTGTCACTTAATGCATCATAGTATAAAATACTCAAGTAGATTAATTGTAAATACTGAGAGGCTTAAGGATGCTCCGGGGCTTGCCTGGGACCAACACTAGGTTAGTGTTCGTTAGAGGTCACTTGCTTGGCGAGCACCTTCGAAGATACTTCCATCTTCGGACTTCGTCCTTCAATAGCACCTTCGGGTTAGCTCCAAGCGTCACGTCCTTCACGTATGTACTTATCGAAGCTAAATGAAATGCTGATGCATATGCATGAATGCGAGAAAAGGATAACACGAACTATATATATAACCATTCGACACAAGCACAAGATCATACATGGAATACACATAAACAATTGGAATATTTATCAAAGTAACACTCAAACACAACATAAGCGATAAAAGCACATTTCATGATATACCTAGTTACTTATAACTAGTTAGTTAATTATCACCCAACTTAACATAAAAGATACAAACACATAGAGCATGATATATTATTAATAAAAATCACATCATGGCAAGTATTCATCCAACAAGTTTACTTAACACATTTAACTAGCAAGAACAAGTTAAGATAACTATCTTAGATATGCAATTTCGGAACAGCACACCGCAGTCACGGTTTCAGCCATAACTGGAGTTATACTAACCGATAAACATGATTCTTACATATTTGGAAAGCTAATTAAGTTGTCTACAACTTTCTTATAAATATGCAAAAGTGATTTAATAGATAAGCAACTCGAAATAAAAGAAGTAGGCATCTCTGTCCAAAAGTGGACAGATTTGACAACTCTTCTTAAAACTGCTATAACTCAAGATTTAGACGTCCTAAAAATATAAATCTTAACAATCTGTAAATCTTATAAAAAGAAATATAATTTATTCCACACTAGCAATTCATGATTCATAGCTTAACTTAGTTCAAAACCACTTTAAAGCAGATCTGTCCAGAGAATATGACAGATTCAATTTGCAACTTAATAAATGCATATCTCTCAAACTACTGAAGATATGGCCATGAAATTTTAACACAATATAGGTAGTAATATTATCTACAACTTTGGTATTCATCATATCAACAGAAAACATCATTCAATACATGATAAAATTTATTTCTAACAACTATGCATGCAGCCAAAACAGCAATATGACAAACTTGATATTTTTATAGATCCTAAACCATTCAACAAACAGTCATAAAACTTTAACCAAACATCAATCATCATATAAGGAATATACCATAATTATTTCATAATTTTAGGAACAATTCTCAACTGCGATAAATATTTAACTCACATAACCATGCTTCTAAAGCAGCAGCACACAAAAGCATTTTTATCACAATAAAATCAAACTGAAACATAGCATGCAACAGATCTAGTGCATAGAGAATTTAACAAGGATTCCAAAAAGTCTGAAATCACTATCACACGATTTTTGGTTGATTTTATACGGATTTACAAAGTTCATACATTGAATCTGAAAATAAAACGAAACTAGCACTTCGCATCTGGACCCTGCATTTCTAAGCAATCAATAAAGGACACACATGTAAATCACCGAGTCATAACATAAATGCACAAAAATCCAACAAAATGTTTCTGTGTACTTAGATGACCCTTCTTCATCCTTTTGACGGGGGATTACAGAGACGACCGACGATTGCGGAGACGAGGGGCTCGGCGTCGTGGTGGTGCTGGCCTGGGGCTGTGCTGGTGCAACACATGAGCAGCAGCAGTGCACCGAGAGGGGCCCTGCCCGGCAGCAGCGCAGCAGCAGTCCGGCCAGCAGGGGCCCTGCCGCTGCCAGCAGAGGTGCAGAGCAGCAGCACCCAGCAGCACGTGGAGCAGCACGCAGCGGCCAGCAGCACGCGCGTGAGGCAGGGGCGAGCCGGCGGGCTCGGGCTCGCTGGAGGCGCTGCAGCAGGCCAGCGGGAGGCACGAAGGGCGCTCGGCCCACATGAAGCAGCGACGGCCAGGCCCGGCACATGCAGCGCAGGTGCGCGGCTCGTGCGAGCGGTCGCGGCTGACCAAGCGCGCAGGCGAGCGAGCCGGGGCGCGGAGTGCGGGTCTCGCGCGGCACGCGGCCTGGGGCGCGGCCAACGGGGCCAGGTCGCCGGCAGGGCGAGCAGAGCTGGGGCGGCGGCCATGGAGCTTGGGCCGGCCATGGTGACTGTGGCCGCGTTCAGGCGATGGGGAGCGAGGAGGAGGAAACCGAGAGCGAGGGAGAGTGCCAGAGCGAGAGAGGAGGTGCTCGGCGTCCACCATGAGGTCGCAGGGGCGCAGAGGCGCGGCGGCACGCGGCATGGAGGTGGGGGCGCGCTGCCCTGCATGGAGAGCACCCGGTGAGCAGCGTCAGGCGAGGGAGACCACGCGGCCATTTCGTCGAGCACGTGGCGTGCGTCAAAGTGGCTGGTGTGGAAGGCGATTCTGGGCCACTTCCTGGCCGAATTTGGATGTGGGCCGAATACGAAAGTTGCAGCCCACGAGCTCCTCTACATTTCTTGTTTAACAACTAAAACCATTTGATCAACAGACAGATTAGTGGCTAATTAAGTTCCAAACCGCTAGTGTCAACGTATTGACAACGGTTACGGAAACTTAAAATTAACCAACAAACCAAAGTCAAATGGATCCCAACTTTTTGTAGGGTCTTCTCCAAAACATAGACTCCAACTTTTCTTCTTAGCTCAACTTGAGTTTCTTAACAAAATTTGGAGAACGCGGCTTGCCAACCTAGTTGACAGTGCAGTTCAGACTTAGCCAAATTTTAACTCCTGAAAACATCAGCAATTCCATTTTAGATCCCCCATTTGACAAGCTTAGAGGGAGATCCAGATCTGGACCATTGCACACGGTTTGTTGTACATATTTTGATCTGCAACTTTGCTTTAATGACCAACCTCATATCTTGTACCAAAAATGAATTTCCATCTTGATCAAAGTATCATCAGAGAAAGCTTAAATTGGGGTTTTGAGACGATTGGGGTATTTTCTCCACTTTTGCTCAACACAAACTGTAACACCCCTAGTGTTAATCACTTAATTAAAAACTGATCATGTCATCATATGCATTAAGCATCATTCATTTGTTTGAAAATGTGGATATGCATTGAACTAAAATGAGTTTACTTGCTTATGTTTGATCAATTGTTTGAATGTAGGTCATCTTTTCAAATTCTCAAATCTAAACTGGAATCCAAACCCTAATTCTCAGAGGGGGTGGACCAAACCCTAAACATGATTTTCAAAACCTATAAAGTTTTTGCCTACGGTTGTTTAAGCATAGTTGTAGAGCTCTGTTTGTTGTGCTTTTGTTGTGGTTACAGTTTTTCAAGTGTTGTTCTCGTTGTTTTTAAAATTATTTGAAAAGGGGGTAAATCCTTTTAAAAGGTTCTCAAATTTCAAAAATGCATTTTCATTTCTAGGCTGATTTTGAAAATGTGAGTTTTGACAAAGTTGTAGATCATGAAATTTTGAGCAACGTTCGTATTCAAAGTTTTTCATGAAAACCCCTGAAAGCTTGAGCATTTTGCAAAATAGCCACAGGGGCAGTTCAGACTTTTCCCCAAGCAGTTGCATGGCGGCGTTGAGCTCGACGCCGACATCTGGCCGGCCACCTGTCGACACCACCGTGCGACTCCTGTCCTGGACTCACGTCCTGTCGTGTGCGTGGCAGCATCGCGGAACCGTTGCCATCTTCAAAATGGGACACCGTCCACTCTTGCCTCCCTTTCCACGCCGTGTCATCGTTCTGCTCTGCTCTGCTCCGCCGAGCGCACCACTATCATCGACGAGCTCGTCCGAGCTCGTTAGCCTGCATTCATCCAGCGCGGCTCCGTCTTCCTCAACTCCGACGAGAGCGCCGCCGCTCTGGTCAGCCCTCGACGGGCTACACAGGAGCCACATTGCCTTTTCATCTTGTGTTTTTTGCTCCTTGTTCATCACTGATCCTTGTCGGCTTCTCCGTTTTGCAAATGGTGGACCATAGCTCCGGGAACATCTTCGTTGCCGATCGGTTCATTGTCTCCGCCGGCACGTTCTCCGTCGACAGCCATCTCTGCTTCGTCTCTGGCCACGTTTGCAAGCGCTTCGTGACCAGGGTGAGCTCCTCGACCTCTCCGCATCACTCGATTGTCCTTGAATCGAGCCTTCGAGCTCTATCCTTGAGCACCGCCGCTGTTCATGGCCGGCGTGGCGGTATGTTCGTCGTCTGGTCGTTGTAGTTGATCTTTTTCGGATCCGAGTCTTGCGCTAGCTTCATCTAGCCGTCCTGAGTCTGTTTCGAGGGGTAGTTGCCCTCGAGCGCGTGCGTGTTTTCTCCGATGCACGTCGCGTAGATCCCCGCGACCGCCATGGCCGTCGATGAGGATGTTGCGTTTAGCTCTGAGTCCGTTTTGCGTGCGCTTCACGTTGTTTGGGGGCCGTTAAGCATGCTGGGGTTGATGGTTGAGCCGATCGAGGCCTGTGTTCGCCGACGTATGTGCGGTCGAGCTCGAGTCGCCACCATTGCCGTCGACAAGGTCTCCTGGGTAGGTTTTAGCCTCGTTTCTGTTGGGCGTTTTGCTCGTGGTTGTCCCCTGAGTCGTTTTCGAGGCCTAGCTTCTCCGATCGAGGCATGTGCTCGCCGGCTTACGAGCGGTCGAACTCCGGTCGCCGTCGCCGACGTTGATGAGGCGTTTCGGAAGGTTGGTTTTGGTCGTGTCGCACCTCGTTGGGTTCGGCTTGGAGAGCCGAAGCAGGTTCGAGGGGTAGCTGTTCAGCTTGGTCACCAACGGCAACGCGCCGCCGTGTTTTGTGGTCGTCGGTGCCGCTGCGTGCGTCTGTGCCACTGACGGGCGGGACCCAGCCGTCAGTGGGTTTTATGAAGGGTTTTTCCTTTTCTGTTTTGCACAATAATATCTTTTGTTATTTTTGTATGTTTAAATCTGTGCATGTTTAAATTCTGCAAAAAATTGTGAATGCTCTCTGTGATGCGTAGTTTTTAAGGAAAATATAACATGTCTTTGTTTAGTATGTTTTTAATCCTGTAAAAATGTCCAAGTTAATTGAAAAATGAGTTTTCCATAAGTTTTCATGCTCTGTATGTTGCTCCAAAAATTCTGAGAATTCTTGTGTAAGCTTTATACATTGTTATCTTGTTGTACAAAAAGTTTGGGAGCTTTTGGATAAACTTTTATACATGGCTAGTTGTTTAATTAGCTATAAAATGTTTAGAAACTCTAATGATTTTAGGTTTTGAGTGATTTTGGATTGTTTGATGCAAATGGTCAATTGTCCAGTGACAAACACAAGTTGAACATGCTTGATGTAATGTTGTTTGCTCAGTTCTTTTAGATGTAATTATTAACTTAGATAATCAAGATAAATAGGGTTTAATTAATTTGCTTTATAACCTAGTTTTGCTTTCCTTCATGAAGGGAAGTTGTACTCAAGGTGTAGTCTGTTTTAATCTTTTCTTAAGAACATGTTTGTTTGTGTAGAGCATCATGTTTACTATTCAACCATCATCTAAAACATGTCATTATATCATGTAGATTGTTCGTTGGTTGGGTTGGATACCTCTAGTGAAGAGGTTTTCTCTCTTGAATCTGAACCCGAGTTCGTTTATCCCTCCAACCAAGGCAAGCCCCGGTGCATCCAAACCTCTCCTTGTATTTAAAATGATTGCTTTAAATACACTTATGTTTATACTATTGCATTACGGTACTTTATTAAATTCCTACTTGATGCATAGCTTTATCCTTGTACTATTTGTACCTTTAACCTTGACACTTGTTTAAAGAGGCAAAGTTTTTGCAAAAATGCTTAGTATGCTTAGAACTTTTATAATAGGTGATTTCGGGTCACCTACGCATAGCGTATTGCTTCGGCAAATGATTATGTTTTCTGAGAAAGGGATGATGTTGTTGGAAGTAATAATCGGGACCGGGCGGACACGATGTTGGAGAGCCATCAACGGTGTCTGGTGAGCGGGTTCTTTCCGCCTGTGTCATTAGGGACCGTTCGTTGATGCATGACTAGGGTTGTGACTTTGGAGTACTTATCACATACTCCGGGAAGCTGGACTCTGGCTATTCTCGTCTGAAAAACGGTTAACCCGCACTGGGAGTGGAGAGATGGCGAGAGTAGTGTGTACCCTCCAAGTTAGCGAACTGGATGGAGGTGTACTGTGCTCTCGGGTGGCGGGACCCCGGTTTTGGCGAGAGGATCCAGGGAAAGGTAGTCATATGCGTGCTTTAAGCGGCTATATATGTCGTGTGATAGGGAAGTCCCCAGCTGGGATAAACCGGTTCGAATCGTCGTGTTCCTCGGAAATGGAAACAAAACCATGTTTTCTTCTTCGTAGTTAATGAAACTTAAACTGGATACTTGTTGGATCCCTTCAGGGATGTTTATTACCTTGTTATCGATCATACGTCTAGATCGGTACTGGAGTAATCTTATGGATAACATAAATGAATTTCAATTCTTTTATAAATGCTCCTTTATGCAAAATGCTTGATTCTTGCAAACCACACTTGAATCCCATGACTTGCATACTGTTTTGTCCACCAAATACTTTTCTTTGTCGGATAAGTCTTGTTGAGTACTCCCGTACTCAGGATTTGTTAACCCTGTTGCAGATGAGGTTCACAACCCGGTTTGTGTGGCTTCATGTTGCATGACCGTGGTCAGTGTAGATGAAGATGATGAATAAACTGTCTTTGCTTGACTCTTGGGCAAGAGTAACTCGGTTGTGTGTCTATCTTCTATCAGATGCTTGATGTATTATTATCTTATGACACTAAGTTATGTTTCAAAACTTATGGTTTGTAATATGACTTTAATTTCCGCTACTTTGATGTAATATAAAAATTTTGTATTACTTCTGCAATGTTGTAATGAGGAGATCCTGTTCGGAAAGAGGTGGATGACCCGCTGCAAAGTGGCGACACCTGACGGACTAATTAAGGTTTGGATCATCTGTTGGGATTAAGTTGGTTAATCCTGACAAGTGGGCCCTATCTTAAGAGGTTCTGTCACACAAACCCTTCATAACTTTTTTTGTAAAATTTATCTGGAGTATTTCGGGCAAGGTTGCAAGACTTGGTTGAACTCGCATAATTCTATCCGCTTCATAAATTAATCCGAGGAATTATAAAAGTCTTCATTCCATGTGGTGTTTTACTTTCAAAGTGTACCAAACTTTTCCAATGGTTCATATAGATGAAAATAGAGACAAGTCACGTATCATAAATACCTTCTCATAATTTCCCGATGTATGAACTATAATCTCTGATTTCCTTCTGATCTGACTTCATTAGGCTTAATCACTTTTTAGCCCGTGATTAAAATCTGCGGGTGTTACAAACGCCATGTCAGGCTGCCTGTAGCTCGCTGTGGCGCTACTCCAGCACATCTATACCAGTCGGACGAAGGGAACCAGCAAAGCCATGGCTAGCGGTTCAGCGGCGCGGCGGCGGCGCCATCATCTCTCCTCACCGCGGCGCACGCATGGCCCTCCGTGCAGGGTGCCTCCACCGGCAGCGCGTGGCCGCGCGTGCACGCTCCCGGCCATGGCGGCGCGGCGCGGGGCGAGCTCCAGCCCTCGGCCATGGCGGTGCGGGGCGAGCTCCAGCCCCTGACCATGGCGGCGCGGCGCGGGGCGAGCCACGGTGGTGTGGCGAGCTTTGGCCCCAACGGCGAAGGAGCGGCATCGCGACAAGGAAGAACGATGAGGCGGTGTCGCGGTGGGTGAGAGAGGAGGAGTCGGAAGGTGAGACCGCCCATGAGAGCCACCCAGCGCTCCACTCGACCAGACCCAATTTGCTACACCAGATTTGGGCGTACCAATGGAGCCAGGCTGCGGGCTCCTTTGAGCAGCGTGTGAGCCGGGCTGGGAGAGACGAAAATGTCCGCAAACAGAAAAACGGGCTCCCGAGAGCGCAGCCGGGCTGTCCGGCCACCTCCGCAAACGCACCCCTGGGGCTAGTCCACGCTGCCCGCTGCCCGCGCTGGCGCTAGTCCCAGCCGCCCCGGCGCCCCCAAGTGGTCTTTCTCCTTCCATCGCCAGCACTAGCCCAACCAGCCCCAAGCAATTCTTCCATCAGCAGCTAGTCCCATCCATCAGGCAATCCGTGAGTAGCTGCTAGATCCATCCATCGTCGCTGAGTTGCTGATGCTGATCGTCATGTGCACGGGAAGGCTCCGCGTCTGGGAGATGCAGCGCGGGAGAATAGACCCTCGTGCGGGAAGAGGCCGTCAACGCGGATGGGAGTGCCTGAAGTCACGCCCATATATGTGTGCTACGGGAGTCCTTTTTGCGAGTTTGGAAAAAATGGAGAGTCAAGATGTAAAATTGTTGGATGGATCGCACAAATTACGCTTAGACCCCCGCGTCGTCACCCTCGGGCGACTCGGGGGCGACTCGCCGCCGCCACAAAACCACCACTGTTGTCCATCTCCGGCCGCTGTCGACGCTGCTCCGGCTAGCGGCGGCGGCGGCCCTGCCGCGCACCTTAAAAAGGGTCCCTGCGGCAGCCCCTCCACCCCTCCCCGCTCTCCCCCACCTTCTCCTCTGTCTCCGGGATGTGAGCACCTCGGCATCAAGGAAGGTCGTCGGCGAGCCTAGGCGCGCAGATCCAAGCCTCCTTGGCATGGATCTGGTGCCCCCCCTGCCCGGATCTGGTGAGTGGGGAGGCCAAGCTGGCGCCGCCGTCTGTCATGGTCGTGGCCACAAGGATGGCCGACGACGCGGTCGGAGCTGTCGTCCCACTCAGGGCGTTCTCCGTGGAGTTTGTGCCCAACTCCGGCGAGCGCCTGAGCGCCCGGTGCACTGGGATCCTGGCGCCGTGGTTGTGTAGTGCGACGGAGGGCTGCACGCAGTTCAGCCGCGGGCTAGCCGGCGGTCGAGCAGCGTGCCCGTGTTCCTCTTCGGGTTCGTCAGTAGGGGTAAGGTCCAGCATCAGTGCGGTGTGCGCAGTTCGGCCGCGGGCTACCCGGCGGTCGGGCAGCGTGCCCGTGTTCCTCTTCTGGTTCGTCGGTAGGGGTAAGGTCCATCATCAGCGGGTTGTGCGCAGTTCGGCCGCGGGCTTGCCGGCGGCGGGGCTGCGTACCGGTGCGCCGGTGTTGGCATGAAGGGCATGGGCAGTGTCCCCTGTGGATGAAAATCCCCTCTGAGTGCTCTCACAATGGCGATGTTGATTGTCGATGCCAGTCCTCTTGCTGAAGGCGTCATTGGAGCGCTCAAACGCTGCCCTACCTTGCCCCAATTGCCTCTCTTTCCGACCTTTGGCTCGCCATCTGTAGGTCTCGGGGTGTAAGCCCTTACGAGCTTGGTGCTATAAAATCGATGATGGCGTCTGTGGATATCATTTCCTTCCTGAAGGCATCGATACAAAAGCACACCTGCATTTCGCCAAAGCCACCCCCCTGGTGCCTTCTTGCTCCTTGTTCCCCCTCCCTTTCATGCCCTCTTGCTCCTTGTTCCCCTCTTGGATAAGTCTGGCCTGGCTGCTAGTTGTTGTCATCGCTTTGACGAGTGTCTGTCTCTGGCGCCTCTGCTTCGTCAACGCTCTCCTTGATGGTGCCATAAAATCAAATGTCGGATGGAGTCTCCACCGCTGCTACCATTCTCCTTCATGGCTTCCTCCCCGTGGATGGCGTTGAATGACGATACGTGGGTCCGGATGCGCTGAAGGTGTCACCATCTTTCTCAGTGGAGGTCGTCGTGCTTCGGTGATCTTGGGCTTGCGTGCCCGTCACTGCTCTTAGTCCCCATTCCACTGTTCGTTCCCATTCCACATTTCGCTTCTCAGGTGGAGGGCAGTAGCGGGGCGGCGTAGCTACGAGGAGTGGTGCGGGGCACAAAGGCCTCGGTGAAAACGGCGAGTATGTTGCTCGGTGAAGGCGCAAATCGGCGATTGGTTAGCGACTTACGACTGGCGTCTAGACTTATCCTAGGGTTATCATCCTATTTCTCCTTTCCCATGCTAGTATGTTGTTGGTGGTCCTTGTGTTGTTGTAATATCCCCCCCCCCATTGTACCTCTATGGAACTGTTTGTATTTGGATTGGCGCCATGCCCTTCCACCAACTGGGGGTTCACCCCTGGGTATCTGTGGAATAAAAAGTAGGTGGGGATCTCCTAATCCCCCTCCCCCCCCCCCCCCCCCCGAAGTTCTCAAAAAAAATTGTTGGATGAGTTTTCTTCTAGTTTTGGGGGGGGGGGGGGGAACAAGGATGAGGAAGCAAGATGATAAACTGTTGAAGTTTCTTAGAAAGGATATATGCAGAGTGAGTCAGTTGAACAAAGTTTCTGTATCACCCATCACTAAAAAGATAATATTAACTAAATCTAAAGATCAAAATAAATCTGATAACCACTTGCTCCAATTACTTGTGTCATTCAGTAGTCCTGTTTGTTGTCTCACTTATTCTGTAATCCTGTGGATCTATTATATATGCTAGAACTTTTTATATATGGCATGACAACACTTGATTGCTCAAGATGTTAACACTCTCTTCGTCCTAAAAGAGTAAAATAAGTCGGACTATACTTCGGTTGTGATAAATAATTATTATACCATGACTGATGAGACTGATAAGTTTAAACGAATAAGACGTAAAGTTTGATTATTGTTTTTTTATCAAAAAAAATATAACAAGAGAAAATATTATATTATAACTGATAATTTGAAACGAATATGACACAAAGTTTGATCACATTTTTTTAATATGAACATTTACCATATTAGGTTATCCGCAGTCTTGATCCTCTATACTTATCCTCTAAAAGGAATATTCCGTCTTAGTCAGCAATTTTTTTTTTCCTTTATACATATTTCTTCCGCACTTATAATCCTCTATATGACATACTCTATATTATCAGCCAATAGTGAGGTCCATATGCTTATAAATAAAATTTATCTAAATATATTCATATGAGATCTTGTTTTGAAAGATTTATTGAAACAAAATATATCCACGTCGTTCCAACTTTTTTTTCTATTTTCACGACAGATAAATGATGTCTTTGCATACCAGAAACATCGGCGGCAGGCGGCAACGGCAGCGGAACGGCGTGGATGGTCGCGTGAACGGGGCGCCGCTCTCCTAGCGAGCGGCAGGCCCGTCTCATAGGGGGTGGGGTCAGACAGTGCGACGACCGTGGCCCATGACGATGGGCCCATGAGTATACCCCTCCAAAATTGACGACAGGTATTCAGTATATGATCTGGCCTGTATATGATCCTTTTGATCCTGCGCTCAATTTTATTCATGCGTGATGCTGCTGCGACCCTTGCCCTTCCTATTCGCGATCGTGACGGCGTGCTGCGCGCCTCGCGGGCGGCGCGTGGTAACCGCATCGGCAGGCTTGTGCAGCTGTGCTGCACTGTCGCTGTGCTGTGCATTGGGCGTCATCGTTGAGGGTTTAGGCTGCTGCCTTGCCTGCACGGCTCAGGCAGTGCCGGTCCTAAGATTTTGAGAGCCCTCTCGCAAAAAAACTTAGACATACAAACTTATATATAGCACCTTATTATAATTAAAAAATTCATCTTCTTTTTTCGTTTTCTTTTCGTAGTCTCTTTTTAAATAACATTCTAAAATTTTAACATCTAAATTAAAATAAAAATATGACTATACGAGTACAAATTACAATGACTAGAAATTTATAATATTATACAAATAATTAATTTGAATTAACTATTGAACAAGAAAAAAGGAAGCCGAAATGGTCCTGTGTAGAATTCATAGTGCATAATTCACTGTTCACTTGTATAGTCCTATCATGTGGTCCTATTCGCGATCTAGTAAGCAGCAGTATAGCAGCACATAATGCTAGGATCATAGGGCCCACAACTCTGTCATCTTTGCTCTTTTCTGGCCAAAGATGTGCGGCAACCTGAATCGTCGCAGGGAAAAGAAAGAGATTGACGATTTCTAGCCTCTAACCCTAAGAATGACAACTATTTGATATCTATTATAGGGGTTTTATACCTGGATTTGAGTCCTCGGCTGTCGCACACTCTGCCACCCTCTAGGGCCGGCCCTGGGCTCAGGCCCTGGCACAGCTGCACGTTAGCAGGAGGCTCCAGTTACAGACTTCCAGCGACTAGCCGCCGGGCACCGGTGTTCCAATCTTCCTCTCAACTGTTGTCTTTGCTCTGGTAAGTGATCCTAGATTGTTGTTACCAAATTCAGGGGCTCGCCATTTTGATCTAATTTTCTAAATAAATTTTTAATTCAATATTTTTTAGATGTTGCCAAAGAAACATTCCAATTGTCATATTAGAATATTAAATTATCGACTCTTTAGTTTGCTGCTTACCAAGGGCCCTAGAAATTATTGATAGGACCCTGGTGGGCGGACGGTCATCTTAGAGGTAAATACTCAGAGCCCGATGGGGGCGGCGCCTGTTGGGGGCTTTTGGTTAGGGTTTCGGAGAAAACCAGGTTTTCTCGATTTCTATACGAATTTTTTGATCATGTTTTCCACGGTTTCACGTAGTGCTTCTTTTCTGTAGTGGACGCGTGCTGCCGCTATGGATGCAAGAACGAAGAGGAAGAAGAGTCTGGAGGCGGGACGACGCCGTAGTGGTCAAGAACCGCCAAGAACGCCCCGGGGTCCGGACCTGATAAGCTTCCTCCCCAACGAAATTCTTGACAGCATCATCACCCTCCTTCCCACCAAGGACGGCGCCCGCACGCAGATCCTCTCGCGTCGGTGGCGGCCCCTTTGGCGCACTGCGCCTCTCAACCTCGAGGTCGTTATCAGCTACAACATCCTAAACAAGAATGCACACATGGCCTCCATCTGCAGGCTGTTGAGCACGCACGAGGGCCCTCTCCGTCGCTTCTCACTCACCTATCACCTATTGGGCAACGACTTCCAGTTGGTCGACACATTGATGCAATCCACCAGGATAAGCGACTTCCCGGAGTTGGAGATTTGTGCATACAGTGTACTTCCACCGTCTGTGCTCCGGTTTCTGCCTACAGTCTGCGCCCTGCATTTATGCAAGTGGATGGCACCGTCATTTTCCTATCTCATTTTCCCACACCTCAACAAGCTCACACTCCCAAATCGCAGTCTCAGTTTCCCCAACCTCAAGCACCTCACACTTGCCAAGGTCCATATATCTGGGACTGCTCTCGGCGCCGTGCTGTCGGGATGTCCTGTCCTGGAGAGCTTGGTTCTGGATGGTAACATTGGTTGCCAGAGTCTTCGGATCAGCTCCATGACCCTTCGGAGCCTTGGTGTGTCAGGTGGCGTGAAAGCCCCGGAGGGATTGGGAACGCTGGAAGAGCTCATTGTGGAGGACGCCCTCTCCTGGAAATGCTTATCCCACGGTGTCCATGTTATGACCTGGTGATCCGGGTTATTCATGCACCCAAACTGAAGACATTGGGCTATCTACATGATGACATCCCCATATTTCAGATTGGAAACATGCTTTTTGAGGTACAACTACATCCGATCCTTCACTTAGCCCAATGCATTTTCATGTCTGTATATTGTCACCCTTGTCAGATCATATGGTTATGTTCATACATTATTTCAGAAAATGGTGCCTATTACTAGCCTGCCCAATGTGATGCGCAACGTGAAGACTTTAGCCCTCCTCACTGCTCCTGATCTGGATATTGTCACTGGCTTCTTAAAATGCTTTCCATGCGTGGAGAAGTTATACATTGTGGTAAGATTTTCTTCTTTCTTAATTTTTTTTCATAAAGCTGCTTGTTTGTTGCACTAAAGTGTGCACTTAGAAATTAATCATGTTAGAATTCATTTGATGGTTGGTTCTTTTCCTTCACTCACTCTGTTTCAGTCATATACTCGGATGGTTATTAAGAACAAACAATGCTATGCTCCGCTGGAATGCCTTGATCAGTATCTCAAGAAGATGCAGATAATAAATTATGAGGACAACTGTGCAGATGTAAATTTCGTCAAGTTCTTCATCCTAAATGCTAGAGTGCTTGAATCTATGAAGTTTGTAGTCCGTCAAGGCCATTGTGACACAAAATGGATTGTTAGACAACATAAGAAGCTAGAGCTAGATGGCAGAGCTTCTCGAGGTGCTACATTTTATTTTGATGCTGATCCTAAACATAGGTTGTCTTGTTTGGTACACATGAAGCACATCCATGATTTGGCTTCAGATCCATTTGATGGATCATTATGTAGATGCACTGGTGATTATATCCTTTGAATGTGTTTACCAGTAAGACAGTTTGGTAAGCCAAATACACATGCCTATTTTACATAGCCATTTCTAAGATTGTTTTTTGGTGACCAGTGCTATTATCAGAAAGCTATACCCATTTTATATGTTTAGGTGGAAAGCTACAACATATATTTTACTTTGCAATAGAAGTTTGAATCATATTGATCAGTTCGTGTAGCTTTTTTCTGCTGTTTTCGTAAAGTAAGGTCTTAAGAGTCACTCCTTGCCAATTCATGACTAAACTAGACTGTTGTTCATGTTACTGTTGCATCGATTTCACCCTTTTATATGTTGTGTGCACAGACATCATTTATTGTGATTATTAGAAGCATTGGTGCTTACTGGAATATAAATACAAAAAACAACCCCATCCTTGAGTCCTTGTACGTCTTGCAATTTATTTGGATGACTAGCATGTGTAGATAGATGTGGCGATAGTTGATTGTGTAAATACCTCCCTCTATCTTTAGACGTTTTTGCCATGTCGAAGTATCAATAATCTTTATTAAATAAGTTTTCATTTCAATGCCCCTTCTACAACAAGTTGTCCTCTCTATTTGTTTTCGTCAAAAATGAAAAAAAAATCTGGATTGTTCGGCTGATCATTTTTGTGGCTGATAAGTCGGCTAATGTTATTTTTAGTCGTTTTGTTGTATGAGAAAAACACTCTACTCTGGTTGATAAGCGGAGCTGATAAGCCAAACGAACAAGACGATAGTTTGGTTATTTTCATATGATTTCCCTGAAATAAAGCCGTAGCGTTAGCATGAGCACTATACTACTAATTAAATCCTAATTAAAGTAGTTTAGTTCATAGTTCATTTTTTTTGACATCTAACTATGAAGGGTATTTCTAGCTTAGAATTTTGTGGAAAGGAAAGGAGAAAACGTTGAAAATTACTACTTCTACTACGATCTGAATATCTGATAGCCACGCGACCGGGCCGGATAGAGCTTTTGCCACGTGCTCCTCCACGCCACGGCTCCTCGATCTCAGATCGCGATGGCGGCCTACTCGCCTCGCGTCGTGTTCCGGCGGTGTCCCGTCTGTCAAGGTTGCGTGCTCGGGCTGCGGAGACGGCGAGGAGCCGTGGGTGCCACTGCAACTGCAACGAACTCTCGCCGCGCGCACAGTCAAAAGACGACCCCATCATCTTGCCCAGTTCCACACTTCCACTTCACAGGGACTCGATGGCTTCCTCCTCCCTCCCGGCGCCCGCTCCCGGCCGCGCCGAGCTCCTCAAGGCCTTCGACGACAACCGCACAGGCGTGAGAGGCCTCGTGGAGTCGGGCGTGTCCTCCGTCCCGGAGCTCTTCCGCCACCCGGACCCCTACGGCTCGATCCCGCTCGCCCCGCCCGGCGCCTCCATCCCCGTCGTGGACCTCTCCCTCCCGCCACACCTCGCCGCGGCCGCCGCCGCATCGGCCGCCAGCACCTGGGGCTTCTTCCACGCCATTAACTACCACCACGCTTTCTCCGCGGCTTCCGCCGCCGCCGACGACGACGACGAGTACCCCGCGCGCGCCTTCGCGGCGGTGCGCGCCTTCAACGAGCTCCCCGCCACCGATCGCGCGCCGCACTACAGCCGCGGCGTGGACGGCGGGGTGAACTACTCCTCCAACGTCGACCTGTACAACTCCCCGCGGCCAGCTGGCGCGACACTATCCAGATCCTGCTGGGCCCCAACCGCTCCCCTGACCTCGCCGACCGGATCCCGGCCGCCTGCCGCGCCGAGGTGCTCGAGTGGGAGGCCCGTGCCACCGCCGTCGCGCGCGCCTTGCTGGGGCTCCTCTCCCAGGGGCTCGACCTCCGGCCCGAGGCGCTCGAGGACGCGTCCTGCGCCGACGGGAAGCTCATGGTGTGCCACTACTACCCGCACTGCCCTGAGCCGGAGCGCACCATGGGCATCGTCCCGCACACGGACCCTGGCGTGCTCACCGTGCTCGCGCAGGACGGCGTCGGCGGCCTGCAGGTGAAGCACCAGGATGAGGACGGCAAAATCTGCTGGGTGGATGTGAAGCCCGTGCCCGGAGCGCTTGTCATCAACGTCGGTGACCTCTTGCAGGTACGGTCAGATCGTCTTCTAATTGTTAGCTACAGTAGCTAAAAAATAACTAGCTCAAACAAGAGAGCTAACATGTGTTCTATGAGTTGTTAGGCAATTCTAGCTAATTTTGGATTATTTTTTAGCTCCAAGTCCAACTAGTTACTAACCCTGCTAGTAATTGCCGATGGTAAATCTGTGTATCATTTGGGAATTGTTTAGGTCCACTTGACGCCCTTGACTTTTCTAGTATTGTTGTAGAACTTTGACTACTGTTTGTTATTATATTATACAATAAATTTATGGATTTATTAAGTGAATCCGTTTAAAAACTACAATTGAGATTTTTTCTAAGAAAAATCTACATATATATAATTCGTATGTTGTTTAACCAAATGTTTAAGAGTTACTCCTAGTATTGACCATCATAATTTCAAAAGTTTGATGGCATGAAGTCAACAACATTAAAAAGTATTTATAGCCGGAGGAGTACTTGCTATGGTATTCCTTTGGTCTCTTTGAATACTTTATTTATTATGTATCCCCTTCAAAGGTTGGATGAAAATGACTATTCTGTAAACAAAATTATGATGAAGAAACACCTGTTTATTTCCAATCATATAAAACATAGAACACATTTGGGTTTTAGCCAATTGTTGTCAACTGTGATGCTGTTATTTCTTCTTGGTCAGTCTGTTGTCGTTTCTAGTCATGAATTCATTTCAATATCAATATTTTTGACAATTCTTCTCGAATCTTACTCTCAATTCCCAAGTAGATTGATGCAGGTCGCAAATTCTTTTCCTCTTGATTATATATACATATGTGCCTAGGCAAACGATAAGATGATAGGGGTAGACGTTGAAGTCATGCATACTCAATGCTAATTCATGTGTGCTAAATCTTATTATAGAGAGCTTTAGTGAGTAGCTCCACGATTTCATCTAACATTTCCCTCTGACTTATCCTTTCATCATCATCAGATAATGTCTAATGACAAATACACAAGTGTGGAGCATCGCGTGGTGATGAACACACGTGAAGAACCCAGGGTTTCCATCGGCATCTTCTTCAGTCCTGGGAAGAGAGGTGACTCGGTGTTCTATGGACCATTGTCAGAGTTGGTTTCTTCAGAGAACCCACCCAAGTACAGGAACTTCACCATGTCCGAGTTTTATGGGACCTTCTTCTCACGAGACCTTGCGAGCAAAGCTCTACTCGATAACTTCAAACTGTAATCTTAAGTGTTAACTAACTCTAAAAGTATAGACTCGTGTTGTGTAGTATAAACATGTGTGATTGCCGGTAATGTAAAGATATTGCTATGTTCTGTATCAGTCATACTTCGAAGTCTTAGGCCGTCTCCTCCGGGGGCAAAGCTCGCGTGAGGCCTTCACCGGGGCCGGCTATTGGAGTGACACCCCCACACGCATGGGCGGTGGGCAGAGCCTGCCCCCTAATGTTCTACCAGATGTATTAATATGACTTCTTAATCATCATTAATTATAGTTAATTATTCATTTAAGCAATTGTAATTTAAGATGATGCTTATCATGTTCCCTTTTTGGTAGATATAATCTCAAATCATGAATTTTGGACTTTTGAATAAATATCTCGAATACAATATGCTTATAAGAATGAATATGTTTCTTGCAAAACTGAATAAATTAGACCGGAAATCTAAGTAAAATTTGAATACACAAATGTCGATTCTTCAAGCTAAGCTACACCCAAATGGTGTTGAGGGTGAAAAGCAACATAATTGCAGCAAATAATTAGCATAACAGAATGTTTCAATAAAGTAAGTAATTTAGGCGGCTTGAATCGTTCAATTAATATTTTTTGGAGGACATTACTCTTTACTTGTGGGTAGATTGATTTTGTATGATATACCCATTAATTATTTTGTTGGATGTGACTCGCTCTTGAGAAGATTGAAATTAGAGTTGATAAGGAAGCAGAATGTTCCTAATAGGGAAAATAAAATTATAGTTAATAAGGAAGCAGGTGTCGTGGTTGTCCATATTCCTGATTTGCTTGGTAGTTGCTTATGCTAAGGACGTTCTATGTTCAATGTCTATCTATTAATTAAGTTTAGGTAATCTAGCTTTTGTGTTCTAAATTTAGGTGATATACTTTTAATGTTCTATATCTAATTAATTAAGTTTTAGTAATTTAAGTGACAACTAAGGGCCTGTTTGGGACCGCTCCGCTCCACGTTTTTCAGCTCTGCTCCACGTTTTTTTAGTCAAACGGTTTTTGCTCCACGCATACAACTCCAGAAAAACAGGTGGAGTTGTGAGAGCACCTAAAGAGGACTCCACAAACTCCAATTTTTTGTGGAGCTGCTCCACAGTGGAGTTTGCAGAGCAGAGTTTGTGGAGCAGTCCCAAACATGCCCTAAATATGTCGACAAACCACTAATTAAATATGTTTAATTAATTAAGTTTTAGTAATCTTAGTAATCAATAAAAATGTTGACAGTCCACCAAGAGTCGAGGGATAATAATATAAGCACCAAGATATAAGATTTTAGATAGGTCACGTTCGTCAAAGTAATATAAAATCTTACATCATGTGTTCCAATGGATTGTATTGTATTGATCTATAATAATGACATGATAAATAGTATTGTATTGATATATCATGATGAGATGAGATATAACCTAAGCTGCTTTGTATCTCGATATAGATTGCATACTAGAAGATCCAACCCCTCCCTATATACTCTGGAGGGGTTGGGTTACAAGGAGAATATCCTATTTGGTACTAAAATATCTTTTTGTAGTCTTACGATGCACACTAAGGAGAGCCGAGCACCATGAGTTTCATCTTGTGGGTTGGACCGTTCCCGACGGTGCGGCCCATATAGCGCAATATGGGTAGCTTTTAGGATATTACTCAAATATATGTGTGATTAAGTTGAATAATAATATACCCATGTTGTGTCTTGACCGAGCACGACCGATGAACACCATCTTTTCTTCTATTAGTAAATATGTCCGTGCGTTGTAACGAGAGAAAAAAAACGAACTTAAAAACCGAACTTAATAAGAAACACGAACACAAATGTTGCATTTCATATTTTTACCATTTTTTCTATATCTTTATACCAAATATTAAATGATCAAAATTTCAACCTATTTTTTCATCATTGTATTGCTATTTTTGAGCTAAATACATGGTTTTTTTAGATTTGAATTAGAGAAATCCATGATGGAGTCCATTGCTATTTATTTATTTTTATTTTTTTCTCTATACCAATACAATGTTGAAATATGATTCGCATTGAAAAATTGATTTTTTGGAAAGAATCGGCTAAAAAATATAATATATTAATCTTTCGTCAAGAGCCATGTCAGAATATTCGTATAGAAAGCCGGTTGTTTCTGAGTCTCGTCACATACATAACCTAATAAGTTTTGGAATCGAACTCTGTATCATGCTAGACAAGAGTTATGGAGAGTGTACGACCGCGGGTTATATACGGAAAAAACTCTCCATTATCTGCTAGTTAGAGAGGAAAAAATAGATGGAAAAAAATGGCTAGAAATTTGATGTCTTTATTATTAGGTTATATAGATAGATATTAGAGATCTAGATCTCTTTGATCTCACTTTTGAGATTCGATTCGAGCCATGAGGGACTCAGACTTCCATGTGTGAGACGGTAAGAAGTCAATGCTGGCGGAGCCTGCAACCCGATGAGTTGTTGGCTGGTTTTTCTGCCAAAGTGGAGTCTATTTTCACTTGGAGTGGATTGAGGAGGAAATCAGCAAGAAATTGGGAAGGATAGGATAGATAAAATCGGGAATCAGATGAACAGCAATAACATGCGAGAGGAAGAAAACGTAACCAGGCGAGTTTAAAGGATTCTTGTTCGTTACCAGCTCACGTTACAACCCGTGGCATATATTCACCGATACCCTGGCCTTCGGCCCACACAAACATGATCTATTTGGCACAGTGCGGCTCACAGGCCCAACACGAGCACAAGCATACCTATGAGGCTATGACAGGGCTTAAGCCATGACATACTCTCCCCCTTAATCAGCAGCTTGCCCTCAAGCTGTGATCAACATGGAAGATTTCCCTTGGCACCAATGGTCTTCATGGGTCTTCAATCATCAGATGGTAGAAAAGAAGGTTACCCTTGATGGTGCTCAAATTTCCTAAGGTGCTTGAATGGTCACAGACATACAGTTTGGATTGAAATGGTGTACTGAATGAAACCTTCAAGGTGACATCACTTTGGTAGTAGTACATTGCAGTTCCATAATACTGGGTCTGCCCTGATTGAGGGTATGTCTGTAGCTGCTGTTTAGCCATCCCATCTATGATAAACTGAAACTCCCATCTGAAAATCTGAAGTGTGTGCTTACTTACCCTCCAACAACACAATGAGTAGATTGTATGAGAGCAGCAGATACATCAGCAGTGTTAGCATGGAATGGATGGCCAGGAAGCTGTGGATTCAAGTCTCCAATACAAGCCAACCATAGTTCTATATCCATTGCAGAGTCTTGTTGTTTACTGTCAAACTGCATCTTAGCTTGCACAGACACTAAACTCTTGTGCTCCAGCACCCTACCACCATTAGCAAAGAATTTGTGTTTACTGAACTGTTGCACTGGCACCAAGTTATGTTCCTCGTGATGTGTCTGTGCAAGAAATGGAAGCCGCTGAACACTTGTGACACTTGGTTTGTAATGAAATCTGTAATTTAGTAAGAAATCTACCCTTGATCATTGCTATTGGTTTGTTGCAGTAACCACAACAGTAAGGCAATGTGCATTCCTGTGTTTGCCTTCTCATCAATTGGCCAAGGAATTATTCCAATTATCTGCTAAAAAAACGAGAATGTACTGCTTCTTGCAACACGCAGCCACCATATTGTCTCTCAAGTAGCTCTGCCAGTCCAGTGGTTTCAACTGTACTGCTTCTTGTTGCGCCTTGCCAATTTACTATTAGATAGCGATCTGACAAGTAACAGTATATTCAGCAAAGGATTATTGCGCTTCTGGGCTTCCTTACTCACCAGCACCTTCTTGTTGGCAACCTGAGCATGCGGATACATAATACTCTAGAATTCTAGTTGCATGGGTTGGTCTCCATGACTCCATCCATGTATTTGCCACGATCATACTTCGAAGTCTCAGGCCATCTCCTCCGGGGAGCGCTCGCGCGAGGCCTTCGCCGGCCGGCTGCCAGAGTGACGCCCCACACGGCCAGCTTCAGCGGCATGGCGTCGGCAACGCGAACTTAACGCTCAGCGCCGCGGAGACGGCCCACACCGACGCGTCCAGCCAGGCCCGCCGGCGCTGGGCGTCCCCTGCCGCCTGGTCGGCCCGCAGGAACTCGATCTTGGGCGATGCAGCACAGGAGCCGCGCCGGGAGGTAGTAGGCGGTGGCAACGAACGCGAGGTCGGGCGGGCGGTGGCGCGCCCGGTAGGCCGCGCACGCAAAGCTCGCGGTGACCGCCAGGAACAACACGAGTTTGAGCGCGCAGCCGAGCAGCTGCAGGCCCTGCGGCCGCGGAATCCATGAGCAGCTCAACAGCCCTGGGAACATTTAACTTTTTACAATTATTACTGTATTCGCCCCTTCTGAGATAGCAGCTCAACGGAAGTATTCGAAGCTAGCTTTTCTAGATTGTAAGTGGTTTTGGTTTTTCTAGATGCAAGAACTATTGAATTTTAAAAAGCCAAACCAACTTCAATTTGGAGAGGAGGAAGTAGCTTTCTAGATTTTTCAATCCTCAAGTAAAAAACTTTAAAAACCGGAATAGTTTACAGACCAAAACAGCTTGAAACGGAAGTCTCAAATTCACATACACCCTACTGCAAATAGTTTAAACAGTTGATTTAGCCACAAGTTAAGACGATGTCAGATACTTCATATACATAGACTCTGCGGTTGCATGTGCGACATCCAATACTTTGGAAATATGGAATACTATGTGGCCTCCATCTTGCGATAAATGTCCATCCATAGGAGCCTACAGTACTATATGAGCTCCATCTTGGGGGTAAACAGACATGCAACTTTCACCATTACCTATTTATTTAGTATTTATTTCAGTGAAGGGATAAACCATAAGACCTGGTCTCGCTGAGGCCGACGGTAGTAGTCATTGCGCCCTTGGCCTTGGCCGATAGTAAGAGTTTGGACAAGTTCCTTGGTCCCATGCTCAAGGTTGAATGCACACAGGTTGTTGTAGATGTCGATGAAGTAGATGCAGTTTGCTTTCAGGTTGGGGTGGTCATTGGCAGGGAAACAGAATGAGTTGTAGTGGCTAACAAACAGTGCAAGATCACCAATGTTCTCGGTTCCAACCCAGGAAAAGGTCCCCTTGTCCAATATCCAAACAGCAAACTTATTCTGACACAGGCGCTTAACCCTAATCAGCTCACCAGCTGGGGTCTCTATAAGACAACGAAACCTCCACCGATGTGTGACTTCCTCATCTGGCCATGCATGGGGCGGCTCTGCCCACATCTCAACTGTACCATACATATCACACGTGTACAGCCGACCTCTATGCTTGATGATATCATCCAAAATGAATTTTGATTGAACAGACGACCAGTTGCTAGATCCTTGTCGCGTTATTTTATAACCTTTCTCATCAGCATAGAGGACAGCAACAATAAAGTTCCTCTCATTCATTTCAAGCAGCTTGGCCTTAGAGAAGGTCCTGCGTCCTATCGGGGGAAGCTGAATTTGTTTGCCACTGATAGGGTTAACCAGCTGCATGGTTCCGTAAGTTTGACTGAAGTAGATAAGCCATCCATTGGAAGAACCAACCGGGGCCCAGACAGATTCAAACATTGAGGCAGTGTTAGGGAGACGGATACTTTGATTCTTTCTTTCAGGAATGCAAAAGAACTGAGCACCAAGAGGATTCTGATTTGGGGGGAGCATCAGCCATGGGTCCACCCTTGGACGGTATGAGATGTCCTTGCAGACATTGTTCCAAGATGTGCACACAGAACGAAATCTAATATAATCAGGGATTGGAAGCTTCTTTATTATTATACCAAGAATATCAGTTTGAATAGAGGCCCAATCCGCCATGCCAATGGAAGTAATTTCTAAGCACCTGAAAGATTGATCTTGTATCAGATTATCAGTAGGCAACATGATCATCGATGCTACAATACAATAAAGACATCATTCCTAGCAATAAGTTTGTGAAATGGTTTAAAAAATAGTATTAATGTAATCACTATTCAGTATCCAATGCATTCAAACGAGTTGAATTCACACAAAACATATTTCTGATATGTTCAACTACAGAGCAGCAAATATATATAGCAAAAAAACATTTGACATGCTACTCTCTTTTATATCTGGGCCATGATTGAAGAAATAGAAATATATATGACTTGTTTACTTTGACAAAAAAAATACAACTGCTGATCTTAAAGTCAAATTGGCAAGACAAAATTCACAGTCCAAGTCGCCAAAGCTTATACCATCATTACCCATATATGAATCTTCAGATAACATAACATCATGGACAGATATGGGTCGTGTCAGCTGCATGCATCATGCATATGCAAGCTTCTGAACCAAAACATGTTCGAGGTAGCTCATCTAAACCATTCATTTATTACATTCAAACAGTGAACTCAAGACTGGAAAATAAAATAAGAATGCACAAGAATTACATCTGATGACAGGAATAAAAAAACATATTTGTGTACTCATTGACAATGGCCTCATAAGTATGTGATAACCGTACCTTGGAACCTTTGCAGACATGCCACTACTAGCAAGTTGGCTGAGGTTTTAGTCCAGACTTGACAACAGGAATGGAAATATATCTTGAAACTTCAGTAGAACAAAGAAAGAGCATGGTCTGTTGCATAAGACAAGTGACAACATCAGTTATCATAACAATAAAAAAGAGAGTACAAATATTCACTGCTTCAACACTCAAATAATTTGAAGGAGGTTTTTTCAGTCTAAATATTGCTAGCTCAGCAAAAAAAACCATGGTGGCTTCTGTTACTGATGAAAAACTATTCACTCATAAAGGTTTTTTCTTTTCTATTAGCAGCATTAACTATTTTACTGTCCGTGGCATAGCATGCAGTCAGTTTATTTTTCCAAAACAGTGAAACACATCACGTCTGTGCCCAATTCATTTCCTACATATATGTAATATGTAATAATTACATAAAACCCTGCAAATTAACAGTCTGAATTACCAATCTATTCTTTTATAGTGCACATTCTAAACTGTACACGATGAAAATTACAGGAGTATAATATAAACTGAATCACAAAAGGTTACAGGCGATAGGTACCACTTCAATCATCATTTATATAAGGAATGAATAATAGGAAGAATGAACAAATTGTTAAACATGATAACTCCCTGTAAAGAGTTTTGTAACAAGCAAAAGGGGATAGGTAGGTTGCCTGGTGGCTAGCACCCGATCGCTGAGATCAGGCAAGCTAGGTGGCCACCAAGGCAGTAAAAGGCACCAATTAGAGGAACACCTATGCGACAGATTTCAGGAACAGTACCTTAAAGATGGTGGTAGGCTGCTGGATCTTAAGGTTGTTGCTTTTTTTCCCCAGGGGGTTAGATCCTTACTGACACGAACTATGGACAAAGCACACCAGCCCAATAAAATAGTCACCTATGACCAACTACAAACATCACTGCAGACCAATATATATACACTTCGTGTTACATCACGTTCTTACAGGTCCACCTAAGAAAGTATTCAGCTTTAATGATCGCAAACCAAGTTTGCATAGAAAGACTAAAACGGCAGCATAAATCGCACCAGCCCTGAGGAACTAAAATCCCCCGCCCCCAAACAATCCACACACCGCGCCCTCCGACGCCCAAACCCCGATCGGCGCCGCACGACTTCAGATCGAGCCGCTGGTACCAAGAACCCTAAACCCCGGGCCGAATCAAGAACCCTCAATCAAAACCCGAAATTGACCGATCAAAATCAAACCGTCCGCACAACACCCCGAGAGAGGGGAAAGGAAGGGGAGGGGAACGCCATCGGATCTTACCTCACCGCCGCGATCAGTGGGCCGGGGCGGGGGAGTGGAGGAGGCGAGGAGGTGGAGGCGATGGGGATTTCCGCAGCTATTTCTTCTCGGGGACGCCGAACGGCGGACTGCACGGAAAGAAACTGGGATTTTTTATTTTATTTTTTAGAGGGGGGCTGGAATTCTGGAGGTGGCTTTAAGAAATGGTTGTGGGCCCCCAACGACTTCGAAAAGTACTATGTACAGGAGTCTTTGTCCGGCCCTACTAATCGGCAATCGGTCACCCGATTTAATATGAGCGAGCAATATCCGACGAGGTGCAGTTTTCTGATTATTCCATGAATTTTAAATTATAAGTCATTTTAAAAAATTTAGAGTATATTAGATTTAACTATAATTATTAAAAAAATTATAAAGATTTATAACATCAAATAGTTATAAATACAATTGATAAAGAATCTAACAATATTTATTTGGCATCATAAATATTATTATATTATCATAAAAAATTGGTTAAACTTGACCTACTTTGATGTTCTAAATTTTTTAAAATAACTTATAATTTTAGATAGTCAGAGTAGAAAAAAATAACTCCCACTTTGTTCCCCTATTTTTTACAACATGCTCTGCAAAGCATATGTAAGTAAGATCTATTTTTGTGTCTTCTTTAGTAATGAGACAAACAAAAGTAGATCTTACTTACATATGTTGTTTCGAAGATTTTTTTTCTAGTAAAAAAAATTGTATATTAACTTATACATATAACTTATGTGAAAACTTAGGAACTAAAGTGCCATGAAATACAATTTATTTAAAAAGATATTAAACGCAAAGGAATGGACCCTTATAACCTTGTAATGTACGCCAAAACTGTCTAAACTCTTCTTATTAATACGCCAAAACTTACAAACAACAAAGTTAATATAACACAAAGGAACATATTAACTTATAACTTATACCAAAACTTGGAACACAAAAGTTATGAAAATACAATTTATATACAAAAGTTATCAAACATAACTTATGTACATACGTTATTCAATACAAACTTGTCTACATAAGTTATTCAATATAATTTATGTGCATCAGTTGTAAGGTAAAAATTATATGTTATAACGCAATCTATAAAACTTGCCTATGCCAAAAAGAAATTAGAATGATAAAACATACTCCATCCATATCCTAATTAGAAGACGTTTTGGACAGTGGCACGGTCTCCCAAACACAACTTTGACCTCTTATTTTTATAAAAATATATGTGGAATAATGATATATGTATACTTTTATGAAAGTATTTTTCAAGACAAATCTATTTATATAACTTTCACATTTGGAAACTCAACAACTTAAAAGTTATTGATGATTTATATTCTCAATGTTTGACTCAAAGGTTATCCAAAACGTCATCTAATTATGATACAGAGGGAGTATAAAAACAAAAAGAATATAAAAAACATAAAACAACATAAATAAAAATAAGAGGTAAATAAATGCATTGTTAACTTTTGATTGTGTCATCTAGATTCATTAACTTTTAAACTGTATTTTTGGTCTATTAACTTTTGGTGGTGTTATTTAGGTATATCAACTTTCAAACTGTATTTTTAGGTAATTGACTTTTGGTTAAGTGTCATTATGTCGATCAACTTTTAATTTGTATTTTTTGGATTCCTAATTTGTTTAACTGGTTCACCTTAGCTCTACACCCTTTCAATTACCGAATAGAATTAACATGTTGTGCTAATATATGCAACCATCATGGAGTAAAAATACGTAAAATACAATATATCTATTATTATGTTCTTTCTTAATGCATCGTTCTATATTATACTTCATTTTCCCTTCCACTCATCTGCATTCTATGAAACTCACCTCCAGCAAAAATCACATTTTTTATTAGATGATGGATTAACAAAATCCGGCCTCTACATCCAAGGATGTACACAACCCATTATTACAAAGTTTGGATGCAAATGAAAAAAGAGAAAGCCATAGTCTTAAAGATCGACCAAGACGCTAATTCAAACAATACAAATTTATCCATCCTTTATTGGATATCTCTAAAGCAATAACTTCCGATTGTTTGCTTATCGTTGAGAGCGCGTCTTTGGTTGTCTCATCACGCTGCAGCTTGGCTCAAAAGCGTAACCAATATGCTCCTCTGAAAATTACCTGCATAATATAGTTATATTTCAAAAGATTAAAAACAACATCATTACGGCTTCTCCAGATAGCCCAAAAGATAGCAGCCACTCCCACCCAAATCAAATTCGTAATCATTTTATTTTGATTAGTCAGTCAACCACCAAACATGTGGTTAATTGATCTAGGTTGGGTCAAACTAGTAGCAAAAAAGATAATCCTCCAAATCATTTTGGTAAGGGGGCAGTCAAGGAACAAGTGTTGGATAGTTTCATTCTCATTACAACAGATGCACTTTTGACTCCCCCTCCAATTTTTCTTCGCAAGGTTGTCTTTGGTTAAGACGACACCCCTTTGCAAGAACCAAAGGAACATTTTTATTTTTAGAGGAATTTTAATCTTCCAGATCTTCTTATGATGAAAAGGTGTTTGTGTATCAATAATATGGAGATACATTGATCGGACGGAGAACAAACCAGATTTGGTTAGTCTCTGAAAGTGCTTGTTTGGTTTTGGTAATTGAGTGACAACTTAGGTGGACTAATATGTGTTTAATGTGAGACACACAGGTGATTTAGTCCTTAGGTACACAAGTGTGAGCAACCAATAAAGTCATGAAGAGATAACTTGTGCATATTTATGGTTCTCAACTTGATGATGAAGGAGCTCATCGCATATGAAACATGACATGGAGTCATGTGACAAGGTGGAGAAGGTCAAGGCATGATTTAGCTTGATGGACCGGTTGCAAACGTGAAGGGCAAGTTGGAGGCTTGAAGCGTTTGACCGCGTGGCGGGAGGCTTGAGCAAGACTTGACACCGATGGACAAAGGCAATGGTGAAGGGCAAGTGAAGTCAAGATCGATGAACCAATATGTCACGTGATGATATGAAGTGGATCATATCATTTATGATAGGTTGGTGCATGAGTTGCATCAACATTGAAGAAGGAGATGAAATAGAATGCACAAGGCAAAGGTATAACTTAGAATATTTCATTTCACCGGTCATAGATGTTTAGAGAAGTGTTTGACCAGGTTGAGTTATAGGAAAAGCTGTACTATCAAGAGGGATGCATAGTAGACTAGCTTGATGAGGTTAAGAGTGCTCAAGTCACTAGTCTAGAAGACGTTTGAGAGCCGCCATGCAAAATCGTATATCTTAGAAGAGTGTTTTGGTGGCTCTCTGTCGAGCTACCGGTACTACTGGTCTCCCACCGGTAGTACTGGTGGTCACTGGTGGTACCGCTCAGGTCCGGGTGGCTCTTTCTCGCACGCGAGGGCACTTAAAAGATGTGCTGAAAAATGAACTACCGGTAGTACCGGTCAGCTAACTTTATGCAACGGTCGGAAGGCTCCAACAGTCGGATTCCTTGGACCGGTAGTACCGGTGGGACACCGGTAGTACCGGTTACTGCTTCGGGAGCTGCGGGGATAAATAGGCCGCCCCTTCCCTTGGGGCGGCACCCACCCCCATTATTCCACTTCCACATCTGAGAAAAGGGTCCCAAGTGCCTCTCTCTCCCCCCATGCTCCTAGGCTTCAATCCATGGTGGATTTGTGAGAGAGAAGTGAGATTTGAGAGTGGAGAGGATCGATCTACGACTTGAGCATTCGATTTCCTCTTCTTGCCGGCTTGCTTTGCATTTGTTACTCTTGGATTCTTGGAATCCTAGCCAGCTAGGTGTTCTTCGAGATTGCCCGTGTTGATTCATTTGTGAGGGCACCCCGAATCATTTGTATTACCCCTTCGATCCTTAGTGGAAATCTTGGGCTAACCTTTGTGGTTGCTTGAGGGAGGCAAGGAGGTGGAAGAGACTCCGACCTTTGTGGTCACCTCAACAACGAGGATTAGGAACTCCTTTGTGGGGACCGAACCTCGGGATAAATCTTGAGTCTCGCGTGTTTGATGTTGTGGAGATAGCTTCGACTATCCTTTGTTCTTGTGTTCTTTGTGTTCTTCCTCTCTTCCTCAAAGTTCATAGGTTGGGAAGGCCCGATCTACAAATTGGAGAGGAACCAATCCAAGCAAAGCTCAACATCATCATCCTCAACCTCAAGGAGTGTGGGGAAAAGCTCGGATCCGGATTCAAAGCTCATCTTCCTTGGATTTCGGAGCTACAGCGCTACCACCGGTAGTACCGGTCAGCCAACGGTAGTACCGGTCCTACTACCGGTAGTACAGTTCGGGGGTTTGCATTCTCTACTCACTAGCTTATACTTATTGTTTCATACTTGTGCTAGTGTTTAGTGGTTGCTTTAGTAACTAGTATAGCTTGTGTATCTTGCTAGTTACCTTCTTGCTTATGTAGCATAGAAGTAGCTATTGAGTGACTAATTGACTTGTGTAGTTTTGTTAGTCACATTACTTAGCTTGTGTAGCTAAGCTTTTTGAGCTCTCTAGTTTGGCTTGTGTAGCCTTGCTTTTGAGCATTACTAGTGAGCTTAGGCTTTGTGCGCTTTGCTTTCACTAGCATGTGTAGGAGCTCCCGATTTGTTTAGAGTACTAGTTGCTTAGGTTTGTGTGACCTTGCAAACTAGACTTGTTAGGTGAGCTTCCTAGCTCGGCACCGTAGTAAGCTTTCTTATCATAATTTGCTAGGTGCTAGTGTTATAAGTAGAGGGGTGTTGTGTTGGCTAGACCGATAGTTTTAATTTCGTATTTATTTCGGTTAGCCAATGCGATAAGTTTTTAGATACGCCTATTCACCCCCCCTCTAGGCCAATTAGGTCCTTTCAGTCTCTATTTGAAGTAATCCGAACCTTCCACCAGTTCAACATTAGAGATCTGTGCTATTAGATTCAGCCATTCTAAAAGTTTATTATCCACCAGAGCCCTCCTAAAAGATATGTTCAGAGGGCTAGTAGCCATTACTTTTGAGACCGTTGCATGCGGTTCTCGCACTATATTATATAAAGATGGATACTTATCTTTCATAGGCTTATCTCCTACCCATGTATCGTCCCAAAACCTAGTGTTGGTTTCGTCTTTAATATCGAAGGAGCCATTAGCTAGCACCTCCTCTTTGATTTGCATAAGATCTCTCCAGAAATGAGAGTCGTTTGGTTTAGCTGTCACCTGGGTAAGTGACTTTGATCTTAGGTATTTATTCCTTAACAAAGACTACCACATGCCATCTGTGTTGATTAAGTTAACCAACCATTTGGCTAGCAAGCACTTATTTTGTAACTTTAAATCAAGGATACCTAAACCTCTTTGGTCCTTTGGGCGACATAGGATATTCCACCTGACAAGTCTATACTTATGTTTGTCTGAAGAACCTTGCCAGAAGAACCTTGATCTAAATTGATCGAGGTCTTTAAGGACACCCTTGGGAATCTCAAAGAAAGACATCATAAACATGGGTAAACTGCTTAAAACTGAATTATGCAGCACTAATCTCCCCCCATAGGACAAGTACTTTGCCTTCCAGCAAGAGAGTTTTTGTTGGAACCGTTCTGCAACATTCCTCCATTCAGAATTCAGGAGTTGCCTATGGTGCATTGGGATCCCTAGATATCTAAAGGGATATTCACCTGTGTCACAACCAAAGAGAGTTGTATAAAAGGATTCCAAACCTTTGGTTCTACCATAGCAGAAGATTTCACTCTTGTGGAAATTGATCTTAAGACCGGATAATTGTTCAAAAGCACAGAGCAAAAGCTTAAGATTCTTCGCTTGTTTCGGGTCATGATCAATAAAGATGATTGTGTCGCCTGCATATTGAAGTATTGACAGACCATCATCAACAAGGTGGGGGAGTATTCCCCTTATTTGACCATCGTTTTTTGCTCTATTAATCAAAAGATAGGTGACATGGGATCACCTTGACGTAGGCCACGTCTGGTTTGGAAGTAGGGACCAACATCATCATTAACTTTGATCCCAACACTCCCATCCGTAACCATACTTTGGACCCATCTACACCATTTTGTGGAGAAACCTTTCATATGTAAAGTTTGTTGTACAAAGGACCACTTAGACCTTATCATAGGCCTTTTCAAAATCAATATTGAGAATGATGACATCTCGTTTCTTTGTATGTAACTCATGAATAGATTCGTGTAATATAACGACTCCCTCCATGATATTCCGGCCTGACATAAAGGCGGTTTACATTAGACTCACAACAGTTTTGGCTACCTTATTCAGTTTGTTTGTTCCCACTTTTGTGAAAATTTTAAAACTCACATTGAGAACACAAAATGGTCTAAATTGCTGAATTTTAGTAGCATTTTGAACTTTTGGAATTAGTGTAATGATTCCAAACTTCAGACTGTGTAAATCAAGGGCCTCTCTATGTAAATCATAAAAGAGAGGTAAGAGATCATTCTTAATCATCCCCCAAAAGACTTGATAGAATTCCGCCGGAAATTCATCGGGGCCTGGTGCTTTGTTATGTTCCATTTGGAAAACAGCTTCCTTCACCTCAGATTCGGTGAAAGGGCTAATGAGGATTTCATTTTCCTCATGTGATACTTGCGGAATATCTGAAATCTGATCTTCCACTAGTGTGATCACTGAGGTTTTTGGTGACCCAAAGAGGTTTTTATAATATGTGGTAATATGGCTTTTAAGACTAGTATCACCAATAACAGCTTCATGATCATCTTCAAGTTTATAAATATGTTGGTTGCGATGTTTTTCATTTGCCACTAGATGAAAGAACCTAGTATTGGCATCTACCTCCAAAAGGGTCTTTACTTTGGCTCTTTCATACCCATTTAGTTCCTCTTCTCTCAAAAGAGAAACTAAACGCTCTTTTAGATAGAGCTTGAAGTTAATTTCTTGATAAGATAAATAGGAAACCTCAGCATTCTTATCAAGATTCTCTAAAAGAGCTAGTAGGGTCTTCTTCTCTTTTTTATAAGACCCTGAAGTATGTTTAGCCCATCCTCTTAAGTGTTGTCTCAGTCTGCGGATCTTAAACTGCCAACGCTCAAGAGGTGTCGACCCTGCACTTTCTGATTGCCAGATATTTGCAACCATTTCATAAAAACCATCCCGTATAAGCCACCCTCTCTCAAATTTGAAAGGGCGGTTTTGGGTTAGGAGTGACGACTCTCCTGTGCTAAGAACTAGGGGGTATGGTCAGAAATATTCCTATCTCTCGGTTCAACCGTTGTCAATGAGAATTGAATTTCCCATTCCGTACTAACTAGAACTCATCTAATTTCTCGAAAGTTGGATTGTCCCCGCTCCCGCCCAGGTATATTGACGCACATAAAACAAAAACTTAAATGAACAGAAAAAGAAAAAGAAATTAAGAAGCATGTGCGTGCTGGAGGAGTGAGGAAAATAAGCGGGTCAATCTGCATGATATGCACGTGGTCTATGCCACATACATACTCCGGTTTGATGTGATTTGAAAAGGGTAAACATTCTGACATGCAACCACCAGGGGAGCTCAGTGATGCGCTCTGGTCTGGAGCCATCCAATATACAGTACGTATGCAGCGGTGCCACACTTCCCGACTGAAAACACAGAGTTCCTTGGCACAAACAACAGAGTTCCATGAACGACTTTAATTTGGTCCTCTGGAACACCAGTTCACCTCCCATAGTTTCTTGGCACCAACAACAAAGACATGCTGATGAGGCGGGCTGGAGCTGCATGTTCAGATGTTCTCCAGCAACTCCTATAGTTGCACAGGAGTACTCGCAGAGCACCGCAGTGGGCAGTGGTGCGCGTGCGTCAGTAAGCAGTCCCGCCTTCCAAGTTCCAAGTTCCAAGTCGGGATTCCTGCTGCCACCGCGCGCGTCGATGAGCGCCTGTTCATCGACCCAACGCAACCTGGACACCGTGAGCAAGCGCGCCCAATAAGTATCGACATGGAAATGGTGCAAGCCTGACCGGGAAACGCTTCCCAGATGTATGTGCTCTTTCGAGCATCTGATTGGTGTAATCATGCATTTCTGCAGATTATTGATCAAGCCGAACAAAGTTGTCTACTATACGTTCGGTGCCAGGAAAAACGACTAGAGCATCAGCTTATATAGCATCGATGACCTGAACATGATATGGTTGCCCGGCAGCGGTATTAGGATCGGAGGCCATTGTCGTCGGCTTCTGAAATCATTGCGTTAAGCACTTCCATCGGCCATCGCTATGAAGAAGAGGGCCGAAGGCCGATGGAACACGACAGACGATGGGAAGCCAGCGCGTTCTAGGACTCAGAGGAGGAACGACCACGCAACGGATCGGAGTCAAATGCTTTGGCGACGTCCACCTTTAGCTTTAGGAGGATGGATGCAGGGATGTCGTCGTCCGTTTAACCACCTGCAGGCAAGCTATTGTCATGTATTCTGCGCTCCTGGAACCAAAAGTCTCCTGAAAGTTGCTAGGAACCTTATCCCAGCCTAAAGCCTCTTTTATGCAAAACAAGATGATTTTGCCTCTTTTGCACTGAAAAAGTTTGTCCTTAGTGCGGAATCGTTGGCATGTAGCTCCTTGTTAGCAAACTCAATAGATTGATTAACACATAACTTGATTCTAAGTAAGCAGGGTACAAGACCTTAGGGAGAGGGAGGTCTGGAAACAGCAAGCAGTAGTAGTAACTGAGTACAGAGGAAGAAAAGAGAGTTGGGAAGAAGAACAGTGGATTGAGAGGAATAAGTATTCTATTTTCAATAATTTCTTCGATATCCCTTCCGTGTATTACTGATCCTTTTGTACTGAGGCTTGCAGAGTTGCCGTCAACATGCCAAGGCCCATGGCCCATGGAGTTGTCAGCCCAACATCTATCCCTAAATAACACTCTTTCCGCTTTTCAGTGGCATGCTTGAAGGTGAAAGAATTTTGTTGGCACCCCCTTCTTTCAGGAACCTGAACCGTGCTCTGTGTCGGGCGATCAATCGTCAATAATCTCGACAATGAGGCAAGGACGAGGGTGGACAGTTTCAGTCGAGAGCGGCATGGGCGTGTTCCTCAAGCTCAAAGATAGAATGGACTCTCTTGCTGGAGCAAGCTGAAGCCGGATGTTGCCGACCTGCTTCGATCGATCGAGCTCTAGCTCTTGAGTGCATTTGCACTGTAGCAGCTCCATAAGGTGCAGTGTAGCCGCGCCAGCAGGAATTTGGAAACGATTTACACAGTTTATCTAGATTTTACTGCATGTCGATTATCACTAACTGATATTAAATTTCATTATTTTTTGAAGGGATACTTTAACTGCAGTAATATCATTTTTTTCTATATACTTCATCACACATATTTTTATGGTATAAGAGTTCGCCATATTTAAAATTCTGTTCTGAATTGGTCACTAGATGGAAGCGAAGGCAGCAGCTGTTGTGAGGTTGGGCACATTGGACAAGAAATCCGCCCAAAGGCGAAAGTCTTGCTTGGTGCCCATGAGCCAAAATTTATAGACATGTTGTGATCATTTACAATCACATCGTCTACATTAACTACTCTGAATACCTCGACATCTTCGTCAAAGACATAATTATGAAGTAAAGGTGTCAAGGGCGTTGTTCATATTTCTTATCGTCATTGCTATAAACTAGTCATTGCTATAAACTAGTAATGCCGCTAAGTATATCCTAAACAGTTTGTTACAAGATTAGATTAATTATCCACTAATGCACGGATATATTAAGTATATCATTTCACCTAGGCTATTCAGGGTATCATTATTTATATTTTCCCAAAAAAAAAGCATTAGATTGATCAAGATCAGCATATGAATATAAACTAAATAACATACTTACAAATAAATCATATGCTAATAAAGAGGTAAAGTATTGTAATCATGTAGATAGTGGACATATACACTTATATTCCTTAAGGATAAAATAAAAGAAAGAATAAAAGAATAAATTCAAGTAAAGCAACCATGATCTACTATAGTAAAACAAAGATTAGTTAATGTTCATACAATTTACACAATTAAGATTAGTTTTGAGAATAAATAAAATCAGGGTACACGAGGGATTACAAAAGATGGACAAGATTGTTACTATCTGTAGCCTACCCCTCATCTATGAGAAAGGCTATGCAAACATCAATCTATCTATACCCCAAACACCACGTTGACGTATAAATAGAATACTCAAGTCCACCTAGGACTCCAACCCTATGGATTGACAAGTAACATGCCTGAGCACACCTGAAGGCACGATAAACCACCACAACATCTCAGCTCTAACTCTAATCATATTAATTATATGAATAGTTATGATCAAAGTAAAGTACTATAATCTCATAACATAAAAACTATAATCTAGTTCATATGTCAAGATCATTATAACATAAAAACTATATTTTAGTTCATAAGTAAGACTATAATATAAGAATAAGAACAAGACTATGGAAGAACTCATGTTGATATTCATATCAAGAATCTCTTCCAAGGAAGCCCTCCAAGGTAGTTTTGTCTTCCTCTAGAAACCTACTAAAGTAAAATTAGAGCCGAGGAATGTACTTCTTTGTTGTGTCTAATACGAGTCTGATGTCATGTCTTGAGAGGGAGACTCTACCCAACTATTTAGAGGACGGTTTGGAGACAATTAACTGGGGGGGGGGGGCTCCCGCATGCAACCGCCTCAGTTACCTACATCAAACCGCCATCCAAAGACGGTGGCAAATGGACTCACTAGGGTACAACCGCAGCCACACCCTAGCCCACTCAGATGCCCACCGACCTTCTCTGGTGGGTCTCTAGCTGGGCTAGTATGGGTCCTTGGATCGTTTCGTGCTCAGATACTTTGATTAAGTTGGGTCTTCTCATTCCTTTGCGCATTTCAACGGTAAGAAGCACATTTTTGTATAATTTTTTATATATTTACATATAAGTCCTGCTAAACATATTTTTCACATACATGTGAAATTAGGTCAATAGTAAAGATATATGTGCACAAGATTGCTTATTTCTCCTCTTTTATGCCATATTTGGTGGGTAAAAATAGGAGTTAAGAACCGTCAACAAGCCTCAAAGCCATATGAAGGTGCAACCTATCAAATTATGGGGCATGAAGGTTCAAGCGAAGATCACGGCTGAAGAGTAGCAAGAGATGGAGATAGTCCCACATACACAAAAGTTGTGTGGCGAGACTGAGTTCTCATTGGGCCACTGCTAGTTGTATTCAACTATAGGGTATTATACTTTTGATCAAAATTGATATATGATGGGCTATTGATGGCGGTAGTATTTTATGTTAGCGACCCACACTAGTGATTTTAATGGTCAATTATATGACTTGGGGGCATGCAAAATAATATTTGGGGCCCATTTGTAGCCCTTAGCATTTTTTGTAAATAGAAATGAGGTTAACCTCTGGTCCCACCTATCCTATAAATGAGGGAGAGGGGAGGTGGTGAGGGAGGCTTTCCCATAACTACTTTGCATCTTTACCTTATGCTCTCTTTCACTTCTTAATTAGTTCAGCATTGGATTACTACTTCTAGGAATAATAGTTGCAAACATTGTTATAATAATATAAGATTTCATAAGTAATCTTTTTCTACTTAGATGTAAGAGAATGTTTAGAGACTTTGTGCTGCAGAATTAGTGTGTGCAGATAGCACAGCTAAGGGCTTCGTCTTTGGCTGGCTTCAGTAACAGACTCCGTGCTGCAGACCTCCCTCAGTCAATTGTCGGTTGCTTCTGTGTTCATGTAGTTTTTGAAAGGATCAAGATGCCCAAGAGGGGGGGGGGGTGAATTGGGCTCTTTTTAATTTCTAAACACGAATTAAACCTATAAAGAGCCAATTAACCCCCTAGTGCCTACCACTTGTGTGTCCTAGCTAGAAAGCGGTAGCAAGTCAATGGAAAGCGAAAACCTCCTGCACAATTCTAGTATGAAAAGAATGACAAGTGCGGAAAGTAATGCGGTATGAAAGAGCTAGGGAAAGAGATGCTTGACACGGCGATGTTTTGCCGAGGTATCGAGGAGTCGACACTCCCCCTAGTCCTCGTTGGAGCACCTCGCAAGGTATAGCTCCCCCTCAATCCCGCGCAAGGGATGAGTGCTCTCTACGGGTTGATTCTTCGCCACTCCGGCTCGGTGAATCGCCCACAACCGATCACAACGTCGATGGAGAAGGGCCGCCGACAATCCTCCGGCGATCACCTTCCTCCGAGCACCACCGGACCGTCTAGGTGATGTCGATCACCAAGAGTAACAAGCCTCGATCTTCGCTTGACTCACTCAAGCTTCATAACTAGAGGATGCACACTTGAACTCTTGGATGAACTAGAGAGAGGATGGATGGATTCACGAATCACTCTCTCTCTCTCTCTAGGGCTCTTGCTCTCTTCCCAACCTTCTCAACAAACTCAGCAACTTAAATGAGCAAAGACAAGGTGGGAGAGAAGTGGGAGGAGCTATAAATAGACCCTCTGAAAACTGCCTCAGGCTGACATTTTAAGTTGGCGACGGACGCTCTGTCGACTAGGCGACGGACGGTCCGTCGCATGCCCCAACGGCTAGTTTCTGTTCATAGTTTGGGCGACGGACGCTCCGACGCCCTGCCCAACAGCTAGTTCTGACACACTGTTCCCAGCGACGGACGCTACGTCACTGGGCGACGGACGCTCATCCCCAGCGTCCGACGCTACGCTCTGGCTAGGGTTGAAAAACACCCTCTCTGGAAGGTCGACGGACGCTCTTACCAGCGTCCGACGACTGGCCGACGGACAGCGTCCGTCGGACCCTGAAAAACTTAGCCAGAAAACACGGCCACTGGAAGGTCGACGGACGCTGTGGACTTAATCACCCAACGTCCGACGCCTCTGTCCGACGCCGACGGACAGCGTCCGGTGCCCCTGTCAGGAGCGTCCGACGCCCAGAAAACAGTTTTAACAACTTCGTTTTTCGTCGCGATGAATATGGAAGTTGTTCTAGGATATCTTACGGTCACCATAGGCTTGCTTAGAGCTAAGAAAGTCAAGTGTGCACCACACCTAAGTCATGAAGCTTTCCTAAGTCAAGCTACTAATCTCAACCCCTCTTAATAGTACGGTCAAAGGTAAAAAGAGAAGCCCTATCTATTTCTAAGTGCCCTTCATCTCCTTATGACACTTAGCCTATCATTCTAGAGTCTTCATCATGTCTCCTTGAAATCCGAAATGATATCCATCTTGGGGGCTAAGTGATGACCATTAGTGCCCATTCTTCTTGATCACTATGGCTAAGCTACGCATAGCCTCTGCAAAACACACGTTAGCCATAATAATCTCTAATTATCGTTAATCACCGAAACCAACTAGGGCAATGATTCTTCAATCTCCCCCTTTTTGGTGATTGACGACAATAGAAACTCGAGTATGGATAAGAGTTATGGTTTAAACTTTATTGTGACTTGGAATGGTTGAGCGAGGGTTAGTGAATTTGTAATGAAGCATACTTGCTCACCCAAGCCAAATCACAAAACATGGTACTCATAGATATGAATGAAAAAGCAGTACCTCATGATATTCTCAAAAGATATGTCGGAGTGTAGCGCGGAAGCTCAAATAACGTTTAAGCATAGAGATATATCATGAAACATGAGACAACTCACAAGATATATTAGTGATAATCAAAGAGTTTGTCACATGCAACCATATAAACATCGACCAAAGCATTCACCACATCACACATATAAACAAATGCATAGAAGTAGACATGATGAGAGAGTACGGGGAAATAAAGCAAACAAAGATCCAAATCCCTCCCCCTATCTCTATACTCGACCCTCTCTCCCCCTTTGGCGTCTAGCACCAAAAACTAAGTGTCTGGGGCTGGAGAAGAAGGTGGAGGAGCTGCAGCCTTGCGATCGACCATGATGAAGTCCTGTAGGTCTGACTCGTCTGACTCATCATCTGCCTCGTCCTCTACAAGTGTAGGTGCAGCTGGGGTGGCCTCTGGAGCTGTCACTGTAACCTCTAGAGTTGCGGTCTCAACTGACTCCCCCTGAGGCTCAGCTGGTGCCTCTGACGGTCCTGCCTCAGTGGTAGCGGGCCTGGGAACCCGATGAGTGAATACTCGAGGCGAGGGGGACGGTGTCACTGCAAGTGCCACTAGGGACACTGCTGCTGCAACCTCTGCAGGCTGAGTCTAAGCTAGAGAAGACACTGCCACGGTAACTGCCTCATCTGCCAAAGATATAGCATCCATCTGAACGGCAGCTGGAGGAGTAGTGATTGTCTGTGCTGACTGCTCAGGAGCGATCTCTGACAATGCAACTGAAGAGAGGTGAGTGCCTGTCGCCGGAGGATCCACTGCAACTGTTGTAGCTAGTGAGACTGGCTGAGCTGCTCCTGGGGAGTCTTCTCCCGTGATCTCCAGATAAGACGCTGACAGATCTCTCGAGGCCTCTGCTAAGGTAGTTCCCCGGGTAGGAGTGAATCCTGTCTGGAACTCTCCGGGTGAAGCTATCCAAGAGGACACTTGGGTCCTCGGAGTCTGGTACTCAGGAGAGGCTGCTGGCTGGAACGGAGGAGTAGCTGGTGCCTGACTCTGCTGTCCTCTAGACGGTAACGCTGGAGTCGGCACCACAACCACTGGAGGCTGTTGAGGAGGTGAAGTGAATTGCTGCTGCTGTGAGACGCCGGGCAACTGAAACTGTGGCGTGGAAGTCTGCCCGGAGCTAGAGGCCAGAAGACGCTCAAGTAGCAACGTCTGGGTCTTCTGGATCTCTGCCTGCTGCAGCTGATATGCCAAGAATTGACATTGGAACTCGTCCTGTCTGGCCTGTGTCTGGGCCTGAGCTACCAGCTGCTGCTCAGTAAGCCTCCGTAGATCGGCAGCCTGTCGTCTCTGCTCCTCGGCCTGACGTGACTGCTCCTCTTGCATCCTCGATAGAATCGTGAGCAAAGTAGCCTCAGAGGAGCTAGAACCTGGAGCTGCTGCAGCTGTGCCTGAACCTCCAGCCTCGTGGTCATGAGGCATCGGCGCGTACTCGCGCACGGGCTGGTAGTCCTCGTCAGAACTGTCGGAGTCGAGGTCCTCTCTAAAGACTGTCTCAACAGCTGTATCAATCTCTGTGTCTAAGTTTGCCAGCTCTGCCTGAGCAATCTGCTCAACTGTCGTATCTGTGACCTCGGCCGACTGTGGTGGCACTCCGGCCTGCCTAGTGTCTGGTCTGTGAGCTCGGCTGGGGCGAGGCAGGTTTCCATGTATCACCAGCTGACTCATCGAATATACAGGAAACTCTGTCGCTGACCTCATAAGGGTGACTCTCATAACCCCTGATCCGATCTTGGCAACTATCAAATAAGAAATCCAATGGGCGAACTGCAGCTGCCAATGACCCCTGAACCCAGCAGCTATAATATCCTCGAGCTCGCTCACTATCAAATCCCAGAGGTCGAACTTCTCCTTCCTGACAATATGGGCAAGGAGCCACAGCTGTAGGCGAGTGATCGTATCTCGGGCTCCAATCCGAGGGAGGATAGTCCGTCTGAGTACCTCGTGGAGGATCCAAGCCAAAGGAGTAAGGTCACGTGGCGTACGGCTCGAACCCTCAGTGAACGGCTGCTGAAAGCACGGCCTCACGAAGTCCGTAGATGGCACTATACCATCGTGAGGTCGGCGAGGGGCCTCCTGATCCCCATAGCAAAGACTGTGGATCGTGGTAGGTGAGGACTCTAGGTGAAAGCTCTCTGAAGCGTGCTGCTGTAACCCTGAAATCACGTCCCTGAAATCCAAAGTGTAGGAACTCGTGATCAGGTGAGATCCACAGAGAGGCGTAGAACTGATATACCCAATCCTTCTGATATGCCCCTGAGCGTCCCATCAGATCTGTCAGACCCTAAATGTACTGGAGATGCTGCAAGATCTCTGGACCACCGATCCCCTCTATGTGGGCAGATGGGCACACCCTGTGGGCCCTAAGAGGAGCATCAGTGTCTATATATGCTCTGTAGAAATCCTCGTGCACTGTAGTGTAGAAGTCTCGTCCGGCACGGGGGTCCCTCTGAGGTGGGAACCAGGACTGGAAGTCGACAAATCAAAGCAGCTGGACTTGCTTCGCTGTAAGCACTCTGACCTGGTGCCTCACTGGATCTGGGAGCCGGGGTCCTGGAGGGCTAGGTGGTGCACCTGAGCCTTTGGATCGAGTCACTCGACGGCTCATCAGCTCTCTAATAGTAGAGTGGCCCGCGGCCTTTGTCGGCTCAGTCGCTGGGACTGACTCTGTCTCCTCAGCCTCTGTAGCCTCGACGGGCTCTGTCTCTGGAGGTGGAGGGGACTCACGACCAAATCTGGATCCATCGCTGGCCTCTTGCGCTTCCGAGAGATAACCTTTTGCTTTCCCTTTCCCCGGTCAGTGGGTGGACGCGGTGGAGGTGGAGGGTCACCACCACTACCGGGAACGGGACCTGCGTTCTTCGTTCGTGCCATTTTTGGACTTCGCTAACCAAAACTCTGACAATCAAAGCCTCAGAAGTCACACCCTCAGACTCACTGACCACTGATACTGAACCTCTGACAAGTCACAGAATCAAGCAACTGTAAGAGTGGCACGCCGGCCCTGGCTGTCCTCGCGAGGCTTTGCCTCGATCCGTACTCGCGGGCTTTGCCCCGAGTTCACTGTCACTGCTCAACTGACACGCTGACCCCTCTGACCAACTGACCCTGCTCGTGAGAAGTAGATAGGAGTATAACCATAAGCATATACGCTAGAGAAGAGAGTGACTATAGAAGCATGAAATCTAGATAAGAAAGAATCGTGATATCAACTGCCATTTCATACCTTGAACGCTGACCAAATCAAGAGAAAAAAGGGAAAGATCCTCTGATCGTCTATCCGCAATCCGCAATCCGCTAGCTAATCAAGGCAGGATAGGATTAAGGTGGTGATAGGGAATGACGAGGTGATTTGCAATTTAGGGGAAAAGGTCACAGAGGTTGAAAATCACCTTGTCGTGCAATTGAGATAGATCAGCCTCCTTGAGGGAGAGCCCCTTGGCAAGTGAGTCCTACGCGGCAGGAAATACACAGGGGTCTGGCGGCGCTAGCACTGCAAGGCAGGGGAAATGCACTGGAGCGGCGGTATTTGGCGGATTGGTGCTTGGGCGCGGCGCCGGCACAGGGAGATGGAGCGGGCGGCGCAGGGGAGTGCAGGGAGGAGTGGCGGCTGAGTAGCAGTGGGGATCTCGTCGGAGTAGGGTTGCGGGTGCTCAGCGGCGATGGAAGACGACGACTAGGGTTTGAGCGGCGGAACGGCGAACGGAAAGAACAGAGGAGGAGTCGGGCATTTAAAAAAAAAATCGTCGTTAAGTTCGCGATGGACGCTCCGTCGGACTGCGACGGACGCTAGGGGAGCGTCCGACGGCATCGTCCGTCGGGCTTCCAGAACAGATTTGAAACGCCCAATCGCATTGACCGCGACGGACGCTGGGGGGAGCGTCTGTCGCCCTGTTAGCGGGCAAGTTTAATCTCCGGACGATCGCGACGGACGCTGAGGCAATTTTCACCGAGCGTCCGTCGGCAGCGTCCGACGCCTTAAAAATAGAATTTTTCAAATTTTCTTTTTGCGTCTTTCTCCCAACCAAGTTCCAATCCCAATAAGATCCAAATAACACTTGATTGGACTTGATATGAGAACCATCTATCAAACACTCATTTTCAATTAGTTTTCCATAGGCTTAAATTTAGTTTTTAGCTCAAAATATTCGAATGGAAACGCCAAGGAGTCATCATATGGCCACAAGAGGGGTATTGAAGTGACTTGAGCTTGGAATGCTCCCCCTAAGTGGAGTATCATAGAGGATGCTCAAGAAACTTAACCGAAAAGAAAGGACAAACAACACACATGCATATGCTATGCAATACAAAAATTTGAATCTAGGTTGCTTGCAAGTTTAAACCGCGGTTAAGCTTTGTCACACGCTTTGAGGGCGGTTATCTTAACCGCGTTAGCCAAGCCTATGTGCATTACCAAATTAAACATGTTATATTACATATGAATGCATGGTTCACACAAGCTCATCTTTTAGTGAAATTAGAGTGATCAAGCACATTTAACTCGCTTCTCAACCTACAAAAGGTTGTTTCATCGAGTGGTTTAGTGAAGATATCCGCCAATTGATCTTCGCTTTTAACTCCAACTAGTGTTATATCTTTCCTAGCCACATGATCTCTAAGAAAGTGATGGCGAATATCTATGTGCTTGGTGCGAGAGTGTTGAACCGGGTTGTTTGCAAGCTTTACGGCTCTTTCATTATCACACAAAAGTGGAACTTCTTTTAAAAATACGCCGTAATCAAAGAGTGTTTGGGTCATATATAAGATTTGTGCACAACTTGCTCCCATGGCAATGTATTCCGCTTCGGCGGTTGATAATGCCACACTATTTTGCTTCTTTGAGGACCAAGAAACAAGTGATCTTCCTAGCATGTGGCACCCGCCGGAGGTACTCTTCCTATAAACCTTACACCCGGCGTAATCCGAATCGGAATAGCCAACTAGTTGGAAGGGAGCTCCTTTGGGATATCAAAGACCCATGCTAGGGGTGTGCCTTAAGTACCTAAGGATTCTTTTAACCGCACAAAGATGCGACTCCTTAGGGTTTGCTTGAAACCTAGCACACATACACACACTAAACATGATATCCGGCCTAGAAGCGGTGAGCTAAAGTAAACTACCGATCATAGAACGATAAAGAGTTTGGTCAATCGGTTTACCTCCCTCATCGAGATCGAGATTCCCATTAGTAGGCATTGGGGTCTTGATTGGCTTGCAATCCTCCATCTTGAATTTCTTGAGCACATCATAAGTGTACTTCTCTTGAGATATGAAGGTGCCCTCCCTCAATTGCTTCACTTGGAAGCCAAGGAAGAAGGTTAGCTCGCCAATCATCGACATCTCGAACTCCTTGGATATCAATGCACCAAATTTCTTGCTATGACCTTGGTTTGTTGACCCAAATATAATGTCATCGACATATACTTGGCAAACAAAGATCTCTCCATATAGCACCTTGGTGAAGAGTGTGGTATCCACTTTCCCAATCTTGAAGCCCTTCTTGAGTAGGAAGTCCCTTAGCCTCTCATACCAAGCTCTTGGAGCTTGCTTCAATCCATAGAGTGCCTTGGACAACCTATACACATGATTAGGACAATTTGGGTCTTCAAACCCGGGAGGTTGTGAGACAAAAACAAGTTCATTGATGAAACCATTTAGAAAGGCACTCTTCACATCCATTTGAAAAAGTTTCATTTTATGGTGTGAAGCATATGCCAAAAGGATACGAATGACTTCTAGTCTTGCAACCGGTGCAAAGGTCTCCCCAAAATCCAAGCCTTCAACTTGGGAGAACCCCTTTGCCACCAATCTTGCCTTGTTTCTCACAACCACGCCTTGATCATCTTGCTTGTTCCTAAACACCCACTTGGTGCCAATGATTCTTGCTCTTTTGGGCTTTTCTACTAGTGTCCACACTTCGTTCCGGGTGAAGTTGTTCAACTCTTCGTGCATGGCGTTCACCCAATCCGGATCCGCAAGTGCATCCTCCACACTAGAAGGCTCAACAAAGGAAAGACTGATGTTCAACATAATAAGCAAGTTTAGATCGAGTTGTTACCCCCTTTGATGGACTCCCTATGATGAGGTCTTGAGGATGTGCTTGAAGCATAGGTGTAGATCTTCTATTAATCACTTGGGGAGGAGGTTGCGGTGCTTCAACATTGCTTGCTTCAGCCTCGGCTTGATCTTGAGGGATGTGAGTGTCTTCTTGAGCTTCCCTCACTTGATCTCCTTCATCAACTTGAGGCGTGTGGGGTGGAGAAGGATCTTGATTTGCTTCATCTTCAACTTCTTCCACCTCTTGCGGGTTGATAGCACCAATTGACATATTCTTCATTGCCTCCCTCAAGGGTTCATCACCTACATCATCAAGATTTTCATGCTCTTCTTGAGAGCCATTAGTTTTATCAAACTCCAAGTTATACGTTTCTTCAACTAAGCCGGTGGCTTTGTTAAATACATGATATGCCTTGGATTTAAGTGAATATCCAACAAGGAAACCAATGTCACATCTTCTTTAGAACTTGCCCAAGTGTTGGCGCTTCTTGTAGATGTACACTTTGCAACCAAACACTCGGAAAAAGGATATATCCGGTTTCTTCCCATTCACAAGCTCATAGGGGGTCTTCTTGAGAAGCCTTTGGACAAATAGCCGGTTGGCCGCATAGCATGCGATGTTGATTGCTTCGGCCCAAAACTTCTCGGGGGTGTTGTATTCATCAAGCATTGATCTTGCAAGAGTAATAAGTGTCCGGTTCTTCCTCTCTACTACACCATTTTGTTGAGGAGTATAAGTAGCGGATACTTCATGCTTGATCCCAACTTCAACACAATAATCTTCAATCTTGGTGTTCACAAACTCGGTCCCATTGTCACTTCTTATCTTCTTGATCTTCACATCAAACTCATTTTGGGCTCTAGTTGCAAACTTCTTGAATATTGATTGAGTCTCTCCCTTGTCTTGAAGAAAGAACACCCAAGTGTACCTAGAGTAGTCATCAACTACCACCAAGCAAAAGAGATTGCCACCAAGGCTAGCATAGGTGGTAGGTCCAAATAGATCCATATGAAGTAGCTCTAGGACTCTTGAGGTTGACATAAAAGCTTTGGTTGGATGAGTGTTTGCCACTTGCTTGCCGGCTTGACATGCACTACAAAGTTTGTCCTTTTCAAACACAACATCCTTCACACCTCTAACCAATTCCTTCTTGACAAGCTTCTTCAAAGTTGACATTCTCACATGTGCTAATCTTCTATGCCATAGCCAACCCAAAGAACTCTTGGAGAATAAACATGTTTGCAAACTAGCTTCATTTGAGGTGAAGTCCACTAGATAGAGAATGTTGTGCCGGAACCCTTTGAATATCATTGATGAATCTTTAATCTTGGTCACAACCACTTCATTTGGAGTGAAGAGACAATGAAACCCGAGATCACAAAGTTGACCAACCGATAGCAAGTTGAAGCTCAATGATTGTATTAGCAAGACATTTGAAATTGATTGATCTTGGGAGATAGTCACTTTGCCTAAGCCTTAAACTTTTCCCTTTGAATTGTCCCCAAAGGTAATCTTGTCTTGCCCTTCACAATCTTCCTTAAGTGTAGTGAACATCCGGGAGTCACCGATCAAATGTTGAGTGCATCCACTATCAATCACCCAATGACTTCCACCGGTCTTGTAGTTCACCTACACACAAGCAACTTGGAGTTAAGCTTGTTGTTTGGGAACCCACACTTGGCGAGGTCCCATAGCCTTGTCCACCAACTCCTTAGCAACCCATAGCACTTTGGGCTTGTTCTTCATCTTAGGACCTAGAAACACAACTTGAGGTCTACCCTTGGAGTCCTTGTTGATGATGAAGTGTGCATCATGAGCGAAAGGCCTTATGTGCTTGGGCAAGGTCTTGGGAGGTGGAGTCTTGCATTGGGATTCAAAGTGACCCTCTTGACCACATCCATAGCACTTCTTGGGCTTGGGCTTTGGTGTGTCATAGTTGCTTCTCATGGCCTTGTTCTTGTAATAGTTCTTTGCTTCTATCTTGACCTTGGCCTTCATGACTTGGTTCTCCTTGAACCCAATGCCGGTCTTGTTGGTCTTCATGATAGTGTTCATCAAGAGCTCACTTTGGAGGTTGTGGCCCTTGATGAACTTCTCCAATCCACTTGTGAGCTTGATCTTCTCAACCTTGAGCTTTGCATTTTCCTCTTTGAGAGAGTTGATCAAGGTCATTGCATCTTTGTCATTTTGCTTGGCCGACTTAATAGTGAATGACTTGCTTGCCTTGAGGTTGATTAGCTCTTCCTTGAGCTTGGAGTTTTCTTGCCTCAACTTCACATAACCATCATGCTTGTCGGCCTCAACAACCTTCTTGCCCTTGCACTTAGCATTTTGCTCACTAGCAACTTCATCAAGCAAGTCCTCACAAGAAGTAGCTATATCACACTTAACAACCGGGTTAATAGCAACATGTGTAGCAAGATCATTTGAAAGCAATTCATTAGCTATCACAAGTGTGCCATGTTCATTCTTAACTTGGTTGTAGTCATTTTTTAGCAAGTTGTATCTTGTATGGAGCTCTTGTGTTGACCTCTCAAGCTTATCATGTTTCTCATTAGCTTGCTTGAGTGAGGCTTTGAGCTCCCTAGTGCTAGATGAGAGAGATTTGTTCTCAAGCTTCAATTCATCATTAGCACTAGACAAGTCATCAAGCTTAGCATGCAAGTTATCATTGGCTTTCTCTAGTGATTCACTTTTACTTTTATACCTCCTAATGATCTTAGTATATTTGTTGTAAATTACAATTAGCTCATCATAGGAAGGTGCCTCAAACTCATCATCACTATCATCACTAGAGCTAGCCTCATCATCACTATCCTCTTTTTGTACCTTTTTGTCACCTTTAGCCATGAGGCATAGGTGTGTAGAGGATGAGCCCGGAGATGATGGAGGGGGTGGCGGTGGAGTAGATGAACCAATCACCAAGGCGGCCACCTTCTCTTCTTCACTTTCATCTCCGGATGAGTCACTTGAGTCTTCAATGTCGGTGAGCCAATCACCAACAATGTAGGCTTTGTCATTCTTCTTCTTCTTGTGGAAGTTGAAGTTCTTCTTCTTCTTGAATGGCTTGTCATCCTTCTTCTCCTCATCACTTGACTCATCTTTGTTTCCCTTGTTGTACTTGAACTTGTTGTTTGCTTTCTTGTTCTTGTACTTGTCTTTCTTCTCTTCGGGGCAAGTATGAGCCAAGTGTCCAAGTTTGCCATAATTGTAGCAATCCATCTTGGAGAGAGGCTTCCTTGAAGTGCTTGTGAAGAATTTATTCTTCTTTGAGTCAAACTTGACTCCATTCTTGCTTAGCTTCTTCAACATCTTGGTTGTTTTCTTCACCATGAGAGCGAGATCATCATCATCCTCATCATCGCTTGCACTCTCATAAACAAATTGCATCTTGTGCTTCTCCGAGGAGGATGCCTTGAGTGTCAAGTCCTTCTTCTCCTCCTTCTCTTTTTCTTTCTTCTTGGAGGAGGAAGAAGAACCACCATCACCAATCCTCATGTACATCTCATGAGCATTGATCTTGCCCAAGATTTGTGTTGGTGTAGCGGTGGAGAGATCTCCTTGGTGAAGAACCGTGATGATGTGGCCGTACTTCTCAATGGGCAAGACACAAAGGATCTTGCGTACCACATCGGCCGGTTCCATTTGATTGAGACCGAGCCCATTCAATTCTTCTACAATAATGTTAAGTCGTGAGTACATTTCATTTGCATTTTCATTTGCATACATAGAAAAAGAATTCAGCTTAGCCATGACCAGATGATAGCGTTATTCACGCTCACTCTTTGTGCCTTCGTGAAGAGCACAAATAGTGGTCCACAACTCAAATGCGTCTTTGGCATTACGCACTCGATTGAAGACATCCTTGCTTATGCCACGAAAGATAATGTTCTTCGCCTTGGCATTGTGCTTATCAAAGTTGAGGTCCTCCGCGAAGAGGGTGCCTCCCTTTGTGGCGGCTTTGAGCACGCCCACGTTAACGACCTCTAGATAGACCTCCATACAAACTTTCCAATAAGGAAAGTCGTCTCCATCGAACATGGGAGGTGGTCCATCCCCATGGGACATCTTGCTCTAGGCGGTGAAGCCTAATTTAGAGCAAACCTTGCTCCGATACCAATTGAAAGGATCAAGATGCCCAAGAGGGGGGGTGAATTGGGCTCTTTTTAATTTCTAAATACGAATTAAACCTATAAAGAGCCAATTAACCCCCTAGTGCCTACCACTTGTGTGTCCTAGCTAGAAAGCGGTAGCAAGTCAATGGAAAGCGAAAACCTCCTGCACAATTCTAGTATGAAAAGAATGACAAGTGCGGAAAGTAATGCGGTATGAAAGAGCTAGGGAAAGAGATGCTTGACACGGCGATGTTTTGCCGAGGTATCGAGGAGTCGACACTCCCCCTAGTCCTCGTTGGAGCACCTCGCAAGGTATAGCTCCCCCTCAATCCCGCGCAAGGGATGAGTGCTCTCTACGGGTTGATTCTTCGCCACTCCGGCTCGGTGAATCGCCCACAACCGATCACAACGTCGATGGAGAAGGGCCGCCGACAATCCTCCGGCGATCACCTTCCTCCGAGCACCACCGGACCGTCTAGGTGATGTCGATCACCAAGAGTAACAAGCCTCGATCTTCGCTTGACTCACTCAAGCTTCATAACTAGAGGATGCACACTTGAACTCTTGGATGAACTAGAGAGAGGATGGATGGATTCACGAATCACTCTCTCTCTCTCTCTAGGGCTCTTGCTCTCTTCCCAACCTTCTCAACAAACTCAGCAACTTAAATGAGCAAAGACAAGGTGGGAGAGAAGTGGGAGGAGCTATAAATAGACCCTCTGAAAACTGCCTCAGGCTGACATTTTAAGTTGGCGACGGACGCTCTGTCGACTAGGCGACGGACGGTCCGTCGCATGCCCCAACGGCTAGTTTCTGTTCATAGTTTGGGCGACGGACGCTCTGGCGCCTCGGCGACGGACGGTCCGACGCCCTGCCCAACGGCTAGTTCTGACACACTGTTCCCAGCGACGGACGCTACGTCACTGGGCGACGGACGCTCATCCCCAGCGTCCGACGCTACGCTCTGGCTAGGGTTGAAAAACACCCTCTCTGGAAGGTCGACGAACGCTCTTACCAGCGTCCGACGACTGGCCGCCGGACAGCGTCCGTCGGACCCTGAAAAACTTAGCCAGAAAACACGGCCACTGGAAGGTCGACGGACGCTGTGGACTTAATCACCCAGCGTCTGACGCCTCTGTCCGACGCCGACGGACAGCGTCCGGTGCCCCTGTCAGGAGCGTCCGACGCCCAGAAAACAGTTTTAACAACTTCGTTTTTCGTCGCGATGAATATGAAAGTTGTTCTAGGCTATCTTACGGTCACCATAGGCTTACTTAGAGCTAAGGAAGTCAAGTGTGCACCACACCTAAGTCATGAAGCTTTCCTAAATCCAGCTACTAATCTCAACCCCTCTTAATAGTACGGACAAAGGTAAAAAGAGAAGCTCTATCTATTTCTAAGTGCCCTTCATCTCCTTATGACACTTAGCCTATCATTCTAGAGTCTTCATCATGTCTCCTTGAAATCCGAAACGATATCCATCTTGGGGGCTAAGTGATGACCATTAGTGCCCATTCTTCTTGATCACTATGGCTAAGCTACGCATAGCCTCTGCAAAACACACGTTAGCCATAATAATCTCTAATTATCGTTAATCACCGAAACCATTTAGGGCAATGATTCTTCAGTTTTAGAGGATGTAGATGTAAACGGTCAGCTGCGCCCCCCACGCACAACATCCAAGTATGTTGGGGACCTGCATGCCAGATTATTTAGATTAAACCGCGATTCCAATTCAAATTCATTTTAGGTAGCTGAGAGTGCAAAGAAGTTAGTAGGACTCAACCATGTACACGTCAATGGCGCGTCGACATTAACGCGTAGGTGATCCAGATGATGGCGTTCAACATGGAAGCAATAATCACAGCTATGGACATGTACTCCACGCTATGTGCTCGGATTGCAGTCATTTGCAATAACAAGATTTAGTATGAAAGGGAGAAAGAGAGGGAGAGCAGAGAGCGGTGTGGTTACCATGTTGTCTATCGGAGCAGCAGCGTACATGATGAAGCTGGTGCACACTCCGGCGGTGCCGAACACCCCACCACGAAGATGGCAGGAACGAACGGATAGGATGCCGAGCAAAACCAGCGCACGGTGGCGCACCATCTCGGTGGAACAGCGAATGAAGATGACCACGAAAGTGCACTCTATTAGAATACTAGTTGTGTTGATGAAGATAATAGAGAAGCTGACTGGGTGTACGGCGCCGTAGAACAATTAGACCCAGCAGTTCAAGAATGTCATAGGATACGGAAGAAAAGAGTAGCCCTGGACAGAAGAAAGATTATCTAAAACAAAACAAGGACAAGATATGTGTTAATTAGGGAAGACAAGGGCATGTACTCACTCCCAACCCTGTCCCCGACGCCGACGACGATGGCTGGCGCACTGCTCCGCGCCGAGCAAGACGATGATCCTCGCTCCGGACCCCGTACCACCCAACGCCGGCGATAACTACCGCACCTCCCCTGCGCTGATGGCCACCCAGCCACCACCAAACCACAAAAAGCCCAGGGGCTTGCCCAGGCGGCGTCGACAAGATGGTTAAAAAATATTCCTGATGCTTTGACTGCTGAAGCGCTAGCACCAAAGGAAGATATAAAATTGACTGTTTAGAATGACCACGACCAAGTCATTTTAGAGGTTGATAGCCGGTCTTTGCAAAATATGCTTAAGGACAATGCTGGTGTGAGATCGACTATAGGCAGTCTTTGTTTCGACACCGCGGAGCAAGTCAGGTGTTTTAGTGGTTTTAGAATCTCTTGGGTGCGTACGGAAGCCAACTCGGTGGCGGAGCACTCTGCTCATTTGGTCTCCACTACCGAGCGCTCCTTTTTTTGGCTTGATAATGTACAAACACAAAAACGGGCCAGAATGCCAGATTCGATTCCATGACACCGCCTCTCGGGTTGCCCCTGGTCGCTTTCCCGTGTTCGCGTTTGCGGACCGGGGGGGGGGACGATCCCCTAGTGCAGAGAAGGGACTGCCCTTAGAGCGTCCGCAATGATTAGCTATTTGGCTAGCTAGATGTGACATGACAAGCAAAAAGTAGGAGAATGAAACTAGTCACTAGCTACAAGCAAATAATCTATCTATTTCACGTAGTCCAAGACCATGTAAGAGGAGCATGTGGATCCACTAGTACTCCCTCCGTATCGGAAATAGAAGACATTTTAGACAAGGTTTGAGTCAAACATTGGGAATAAATCATTTATAACTTTTAAATTGTTGAGTTTGTAAATGTAAAAATTATATGAATAGATTTGTCTTGAAAAATATTTTCATAAAAGTATACATATATCATTTTTCCATAAATATTTTTATAAAAATAAAAGGTTAAAGTTGTGTTTTGGAGACCGTGTCACTATCCTAAACGTTTTTTATTTTCGATACGGAGGGAGTATATATTAGTCTTTTTTATGGTCTCTCACCTCTACATTAATTCACCAAATAGCTAGTATTAGCTATTCTTATTGCGGATGTCCTTAGTCGCTTCCCCGTGTTCGCTTTTGCAGACGGGCCCACACGATCCCCTAGTGCGGAGAAGGTCAGGGGAGGAGAGAACATAGAAGGAGGGGGAGCTGGCCGCCTGCCACAGGTCGGTCCTTTTTGTGTCGACGACCACCCTAGCAAACAACGACAGGCACCACAGCTGCACTCCTCGTGCTTATCGTGTCGTGTGCCCGCGCTCACCCGGTTTGAGCTCACCGGGCCCGCTCAAGTTAAAGCTCGCTAGGCCAGGACTAAAAGAGTGTTTACCGCATCACGATCAGTCGGTCACGACATCGCTCTTCGATTTGCGATATCTCCGATCCGTAGGCTTCCCCACCTAGCCTGTCGTGCTGCCACCCTCCTGCGACAGGCAGCGTCGTCGCACAGCCTCTATTGCCGAATGGAATGTGCTGTCTGTCGCGAAATGGTCATCGCGCTCCACACCACACGGCACCTGCACCATCGGTTCTGGTTCTGGGGCCTTGTTTAGTTGCCTCTCAAATTCCAAAAGTTTTCAAAATTTCCCATCACATTGAATCTTTAAACGCATGCATGAAATATTAAAGATAAGTAAAAAATATAATTAATTATATAGTTTTGTCTGTAAATTTCGAAACGAATCTTTTGAATCTAGTTGTGATATAATTAGACAATAATTACCAAATAAAATTGAAAATGCTAAAGTTTTCAAAACTAAACAGCCCCGCATACGCAACACAAGGCACTCCAACAGCAACATCAACGGGTCCACGCCCGCCTCGTCGTACCGCTTGCCGACTTGCCGTTGACTGCCATAGCACCACCATCGACGAGTCGACATGCCACTTTTTTTTTTCCAAAGTGAGTTATAAAGCTTCGTTGTCAACGGGAACGTCGCCTACCACTTAATGCATAGCGCCGAAAAATCCTAGAATAAATCCAGAATATGATGTCACACATAGGATTTGAACCCTGGAAGTGGGAGCCCCCCAACCAATGACCTTTGTCATTGCGCCGTAAACACCTTGACAAAACATACAATGTAGTTGTACTCTACTCTTTCGGCACAAGCACCAAAAAGGCCAGCTACAGGCCCGTCCAAACAGTTCGTACGGCGGAATTGGGACATGCCACAATTGTCAATCCCAAATGCAAGATCGATCGCCTCTGACTTTAATTTCATGAACGAAAATGGTAACCAGAGGAGCTATTTTCAATAATAACTTGTGAAAGTCTTATGATTTAAGATGTTTTGATTTTCTAAAATTCTTTAAATGATTTATAATTTAGAATGGTGAAAGTGCATATGTAGAAACTAAATATATCTCGAGGACCACACAAAAAGTCATTTCTCAAAAATAAGTATACGCCAAGATCATAACAACTCTTAAAGTCTTCGTTCGTTGTTCCTTCCCATTGTCGACAATGGCCGTGATGTCAACGTGGTCAAAATAATGTTTGAATATAGAATAAGACTACACGGGTTTTCTTTTTTAAGTTTAGCTAATTATTTACATAATACAAAATAGTAGTAAAATACTTTTATTCTTGAGTGCATGTTTGGAAGACAGGTAGAAAACATAGTAAAAAATAGTGTACGAAACCATGTCAAAGTTCAAGTCGTTGATGAAATGGACCCAACAAACCATGGAACATGCGATTTTGAGCTACATCCCGTCTCAATGGCGTGTGGCCTGTAGCGAACTAATGAAAAAGAGTAGAGGGGAAATTACTTACATTAACTATTATATGTATTACTCCTTCCGTCCTTAAAAAATATTAATTTAATTTATATGAAGTCATATTTTATAGATTTAACCGAAATATATACACAAAAGTACTAATATTAATAAATGTAATATGCATTATTCTGTAGAAGTATCATGTACTTTCGTAACGAACTTTGGAGATACAAACATTAACATTATTTCTACATATTCCTTTTCTTTCAGAATAAATTAATTTCTATGTTGTCATGACTAAATTTGTAAAAAAATAAAACAATATTTCTAACACAAAATAAACAAATTATGAAAAATATAATTATATTATATTATATTATATTATATTTTATAATAATAATAATAATTTGGTGCCATAAATCTAAGACAACAATATAGTTTTGTTTTGATTTCATCTAATTTATGTTTTATCCATCCACAACATGCTCGCTCTACTGCTTGCGTCTCGGGCGTCACCTGAGATCCCGACCGAGGCACCGAGCCACCCGCCGGCCTACCGAGTCGCACGCCCACCGCGCCGCAAACCCGAGCCACATGCCTGCCGTGTTGATTAGATTTCCTTCCAATCTGACAGTGAGTCGAATTGATGGCGGCGTGACCGTCGCCGCCGTCGCTTTACCACCTCCTCCTTCTCCACATGCGCTTGCCCCTCAGCCCTGCCTGACTTGCTCGCTCCTTCTCGCGCTGCCACATCCACAGCCGCTTCAGCCTCTTCTCCTCCGCCGCATCCTCCTCGACACTGACCCACGGAGCCGCCGCCTCGACGCACGGTGATGCTGACGATGTCGTCGACGTCACCCCCTCCATGCGGAACCAGGACATGCGGCTCCGCACCTGGCTCCTTGCGGTGTGCACTGCCACTACATTGCCTATTGGACATAAGAACATGGTGTATGGAGTATACCTACCAACACCAACACAAAGACGGGCCAGAATGCCAGATTCTATTCCATGGCAGTGACTCTCGGGCTGCTCATGCCACCACCACCACGAGACGTGGCAGAGAAGGTCAGGAGAGAAGAGAGCTCAAAACAGAACAGAGAAGGAGGGGAGCTGCCAGCCTGCCACTGGTCAGTTATTCAGTTCCTTTTGTCTCGGCGTCCACCCCTGCAAACAACTTCATGGCGGTTTGAGCTCGCATGGCCCGCGCAAGTTAAGGCTCGTCTCACCCACTGCCACACACACATGGTGGTCATCGTCGTAGCCCATGGGATCGTGCGCAGCGCTAGCTCCGCCGAGTTGGTTTCGTCGACGACGCCTTCCTATCCCACCCGGTCTGACACCGAGCCGGGCAAACGTGTGCGCGTGCCGCTACACGACTAAATGGCTATGGCCTATTGTCCACCATATCAACTAAGAGCATCTCAAACAATTTCTCAAATTCACTTGGTATTCTTATTTTTTTTAGAAAAAATATCAAAACACTTCTCCAACAACTCCTTAAATCTACTTGGTATATTTACCAACTTGGTAAATCTTTCGCATTCCCTCCCGTGTCCGTGTGGCATCTCCCGCGCGCGGGACTGTGTCGCTGTGCTGCTCGGCTGATCCGGCATAGTGTAACGATCGACATCAGCTGTCACACTGTAACGATCGGCAAGGGGGCAGACACACTGTGACGTGATGATTACAACGTGCAAAGTGTTGTGACGATCAACTGCATTTTTTATATAAAAAAATACTTGCAATCAACCTGGCAATAGTGTCTACGAAATATATTTATGAATAATACAAAATGTAAACAAGCTTATGACTAGCTAATATAAATCTGGATGATGGTTCCAGAGGTGTTTGATGAGATCTTCTTTCAACTGTTCATGTGTGTTTTTGTCTCGGATTCTTTTGTGCGCCTCAATGAATTCCTCTAGTGTACGGCGGAGGAAGATGGCCGGCAGTTTGTGGCATGATCTCGCGGATCGGAGCAGGGCTTGATCGCCCGGACGGCGGCGTGAGAGCTCACGCCGACGGCAGCTTCGACCAGATGGCGGCGCACGACATGCACCCTTCCCCGCGGCGTTTTTTTTCGGGTCCAGCCGCGAGATGGACCGGGTGGGCCTCTTTTGTGAAGTTTGACAAGTTGAAATACCAACTTGTTGAAGATAGATATTTTTTTCACTTGCCAAACATTTTAGCAACTTGCTAAACCATAGGATTTGCCAAGTAAATTTTAAGGAGTTGTTGGAGATGCTCTAAAAAAGCTCGTAGCAAAAAAAAGCTAAATGAACAGCTTAGCATTCACATTAAATGAGATATAATCATAGCCCTATATATAGAATTTTAAAAAAGGAGTTCCAACCTGTATATGCTAGCAAGGAGGAAGGACGATACGGTGGCTAATGTCCTAGGGACAATACCACTTAATGTATCCTTCAGAAGAGGCCTGGACAGCGTTAATTTACTTTCATGGTACGATTTAGTGTCTAAGGTGGTGTCGATCCATTTGTCAAACAAAAGAGATGGTTTCCAGTGGAAAGCTAGTCTAAAGGGCAAGTTTACGGTGGGGTTAATGTATAATCTGATGATTAGTAGGGATATCATTCTAGAGAAAAATCCTTGTGGAAGCTTAAGATCCCGCTAAAAATTAAAATCTTTCTTTGGTTCCTAAAAGAGGGTGTCACTCTCACAGAGGACAACTTAGCAAAAAAGAATTGGAAAGGAGATGTTAGGTGTTGTTTCTACAATCAGGAAGAAACCATCCAGCTTAGCCTATAAATCCTTTAAGACAAATAACTAGGTTACATCAAAATTACCTATAAATCCTTTATTACAAATAACTAGGTTACATTAAAATTTTGACCAAATTGTGACAATGGTCTTTTGGTTCTATTTTATTCTTGAAAAATTGACTAGGTACTAATTGGTAACATATTGGAAATAATATCAAGTTTACCTTTGAAAGACAATATGTTGCAGTCTATCAATAGGTATGCCACTCGATTCAGACTAACATGTAACAAGCATCCCTTGCTTATTTTTTCTCATGTTTTTTCTATCTTCTGTTTGGTTACGCTTTTGAAGATAAATTAGTTTGTTTAGATGTAACAGCTAGTACATCTTAAAAAAAGAATTTGTGAGAATGTTCCCTTTACTTTATCTCCAGTTCTATCTTGTGTTTGGAACACTTGCAGAGTGCTTGTTAATGTTGGGTTTAGGTGGAAAGCCTGGGTTCTTTTTTTTTTTATCAATTTTATGTTCGAGATTCCTCTGGCTCCAGGGATTCTTGAAATTTGCGTGAGGTCATAGATCTTAGCTTGAAAGGATGTACATGTACAATGCATTTCTATATGATTATCCAATGGTACTAATTGATGATTGATTGGCAAAATAGCTATGCACGTTAATAATCAGAACTGGTGTCACCGAGCCAGAACCTTGGCTGCTGGATTAATTGGATCATAGTGGGTTGGTGTGACTACCACGTGGAAGTTGATAATTGAAAGCATGCCATCAGTAATTGGAGATTGATTGAAACAAATTTTAGGGTCATGGCAGATTTTGATGTTGCAAGGTAGAGTAGCTGGAGTTAAGGAAATATGGAGTGTCTTGTTGAGAATAGAGACATGTGTGCTTTTCTCAATTTTGAGTACTGAGCATTCAACTTATTATTTCCTTGGTGGCCCGGCAGCACTAATAGTGAACTTCCAGAGCTTTGTCAAATATTGAGTAAAGGAGCGACATTGATGGAGGTGTCATTCTTCAGTGAAATCATAACAAGCAAGCAAAAAGGAGGCCTTACATGATGGTCGGCTAGCTGCTGATCGATCCACTTTGTTCTCTTCTCGTCCGATGCAGGATGGAACACTTGCCGGTTCTCCGATCTGTCGCTTTATCACGTCAGCGATCCACCACGAAGAAATTAGGGCACCACAACGATGACGTTGCCTGCCCAATGCCGCCCAAAACGACCAGTAGCAGGAAATCCAAGGGTTGCTGAGAGACTGATCCGACTTCAGGGACCAACGATGACGACAACTTCGGTCGGCTAGCTCCAGGAACTGCAACGACAATCGAGCCTGCAGAAGGGAAGGAGAGAGCTGTGATCAACCTGGGGTCGCGACCTTTGGTCGGGCGCTCGTGGTTCCTGGCGACAAACATACAGAGACCGAACTTAATAGATCAAATAGAAAACTAAATAGGATCTATACTAGTTCAAGTAGAACTATGCCTACCCAAACACAACAATAGCAGCATGGTCTAGTGGTTTCTACCATCTTGTTGGACTCTAAGGTCCTTAGTTCAATTCATAGTAGTTTTAATTTTTTTAATTTATAATCATTATGCTCCAAAAATTATATGTTGCAACGATGTCTGCAATGAATACATTTTCATTGCTATATGTGCAACCCTATTACAACGTTAATAATGTTGCGCACAACGAAAATCTAATCGTAGCAACAGTGATAAATTATTGCAACCATCTTACAATTGGTTGCAATAAAACTTACTTTTCGCAACGTTAGCACTTTTAAAGCCACAAAATAATTTGTGTGACAAAAATACCAATCTATTGCAACCTATGACACCCATGGTTGTGAAAACACTCCAACTTGCAACCAAATCTTGTCATCGCAAAAGAAAAGCGTGGCATTAGGGGTAAAACTTAGTAGTGATATGGTTGAATAGAAATGATGTAGTTTTCAACAAAGCTAAGTCTAATACTTTTATGCAGGTGATTTTCAGGGTGACGTATTGGATCAGACAGTGATCCCTGCTGCATAAGGATGAAGAATAAGAGATGTTTAGGAATGGGTGCAAGAAGTTGGAAACTGTCGTCATGGAGGCATTTTCGAAGTTTGGCTAGAACACTCGGAGTCAAATTGGAGCTTAAGCTAGTTACTTTTGCTTTTGCTTTTGCTTTTAGCTCTTTTGGCTCTATTCGACCTTGTCGTGTTAGACTTGTAATCTCTCTTTGAACGTGTTGGCGTTGGTTGCCTTGGGGTATTTTTTTTCTTTTGTGTCTGTATCTCGGTTGTGTACCTTCTCCGGATGGTAGAGGCCGGAACCTTCCTTCCGTTATCTAAAAAAAGATGGCAACGTTGCAGGGACATGCACGAGGCTTTGGTGATGTTTTTTCTGTTACTTTTTTTTATTGGGACGACAGAAAAAATTGTATTACATAATAATTGGATTCATCAAAATATTCGAACAACACAATATATATATCTTTTTATCTAGATTGTATCCATAGTGTCAATAGCTCCAAATCTCAAAATCAAACATATATGACTCTTTGCAATATAGATGACCACATAAGAGAATACTAGCAAAAGGCCTGAGAACAGATGTCCAACGAACGATAGACAATATTCCTACATGTGAAGTTGAGAAACTTCTTCAGTATGGTGTATTTCTTCTTCTTTCTACCAGCAAAGAATGAGAAAGACCGATGTAAATTTATTCTCCATAGATCATCATCGTGGTCGGATCTAACCACAATAAAACGTTGAAAGGATCGAAGAAAATTATTAGATGGCGATGATATCATCTCCACCTTGATGTTGTTGTCCGAAAATAAAAGTCTCCATGTTGTCATCACAATGAAGTTGTTGATGTGGTAGTTATTGTCACACATGTCTTCAACATCGTTGGAGAGGAGGAAGATATAAACCTTCAATACCAAGAAACTGGCATGAAGATACCCTAAACCTAAAGACTCAATTTACTAGAACAACTTATTGAAAAGGAGCACATTGGACAAGAAATCCACCCAAAGGCGAAAGCCTTAATTGACGTTATTGTGTCAAAATTTGAAGACATGTTGTGATTATCTACAAACACATCACATGCATTAACTACTCTGACTATCTCGACATCTTCGGCAAAGGCACAATTATGAAATGAAGGTTTCAAGGGCCACAAAGCCATATGAAGGAGCTGTCAAAGTCTGGGCCACGAAGGTTTGAGAGAAGGTCACCACTTAAGAGTTGCAAAAGACAGAGATAGTGTCGTATAGACAAAAGTTGAGTGTCGAGTCTGAATTCTTGTCGGTCCACCGCTAGTTGTATTCAACTATTAGGTATTATACTTTTTTTTATCAAAATTGATATATTAGAGGCTATTCTTGGAGGTAGTATTTATGTTAGGGACCCCACTAGTGCTTCTAATGGCCAATTATGGTCATGTTTGGATTCCAGGTCTAAACTTCAAACCTTGCACTTTTAACACTTTTTTTGCCAAATGGATACAAATAGTAGGGCTAAAGTGAACAAATAGCTAAACTTTGGCCTAAAATTTTTAGGACCCAAAGAGTTGTTAAAGTGGTCTAAACCTCGGGGCATGCGATGGATGCCCCATGCCCTCACACGCCTGTCCCGCACGCAAAACGTCGCTCCTGCCCACGTTCGCATCGCACAGCACCGCGCGCGCCCCTGCCTCTGCCTCCACGCCGAGCACCACCCCTCCCTGAGCACCTCCACACCAAGCGTCGCCTCACCGCTCGTGCCTAGCGCCTCCCCAGCGGCTCCGGCTCCGCCTCCTAGCCATCGCACTCTCACCCCTCTAGCATCTTCACGGCTAAATCCGTCTTGGCCATGGCCACGGGTGGGGCTCACCGAGGGGTGGATGGGGCTAGCCGGGAGGATGTCACTAGCACTACAACTTCCCCAATGAGCGGCTCCCTTGGCAAGCCACGAGAACCTTCCTCCGCGCACGCCTTTGGCTCCGACTCCACCACCTCCTCGTCGCGCCCTCGCCCCTTAGGCATCTCCGCGTGCGCCTCCGCCTCTATCACCTTGTCGTGTGTCTGGTTGGAGTGGCGCAGGTGGCGGAGGACGAGGAGGAGAAGGCGCTTCCATGGCTGCGTCCCTTCCCTACCCTTCCTCTGTCTTGAATGGAGTAGTAATGGTCTGTGAGGGATAATTCTATGATTGTACAATGAAGAACTAAAGTTTAGTCCATGGATCCAAACATCCTAGCATGTCTAAAATTTAGGTGCTAAATTTTAAAGGCTAGTGGTCCAAATAACACCTATATGACTTGGGGGCTTGGACAATAATATTTGGGGCCTATTTATAGCCCATATGTTTTTTTCCCTGGGAAAATAAGGTAAACCAATCGTCCCACCTTCATTCCCTATAAAAGTGGGAGAAAGGTGGCTAGGGAGGCTTTCTCATGACTAGTTTATCTCTTTACCCTTTAACCTCCTTTTCCCATTCATTTATGTTGTCAACACCACCCATTTTGTTTGTTTAATTAAGAGGTCACACAACCAACATTTAGTATAGGTCATAGTGCTCGCCGGTTTGGAAGGTGTGGGAAGGGATAACATAGGAAGAGAGGTGGCCTAAAAGCTGGATGAGACACAACTTCTTTATAGCCAAGAAGCGAAGCGACGGTTTGAGTTTCGGCTATGGAGAGGCGCAGCAAAACGAATACCTGAGAGTCAAAGCTTTTTAGTGAGAGCTGCAGCTGCTGCTCGGTGCAACACATGAGAACAACCCTAGTAAAAATAGCAAAAGATAGATGAGAGCAGTAGGAGTTACCGCCATGAACACATCAATGGGCGTCGACAATAGCGCGTAGATGGTCCAGGTGATGTCGTTCGCCATGGAAGCAAGAATGACAACTATCGACAGATACTCCAGGCTTTGAGTTCGGATTGCAGTTATCTACAACAAGAAGATCTTAATATGAAAAGAAGAGAGAGAGGGAGAGTAGAGAGAGCAGCGGGCGCTTACCATATTGTCCATAGGGGCGGCATACATGAGGATGGTAGAGATCATTCCGGCGGTGCCGAACACAGACTCACTCATTGAGTCATGCCAAATCCTAACCCCATCACAAAGATTGCAATCACAGACAAGACACCCAACACAACAAACACACGGCGGTGCACCATCTCTGTAGAGTAGAAAATGGAGGTAGCTACGAAAACGCTCTGGATCACAAAAACCTACAATGCTGACCAAGATCACAGACAGACTGCCCGGGTGTACCGCGCCGTAGAGAAGCCAGATCAAACAATTGAGAGCAGCCACAGGGTATGGAAGAAAAGAGTTGTCCTCGACAGACTCATTGCTTCTGATGGTCGCAAAGATGGGGTATGTCGAAATAAAAAGAAAGAAAGAAGAGACATTTCTTGAAACAAAACAAGGTGTTAGTCTGAGCTGAGAAGACAACGATGCGCATCCGACCCCGTCCCTGAGAAGACGACGATGCGCTCCCGACCCCGTCCCTCCCGACGCTAAAGATTTCCAAACGTGCCGCCCGGGCACGGCATGACGAGGCACGACACGGTCGGGCACGGCGGCACTGCCGTGCCGATAGTGCCACCATGCCAGCACCTCGGCCCAGGCACGGCCCTACAGCCAGTTGGCCGCGCCGTGCCGTGCCGGCAACCTATCGTGCCCATGCCGGCCCGAGGACGAGGAAGCAACACCTACTTTGTCGTCGCTGCACATGGTGGCCGTCAAAGCCGCGCCATTGCTGCCACGTGGGGCAGTGCCACCGCGTCGCGCTATCGCTGTCGCGTGGAGCAGCCCTGCCGCGTTGTGTCGTCGGGTGATGTCGCGCCATCGCTGTCGTGTGGGCCAGCGCCGCAGCATCGCAGGCATCGCGCGCACCCACGTGAGGCCACGCTGGTGCCGCCGTCGTGTGCTTGAGTTGTGCCCGTGTAGGCTGTAGCAGATTTCGGGAGGGAGCATTACGGGAGGGAGAAGGGGGATGCGAGAGGAAGAAAGGATGCAGGTGGACGGTTGGTGTGTGTCGGAGAGGAGAAGAAATGTGGCGGTGTGGGAGTGGGAGCCTGGAAGGGAGATAGGGTTTGAGTTATATATGTACATCTAAGGGTCCAAATTTTCCAGATATCATCCAATGGTTAGAATTAATCGGGTCGTCGTCGTGCTAGCCCATTAGTCGTGCTGTGCCCGTGCCGGCACTACAGGCCGAACCTGCGGCCCAGGCACGGCCCTAGACCGTGCTCGTGCCGGCACTGGCACTATAGGTTCTGTGCCCGTGCCGTGCTAGTGCTGTGCTTCTTCGGATCGGGCCCGTGCCGACCCAACGAGTCCGGCGACGCCCCGCCCTGAGAAGACGATGATGCGCTCCCGACCCGTCCCTCCCGACGCCGGCGACGCCCCGGCCCGGAGCCGAGCAAGACGCTCCCGACGCTGTCCCTCTCACTCCCGAAAAAGCCCACGTTACTCCTCGCTCCCGACCCCGTACCTTCCGACGGCGGCGATGGCTGCCGCACCACCCAGGCCCCGCAGCCTACACACCGGCAGCCTCCACCGGTCACCTCCGCCTACACTCCGGCAGATTCCACCGGGCAGTCTACATGCTAGCATCTCCGCCTCCACACCTCCTACACGCCGGCAGCCTACACACCCGCAGCCTCCACCACTAGCCCATACACCGCCTCCACACCGAAGACACGGGAGACACGGGAGAGACGGGACTCACCAAGGACGCCTATGCATGTGCGCGCGATGGTGAGGCCGTCGGAGTAGCCCAGCGCCATCCTCGCTCGTCGGTGAGGTGTCCTCTCTCGCCAGCTTGGCTTGGAAGGGTCGCTCGCCGTGGGTGTGTCCTCCCTCGTGGGGGTTGTAGGGTCGAGATGACAGACTAGAGGGGGGTGAATAGTCTTTTCTAAAAACTTAAGCGCAACGACTAACCGAATCAAATGCAGAATTAAAACTATTGGTCTAGCCAAGACTACACCCCTCTATCTATTACTCTAGCACCTAGCAAAGTATACTAATTGGGCTCACTAAGGTGCCAAGCTAGGAAGCTCACCTAAACAAGTCTAGGTTGCAAGGTCACACAAATCTAAGCAACTAGTACTCTAAGCACAAAGGGAGCTCCTACACATACTAGTAAGCAAAGCACAAAGCACCTAAGCTCACTAGCAATGCTCTCTAGCAAGACTACACAAGTCAACTAGAGAGCTCAACTTACTTAGCTACACAAACTAAGCAATGTGACTAACAAGGCTACTCAAGCCAATTAGTCACTCAATATCTTACTTCTAAGCTACACAAGCTAGAAGGTAACTAAGCTAGCTACACAAGCTAAACTAGTTACAAGAGCAACAACTAAACACTAGCACAAGTATGAATAAGTAAATACAAGCTAGCGATTTGGAGAATGCAAACCACCGAAAAGATGTACAAGGTTGACACGGTGATTTTTCTCCCGAGGTTCACTTGGTCGCCACCAAGCTAGTCCCTATTGTATCGGCTCACTCACTTGGAGGTTTACGACTTTTTACAGGCCTCACTTCCTAACCCCCTCAAGGGTTGCCGCCTAACCAACACAAGATGAGGGCACTCAACGATACCTTCAACTAGAGTTGCTCTTCGCGATCTCCTGCGGGGCGAGCACAACACCCCTCACAAATTCTTCTCCGGAGCGCCACACAATCTTCTTGCGCGCTTCGACAGATCCACAATCACCAAGCCGTCTAGGAGGTGGCAACCTCCAAGGGTAACAAGCACCACGAGCTTGCAAGTCGATCACCTAGTGCCACACGATGCAATCTCTCAAAGCAACGCATTAGAAATCGCTCTCTCTCACTCAATCGGATGAACACTATCGAAGTATGAGTGAGTTAGAGGGCTCCCAAACCAAGCACACTAGAGGCAACAAATGCCCAAGGTGCTCTGCCAGCCCCAAGGGTCGGCCAAGGGCTATAAATAGCCACACCATCGAAACTAGCTGTTTTGCCCCAACATTGGGCTTCCTGCAGAGGGTCCGAACGCATGCAACAGTGCGGGTCCGGACCATGCAACATGCGTCCGGACTCCTTCCCGTTTGAATCCTCGTGTTGGCGCGCTCGCCACAGGCTGCCACGTGTATCCGGACGCAGCCAGCAGTGTTGCACCGGACCATCACGCTGCGTCCGGATTCGATCACAAAGCCGTTTACAGAGAGCTCCGAGCTCCGGAGTCTGCGTCCGGATCCCCTGTCCGGACCAAAAACAACGTTCGGACCTCCACTTCCAGAGAGGTTCCAGAGAGCGCCGAGCTCCGGTCCTGCGACCCCGGACCTCCTGTCCAGAGAGGCCGAGGGCTATGGTTTGGTTCCGGACGCAACCGCAATGGTCCGGACCCCCTTGGCCCTTGCGTCCGGAGCCTGTTTCTCAGCAGGAACTCCTCCGCACTTCTTCCTTTGCTTCTCATGCGCTAACACAAATGTGTTCTTCACCTTGTGCAAGTGTGTTAGCATTTTCACAAATATTTTCAAAGCATTTTCACTTGCTTCTCACCACGTCACTCGATCCTAATTCATCGCAAAGTTAGATTGCTCACGGTGGCACTAGATAACCGATATGCAAACAAGTTTGCTCCTCTTGATAGTACGGCTATCTATCCTAAACCCGATCATAATCTTCTCTACACACCTATGACTAGTGAAATGAAATGTCCTATAGTTATACCTTTGCCTTGCGTATTCCATTCCATCATCTCCTTCTCGAATGTTGATGCAACACATGCACCAACCACTTGTCAAATGATATGATCCACTCCATATCATCACATGACCGTGTTGGTTCATCGATCTTGACCTCACTTGCTCTTCACCATTGCCTTGGTCCATCGGCGTCAAGCATCACCCGCTTGCCCTTCACACTTGCAACCGGTCCATCAAGCCAAGCCTCATCTTGATCTTCTCCACCTTGATCACATGACTCCATGTCATGTCTCATGTGCAATAAGATCCTTCATCACACAATCACTTGTGAACTAATCTCATGTGTATATATATCACTTAAACACATATTAGTTCACCTAGGTTGTCACTCAATTACCAAAATCACATAAGAACTCTCAGGGGTTCTTCTTTATAGCGAGGGGGCAGACGGAAGACGAGAGAATGCCGTCTTTATAGCGGAGAATGCCTGTTGCGCCGTGGTGCTCGGGGGAGGCATAGAGAGAGAGGGGGATTCATCAGTAGCAAACGGAATAGCGGCGTAGAGATTGAGAGGGGAGCATCCAGCCTGGCCAGGGCGTAATTTTGTTCTGTTTCGTCGGCGTCCCACCCCTGCAAGGCTGCAACACAGGCAGTGCAGTGCAGTGGTGGTAGGCAGAAGCAGAAGCTAATACTCGGGCGCGTTTGGTTCTGCTGCATGAAAAGCCACGCTCAAACTTGGGTTTGTTTACAAGAGACTAAGGGGTGTTTGGTTTACCCCCCTAAAGTTTAGTGCATCAACTAAAATTTAGGGGACACTTTAGGGGGGGTGTTTGGTAGTTTAGGGCCTAAAATCACCTAAGTTTAGCTACTAAAGTTTAGGGGACTGTAACCAAACACCCCCTAAAGTTAGTCCCTATCACATCTAATATTTGGACATCAATTTATAATATTAAATATATATTATTTATAAAACTAATATACCAGTTGTTTTGTGACAATTTATAGACCAGTTATTTTTGTGACAATTTATAGGTGGATGTGAATACACATTGCAGCTCACATATGTATATGTCCAAAAAGATTGAACGATATGATGTTGTGCGTTGAATTGGATATTGCACATAGCAATATCCTGAACCGATGCTTGGAGGGTGCTGAAACTGCTCGATCGTTTTGAGGAGAGCGAGACGACCATTGCCGAACACAAAAAAAAAAATAAAAAATCCAAACGTCATGGATATCGACCATGTCATGATGCACCCATTCACTATTGCTTAATCCATTATCTCCTACGGAGTAGTATGCCATTTTACTGTGATGGAGTAAGTACAATGGATCAAGAAGAGGAGGGTTTCCGTTATGTTCCAAAAGACAGCGGTGCCAGTAGTACTGCGCCGCGCCAGCTTCTGGCTTCTCCCCGCACCATATGCTGGTCTCGACCTGCTGCGATCACAAGCCAGCATACTGTACAGTACTGAAAACTCTGCCGTCCCGTCGGCGTCGCGGTTCGGTACCTGTATGCCACCATCGGGGGATCAGCCGGTCAGGTCAGGGATCAGCCTCGTGGTTCGATTCCTGCACGCCACCCGCTCCCGGCCCGACACAAGTTCTGGCTCGCTCTCCGTTCACCCCGGTACAGGCAGCAGCCGTGCACGGGCGCACGGAGCACTCCTCTGAACCCAGCGGGCACAGCCACAGGCACAGGCACGACTGCGCGCCTGCAGCGTTGCCGGCGCGGAGCGGAGCACGCAAATGTACGGTGCGGAGAACAACTGAACAAGAGAGAGAAGAGGACCTGTGACAAAACGACGGCGGCAGACTCTTTTCCCAACAGTTGCGACTGGTTTCGGCAAAGATACCGCTGTTGCATAGGGCAGCAGGACCACAGATGGGTCCGCACTCGGATCTTCCTCCACGCCCTTCACGACGTCTAAACCTTTGTTTGTTTTAGATGGGCATTCAAAATTATAGACTCCTTTCATTGTCATCCATTTATATTTTTTGACTCCCTAATTGCCATTACCGTTGAATGGACAAACCTGCATTGTTTCATCATCCGGACGCTTCTATCTGCAGCCGATTCAACTGAAAGTGCAAGTCAGACAGAGATGATGAACACAATAATTGGAGAAAAAGAGTGTCCAAAGAAACTTCTCCGAATTTCCAATCCAGTTGGTCACAGATGGAACAGCCAGCCGGCAAGGGTGCAAGTCAGCCGGAGATGAAGACCGCAAGTAGAAGAAAAAGACGGTGAGAAAATGAGGAGCAACAGATGCACGAAAACAAAGAAAAAAGTGCCCGCATACGTGTTCAGCACTGTCCTAGTCCTTCGGCTTCAATGTTACTGCCATCGGTCAAAACTGATTCTGCTTCCCACTCACTTTGACACCACATCATTATGTATACGAAGCATTAATTCCATCTAGCTAATGTCGCAGTTTTATAGTACTCCATCTGTATCAGTATTAAAGGTCGTTTAGAATATAAGGGGGATTACCAAGGAGTAATTAATTAGGGTCATCCTGCCTCTAATAAATAGAGTTACAGGTGCATGTCATTCAAGAAACAACTCTAGTTGAGGTTGCTAAAGTAGGGTGGCTAAGACCTTCGGAACCAACGGTTGTGTGTTTGATCCCTGACGTCAAAAAATAGCAATTCTTTTACTCTTTTACCAATTTGCTAAGGAGATCCAAACACCCCTCGATAGTCTAGGTCTTCTGTCCTACGGTACCAAAAATTTTTGTGGCGTAAGACTCCAATTTTTTTGCTCTTTTTGTGCGAGCTGCGATTGGTGCGGGTACTGAGTAAGTATTCTAGGTCTGTCCTAAAGTACCGAAAAATTTTATGTGGCGTAAGACTCGATGATTAGCATATCTTGGCCACTATCAGCTGTTAACGTAAGTCCACCTGCAGCAAACAACTCATTTTTCTATCTTCACTTCTGCACATCCGTATCCTAAAACCAAGGTAACAAATCAGTAGAAGTCCACCACCCCCGATATGGTGATGGGAGGATCAATCGGCACCCGTTCTGCTTTTCCTTCAGAAGCCAGCTGCGGCAACACGCTTGCCGATGATGCTAAATTTTATTTATTTTTAATATATCTTAGAGATGAAAATAATACAAAACTATTTATGTAGAGTTAGTACCGAATTACAATTAAATTTAATTATTTGTATGAAATAAATTGTCTAAAGATATTATCAAATTCATGCTATAAAATTGATCAAAATTAGTTATCAACGGTATTTATGAAGTTGGTTCTGTGTAAGGAACATCTTGTAACGATGTTTTGTTATTCCAATGGCATTTAAGGGAACAAATTATTTACTATATGAATGGCGATCAAGGGAAATAAGGTTTGTCCATTCAACAATAATGGTAATTAGAGAATTAAAAATTATAAATGGATGGTAATGAAGGGAGTCTATAGGTTTCAAAGGCAATGAGAGAATTTTCTCGTAACTTTACTGAGGACACTGAATCTGAGTCCACGTCACCCACCGGCCTGCCGAGTCGCAAACCCGAGCCACCCGCCTGCCGCTCTGATTAGATTTCCTTCCAATCTGACAGCGAGTCGAATCGATGGCGGCGTGGTCGTCGCCGCCGTCGCTTCGCCACCTCCTCCTTCTCCGCCCGTGCTTGGTCCTCAGCCCTACCTGCCTCGCTGGCTCCTTCTCGCGCCGCCACATCCACAGCCGCTGCCGTCTCTTCTCCTCCGCCGCATCCTCCTCGACACTGACCCACGGCGAGGCCGCCTCGACGCACGGTGATGCTGACGGCGTCGTCGACGTCAACCCTCCGCGCGGAACCAGGGACTTTCCGCCGGAGGACATGCGGCTCCGCACCTGGCTCTTCGACCAATTCAGGGAGGTCTCCCGCCTCATGGCCTTCGAGGAGGTGGATTTCCCCGTCCTCGAGTCGGAGGCGCTCTTCATCCGGAAGGCAGGGGAAGAGATTACGCAGCAGGTCTCGTCCCTCCCTCATAATTATTGAGCGGATAAGCCCATTTTTCTGTTTTCTGAATTGGAGTCATTTATAACTTTGCTTTTGATTCTGCACCGCAGCTCTACAACTTTGAAGATAAAGGGGGTCGTCGTGTTGTTCTCAGGCCCGAAATCACCCCTTCCCTCGCTCGCCTAGTCATAAAGCAAGGGTAATGATCCTGGAACCTATTAAGTCTAGTCTCCATTCGTGCTTCGTGTTTCTGTCAGAATTGTGATTTTTCACCTACTCTTCTTCTGTCTAGAAAATCAGTCTCCCTTCCACTGAAATGGTTTACTATAGGACAGTGCTGGCGATATGAGCGCATGACAAGAGGAAGAAGGCGGGAACATTACCAATGGAATATGGATATATTTGGTGTGCCTAAAGTTCGGGTACCACCCTTTCTCAGCTCCTTTACTGGTTCCTGATGCTGCTGTGCTCGTATACTTTTGAACTGATTCGGCATTGCCATCTCATTGTTCGAATCAGGCTGAGGCTGAGCTTCTTCATGCTATTGTTCTCTTATTTCAACGTCTTGGAATTACATCTTCAGATGTGGGGATCAGGGTGTCCAGTCGGAAGGTAACCTTTCACACTCCAGTATCCATCTTCAGTTCACATTTTCCTTAATATTCCTCTTTCAGGTTTTTGGTGCTTTTATCTTAGCTATATGTATTCCAAAAGTAAATTGTTAAGCTTTGTTGGTACATACTAATCATGGATGCTTAAACTACTATGACCAAATTGATATGGTACATAATCATGTTGCTTCATGCTATCTGGTGTCCTTTTTATTCCTTATTACCTATTTCATAAGGAGATAAGAACTCTAGGAATTGGATTACCTAAAAATGGCGTAGCTGCTGTCACCTGAATACATTTTACATTATAATGTCTTGATACATCATACATCTAGTACATGTGTTTTCTCTGATTTCTTGTTGGCTGTCATTTGCTTTTTGCAGGTTCTTCAGGCTGTGTTGGACATGTACTCCATCCCAGAACATTTATTCACTGAAGTTTGTGTTATTGTTGATAAAGTATGACCAAAATTCTGCTACTGACTTGCCATATTATTTTCTTGCCAGTTGTACTATGTAGCTTTGGGTTGTGGTAACCATGTTATCTGCTTGCCAATTATACTCTGTTTGTAGCTTTGGGATCTGACAAGTTGTGGTAATTTATAACATTGAACTACAAATAGAAATAGAGGTCTAACTTTTGTTGGTAATGGGACAAATCTTAAACCACCTCAACTCTTACTAGAGTACAGATAGCACCCCTGAAAAACCGGTTGCCTTTTAAGAGTTTGACACTTGCTACAAAGAGCACATGTTGCTCCATTAGATGGTGGCTGAACCATTCTACCTCTATTATGAATTTGGAAGTAACCAGTAATCAATTACCACAGAAGCCCAGTCTCTGGAACATATTATCACTGTTTTGTTTTTCATATCTTAAATCTTAACTATTTGTAACAAGCCGAATACCCATGCATCGATGTAATTGTTTGTTGCTAGACTTTTGTTGGTCTAATGACTGTCTTGGATTCTAGCATAAATGACTGTCTTGCATTCTAACATAAGCATTATGCAGTTGGGTAAAATGGCTAGGGAAGAAATTGAGAAGGAACTTATTTCATCTGGGCTGTCATCTGAAGCTGTCCAGGGTATCATTGATGTGCTTTCACTCAAGTCATTGTCCAAACTTGAAGGTTTTCTCTTAACCTTTTGTTGTTGCTTGTTATTATGCATGCTCCATATCATCTACCTTTACTTGAATCTTATACTGAAGTGATGTTGCTAAATCTGATGCAAACTAGGTTGTGTGTTACGTGAGTAGTCCGTAATGTTTAGGACCGGGGGGTGCGGGAATCTTGACAATTTGTAAAACCCCCGGCCGACGCTTCGGCGCTTTGTAAAAACACTTTTCTTCTTAAATACAAAGATACGCAAGTCTTTTGCGTATTCGAGAAAAAAGAAAAAAAAATTAAAAATGTATTACCTAAAAGAAATATTAATTAAAGGTATTCTCTTACATCGGTCCTTTGTGCTTTATTTGTTGTTATTAAGTTTGGCCTTCTTTATCCATACAAGTGTTTGTTTTTTAAACTTCAGGACCTTTTGGCAAAGGTTCTTGTTTGATTTTATCTTGATATACTTATGCAGAGGTGCTAGGCTCTGATGTTGAAGCTGTTGCTGACTTGAAGAAACTCTTCTCCTTTGCGGAGCAATATGGTTATGCTGATTGGATTTGTTTTGATGCATCAGTGGTCCGTGGCCTTGCATACTACACAGGAATTGTATTTGAGGTTGTTTTCAGCTCATCTCTTTCTAATGTCAACAGTAGGACCACTAACAAGTAGTTAAGGAGCCATGTCATCATACTGCACATGAAATCTTGTTTAAAAATATATTATTCATTTTAGACAATAATCTATAGTGTTTGGATGGTTTGGGCGTGTTTGACTTTTTATATTTAAGGTTTCCTACCCCTTTTTTTTCTTCATATAATGATATCCAGCTCTCCTACGTGTTCCAGAAAAGATATTTATGCAGCGTTTTCTAAAGTCAAATGTTGTCTCAATTTTGTCCTTTCAATCATTGTGAGCTCTTAGCTACTATAGTCCATGCAGAATGGCATGTTATAACTTGATCTACCATTTAATATTTTTGCCTGCTTATATAGCATATTTCGTTATGATAGAGTTCGTTTGTATTTTTTTTTCAATGTTGTGTTGATCTGACATTCCTTTATTTTTCCTTTTTCTCAATAAATGTATTCTACACTACCTTTTTCATCCCACCAACTCCTGTTTTGAAATTCTCGTGCCACTTTTGTAGGCATTTGATAGAGAAGGAAAACTGAGAGCAATTTGCGGTGGTGGAAGGTATGATAGATTGCTTTCAACATTTGGAAGTGAAGATATACCAGCCTGTGGTTTTGGGTTTGGAGATGCTGTTATAGTGGAAGTATGTCATGTTTTATCTTATCCCTGGTTCTTTTTTTTGCAGAATTATTAAGCCATCTGGTTGGTTTCAGTTTTATATTGGTGTTTAATGCAAATAAGGGCAACATCTGTTAATATGTACCTAAAACATTGGCCAATCCATGACATTAACCATCACAAGTGCTATGTGCGTGCTAATTCATGCAATGTGGAGTGTAGAAATAAAAGTCTAGTACTTGATAGCTGAATTTCTTGAAAAGTGTTATTGCAGTTTATACATCATTTCGAGTTTGTGGTACTGCTTCAATGGAGTGGCATTGATTTGGTTGTAATTTGTGTTCTAACAGCTGCTGAAAGAAAAGGGTCTGTTGCCTGATATGTCACGTCAAATTGACGACATTGTCTTTCCTTTGGACGAAGAACTTGAAGGACCAGCATCCAGTATTGCTTCCTCTCTGCGGAAGAAAGGACGATCTGTTGACCTTGTAGAAGACAAACGTCTCAAATGGTATGCCTACCATTTTTTCCCTTTCTTTATCGTGTGCCTGAAATACCTGTTTTTCTACCACTAGGGTATTTAAGCACGCAGAGAGGATCAATGCTAACAGGCTGATATTGGTTGGAAATTCTGAGTGGGAGCGAGGCATGGTTCGCGTAAAGATACTGTCAACAAGGGAAGAATTCGAGGTAAAGGCAGGTGAACTAGAGTGATTGTAAAAAAAAATGTTAACGTTATGCCAGCCTCGGCTAATGCTGGTTAGTGAGACCGAGAGGGGTAAAATCAAACAGGAGCTAGCTAGTAACAGTTTTCTGTGAGTAACTTGTTGATGCTGTAACAACAATTCACAATTTGGAGAAGGCCGAAATCATGATAAAGGGGGAAAGAAAACGCTTCAACGGAATGGTGATATATATATTATGGAACCTTTGGAAGGAGAGGAGTAGAAGAATTTTCAACAATACTGAATTATGGACCAACTCAACTAGAGGCATCCTTTAACATGTGCCTGGCGAAGCCAGCAATAGCATACATGTACAATGCATGGTTTCATTGGCGCCTTTGCTGATTGTGGCTGGGCCAGATTAGGAAACTAAACATGGAGCCAAAATGCCATCCTTTTCACTTGGCTCCTATTTTGAGGCTGCTAATAGTGGACCGCATCAGACGGGGAGGCTAGGGAAACCCAATTTGCATGCTACTATGTTATTGCTGGCAACCAATAAGGCAATAACGAACGACAGAGTAAAGAAACAACAAAGAATGGTTTATGATGGACTAAATAATTCAACCACAACCACAGGAGAAACGAACGAACAGAGGAATCTGCGAAAGAGGAGTCTCTGGATTCCATACAAGTCTTTTTTTTTTGGTGCGTGGAGAAATTCCATATCATAACTAGTTGGTTCATTATAACACCATTATAACACCCGTTACTGTAGGTGGATTGCCGGCCCATAGAAAAGCCCAAGGCTTAATTTTTTTTTGGAGTAATCAGGCCCAATTAACTACTCCTGCTGGATTCGCAACTCCCGCGTTCTGGCGCGCGCACGGGCCACTGGTTGGCGCCACTTCGCCGCCGCGCCGCCACATGCTTCTTTCCCTTCTTCCCAAACGAAAACAAAAATATTTCCCCGCAAACCGCAGTCCGCCCATTTCGAAATTTCAAACCCAAAACGAGAGACGCCGTCGCGTCCCCTCCCATTTCAACTTCCCACCGAGCGAAAATGCTGCTCAGAGATTCCTCCGCCGCGCGCCGCGCTCTCCCCCTCTGCTTCTGGCCGTTCAACACCCAACCTCGAAAATCTTTCGAGCTGGCGAGATCTTTAAACCCCCGTCCTTCCCTCCACTCCGAATTCCTCCGAATTCCCGCGCCCAGAAAAGTCTTCTCCTCCTCTCGCCCAAACTTTGAGCTCATCCGTCCCGCCGCCCGCCGTCAATGGAGATCGCCAAGAACGGCATTGCGAGCGGCAACGTCCGTGACCTGCCGCCATCGAAGCGATTCGTACACGTCGGCTCCCACCTCGGATCGACGACTCCCAGCGTGCTGCTGCCGGCCAAGAAGCGCGTGTTGCCGCCGCCGCCGCAGCCGCCGGAGGAGGCAGCCATTCTCCCGGTGAAGAAGCGAGCCATCGTGGCGCCGCGGGTGGAGGTGGCGGACGCCCCATTCTGCCTCCCGGCGAAGAAAAGATCCATCCTAGCGCCGCCGCCGGACGACGCGGCGCCCGCGTGCCTCCCCGCCAAGAAGCGCGCCTATGCAGCGCCGTCGGATGCTGCCGTGCTGGCGTGCGTTCCGGCCAAGAAATGCGCCTATGCAACGCCGTCAGATGCGGCCGTGCCGGCGTGCGTTCCGGCCGAGAAGAGCCTGTGCGCTCCGCCGCGGCCGCCGCTGGGTGCGGTTGCTTCGGCCCGCGTGTCGACCAAGAAGCGCCGCGTCCACGCGCCAGCGCCTCGGGCCGACGCCGCCGGTTCTGTTCCGGCGTGCCGTCCACCCAAGAGGCGCGCTTGCGCCACGCCGCTGGTGGATACGGTTGTCTCGGTTAAGAAGCGCCCCCACTCGCCAGCTCGTCGGGAGGACGCGGCCCGTTCTGCCCCGGTTTGCCTGCCGGCCAACAAACGCGTGATGCCGCCGTTTGTTCCGCCTCCACCCGTGCAGTCAGATGGTGCTCGGGTAGTCGACGCCAAACACGCCAGGCCTCAAGGATCCAGTAAGCACGGCGGCGGCGGCATCAATTCTAGAGTGGCAAGTGGCAGTGAAGAACGCGGCAGAGGCATAGAGTTGAAGAAACCAAAGAAGCCAATCAACCATAAGGATACCAAGGAGCAACCCTGCAAGACCGTCGATGGCGAGCAATCTGAAGCTGTGGTTGAAGTGCGCAAGAAATCCGACGAAGCGCCTGATCCGAAAGGAGCATCACCCAAAGGAGAAGAGCCGATGAATGGGGCTGATGAAGTGGTGGTGGCGCAAGAGCAAGAGCAAGAGCAAGAGCCGGTGGAGGACGATGACGGCGTGCGGTGCGCCGTGTGCGCGAGCACGGACGGCGACCCGACGGACCCAATCGTGTTCTGCGACGGGTGCGACCTAATGGTGCACGCGTCCTGCTACGGCAACCCACTCGCCCAAGCCATCCCGGACGGCGACTGGTTCTGCTCGCTCTGCATGGCCAAGAAGAGCAAGCCAGCGGTGCGGCGCCGGAGCTGCTGCCTGTGCCCGGCCAACGGCGGCGCGATGAAGCGCACGACGGAGGGGAAGTGGGCGCACATCTCGTGCGCGCTTCTCGTGCCTGAGGTGTTCTTCCGGGACCCCGACGGCCGCGACGGCATCGACTGCTCCCGCGTCCCCGCCCACCGGTTCGCCAAGGGTTGCTACGTCTGCGAGGGCAACAGAGGGTGCGCCCTCGAGTGCTCCCAGCCCAAGTGCGGCCTCGGTTTCCACGTCTCGTGCGGCCTAGGCGCCGGCCTGTGCATCGAGTACCAGGAAGGGAAGGGTGGCGCCATCGTCGCCGGCTTCTGCCGAGAGCACACCGAGCTATGGGAGAAGGTAACATGATTACGACATTTACTAATTACAGTAGTTTGCTTTGCTGACATTTAGCATCGTGACACATTTTTTTTTTCTGTCTCTATTTGTGTTTGTGTTGTTGCAGCAACAAGTGACAGGCAAGTACAAGATTGTGGCGAGAGGGCAAGAGTGATAATTTGGAATAGGAAGAAAATTGGGTGCTTAATTGCTTGCTTGACAGTGCTGAAGAATGTTCTTGTTATTATTAGGATTTGTGATTTGGGGTCCAGTATTCATTCTGCCATGCTAAATTGAATTGTACGTAGGGGAGTCTCGTGATCTATTGTTTTTAGGGATCCTAGATGATTTTAGGATTTGCAGGTTTGGCTTCTCGTCTATTTTAACTTGTATATTGTCCTCGAGCATGATCAGAAAGTGTGCTACTGTCAGTAGCTTCAGATCTCAATTCAGACTTTCAGAGGGCATTGTACTTCCATCTAGTCCTGGGTTCAATAAATTAGTTGAGCAACTTAATTTCGGTTTCGGTTTCAAAATTCGGTCTCTTGGGACATCTTGTTGCCGTTGTATGATGTAATTGTAAGTTGTAACCAGTCTGCAGTTGACATAGCCGGCTTCAATCAATTGTTCTATACAAGTCAATTATGTAATTTCTGAATGGATGGAACATGAGCTGCGATGATAGCCCTATTCGCTTGGCTTATCTTATCAGTTATCGAAACAATGTTATAACATTAGTCTCGGCTTATCAGCTAAAAAATAGCCAAGCGAACATGCTGATCATCAGAGCCAGCCCATGCTATGCATTCACGAGCACGCCTCTCAAGCCTGAACATCTGAAAGCATAAACAAATGCCATGCCTTGGCCGTGACGGCGTGGCCCGTTAGGTATATTAGATATGTGCTGTTGCTGTCAAGCATAAACTTGCCTTGTTCGCTTCATGTACGAAGTATGATTGATGGGCGACCCGACCAGACAACGTGCCGGTTCTGTATCCATGTGCTCTGAAAATATTATCAACTTTATCAGCAAGCAGCCTGTTCGTTTGACTTTTCAGTCGGCTTAAATTCAGCCGGAACAGTGTTTTTCTCTCACAAGAAATCAGCCAGCAGTGAATAATCCTACCGGAACAGTGCATAATCCTGTCAAACGAACAGGCCAAAGGTTGTTTTTGTCATCTAAGATTTGGGTAGCGCTTGGGCAGTAGTTACAAAGAAATAATCCCCCAAATCACAACCCCACCGTCCACCAAAATAAAAAAAAACAAGACAACAAAAAAAACTTGTTTGATGTATATGTGTAGGATTGATATTCAAGGTTAATGAAATGTGTCCTGGGTGATTTGGAGTTGTTCTGATTCAAAAAGATCACGTGGGGACTCTTTTAAAATAAAGTCATTTTGCTCTCCAGTCTCACTCTCAAATTGAAGAAATCATGATCGTTCACAACTTCATATTAATCAGCTTCCAAGTCATGCTATCATGGTTTTTTCCCCAAATTAGTTACCGATAGTCAACACCGTCGATTCATCCATTGATAATTCGACTTAACTAGGAGTTGAAGGCCAAATATGTTGACAAGCGAAAGTAGTAAGAACAACTCTAGCTTGTGCCTCTCTTGTGCGCTGCCTTCATCATCGTCGATTTCGATTCCTATCGTCAGGTTTGGCCTCACCGTTTGTCGAAATCGAATCCTTATCCCCCTAGCCCATTCCCTTCCTTTTGCTCAATGGATCAATTTGCTCCGATAATCATACTCAATCTCCATTATCTCGAGATCCGTCCTGTCTGGTCATTTTTCCTACGAGTGCCACCTCCCCAACACTCTCTTTGCTAGCACTCCTGCCCCGCGCCGCCCCACCCCACCAACGCAACCTCGAGCTGTCCCTGCTGCAACTCCTTTCCTTGAGCTTGCCCTTTCCACTCAGTTTGTTGCCCTCCTCCACCGACGGTGGTAGACAGAGCAATGGTGTGGCTCGCTCGTAATGAGTGAGGAGGAGCGACAAGGATTGGTCAGAGCTAGGAAAGATGGAGGACGATTAGAAGGTAGTTGGGGTGAAGTTCGAGAGGCGTATCTGGATGGGTAGGAGTGGGGGAGTGAGATGTGGAACGAGAAGATAAAATAAATAAATAAATAAATAAAAATTATGTCAAATACATAGACTATGTCTCACGTATCATAACCTAAGTAAAATAAAATTTTAATTTTTACTTGAGTTGAGCCTAAAATAAATGGGACAATTGCATACCTGTCCTTGTTTTAAACTTTAACTTCATGTTTGCTCTTGTTTTTTTAACTTTGTATGTTTGTCCTTGTTTTTCGAAATCGAAGCTACCGTTTACCCATATTTCTTAACACCGTCAAGTATTGATAAATAATAGATTAAAATAAATTGTTTTACAAAAGAAAAAAAAACGAGAAAGACAATAATACCCCATATCCAAACCACCCCATATGTGTCTCCCATTCTCCTCATCGGGTCCTCCCGGTGCGGGTCCGCTAGCAGACGACGACGCAGGTGGCCAGCGCGGGGAGCGAGGCCGCGGGTCCTCCCGGTGCGGGGCCGCTGGTGGCCAGCGCGAGAGCGGGCGGACGTGGGGCCCGCGAGCGCGCACGTGCCCGCGGCAGACGACGCGAAGGGAGCGCACGTGCCCGCGGCAGACGGCGCTGCGCGGGATGGGCGCGAGCGCACGCAGGCGGCGTTGCGCGAACGAGCGCGGGCAGCCGTGGGGTACGTGAGCGCGCGTGCCAACGGTGGGCGACGCGCTAGGCGCACGGGTGGCGCACGGGTAGCGCGGGGCAAGTAGGCGTGCAGCGCGGGCGACGTGCAGGCAGGCGGCCATCGCGGCGCGGAGCACGAGCGGCTAGCGCGGTCTGGCGCGATGACGAGGGCATTCGTGTTGAGGGTATTTCTGTCTTTTCAGTATGTACTTAACATCGTTAACTCTCCTAAATGGAATATAGACAACGGGAAGTTTCAGGTTCGAAAAACAGGGGCAAACATGCAAAGTTAAAAAAACAGAGGCAAACGTACAGTTAGACTCAAAACAAGGACGGTTATACAGTAGACCCAAAATAGATCGTTCAAAAGTAAAAAGTCATAAAAATAAAGCTAGGAGCTAATGTTATAGATGATCTTAAGTAGGTGTGGTCTGTAGGCATGATCCTAGATTGCTTGCTTGCTCATCATCAATCATCGTGGCAATTAATTAAAGGGTCACGATCTTGAACCGACCAGATTTATATAACCCATGGCAATGGCATCGTGAAAGTAACATTCGTTCTTCCATGTAGGAGTAACATGGTGAATAATAATATATGCACTAACTTTATTTTGAAACTTGATAACTTGTATCCCATAAGATTTGATATTTTAGGTCTTCCTACTACTGTCTTAGATAGATGTAGTTTTTAATTATTAAATTAAAACTAGTTAGATTTATCGAAAACATTATCAACATAATTCCGAAAAGATATAAAAAACATATTTTATGATCATCCTATTAGTATCTATTTAGTATTATGCACATTCATATTTATATAAAAATATTTAAATTTAAGTTATTTAACTTTGACACTATTTTAGAATTGTAATCTTCAAACGAGGGAGAGAGCACAAATCCGCACAATTGGAAGATGATTGGTCATACATTGTGCTAATGTGATAGCCTATCGTGCCCCTTCACCATGTTTATTTAAACACTATTTTAAAAAGGTTATAGATATTCTTATTTTATGTTTTTTAAAATTCTAACAATATTTAAGTTTTTTATCTGAAAAAGTTGAACTGACTTTTTATGAAAAACACCACGGATAAAATAAGTATTATCCGGAGAAATTTTCAGAATTGTACTCGTGAACTGAAGGGGACACCTGACACACTGTCCATTGAAGGGAAGCAAAGCGGTGGTATTCCTTCCAACAATAAAAAAATAATTCTTATCGTTTGTAGGAAATCAAACATTTTAAAGTTAATTCAAATCTTATAGAAATCACTAACATCCACTATAATAACTAACTAAGATTATTTTTAGAATATTTTTTATAGTAAAATTTATTTATTAGAGACATAAATATCTGATACCATTTCTATGAATTTAGTTAAATCTAAAAGAATTAACTTGTTTTAAATATATAATTGTATTTTTTGGAGGAGGGGAGTAAAAGCCACGGCGAACTCGAGCGCACAGTCCCCAACCCTGTTCCCTCCATACTCTGACCATGTTTAGTTCCATCCAAAATCTAAAATCTAAAATCCCAATTATTTTAGATTTTAAAATCCAAAATGCAAAATATTTTAGTAAGGTGTTTAGTTCCAACCAAAATTTGTCTTCCAATGATGAGAATTGTGAGGATGACACACAAACCAATACAAAGATTACCTTATTTTGACATCTTGAATTCAAAATCCAAAATCCAAAATAGGAAATAGATCACTTTTTGCCAAATATTTTAGAGATGTTTAGTTTTATTTTGTAAAATGAAGAGTCAAACGCAAACCAATGCAAAGATTACTTTATTTTGACATCTTGAATTCAAAATCCAAAATTCAAAATAGGAAATAGATCACTTTTTGTCAAATATTTTAGAGATGTTTAGTTTTATTTTGTAAAAAGAGTCAAACCTAAAATATTTTGGATTTCATTGAGAACTGTTGACATTTGCTTTCATGGCCTGATTGATTCATCCTGCGGTCTCCAACAAGCTAGCAAACGACAAGAGCCCCCTACCACCCGCGCAGTCCCCCGCCCCCCGGAGTACCACCACCGCCCCACACCTCCCGCCGCGCCGTCGAGCGACGGAGCACATCCGCCTCCTCCGCTCCATCCCTCCCGCGCCGTCTCGCCTCTCATCGCCGCCTCGCCTACCTCCTCCGTCGTTCCTGGCCGCCGAGCTTCTTCTCTGTCGTCGGCTACGCGAGTGAGGAGGGAGGAGGAGCGGCGGCGGCGGCGCGTGGATCCAGGGGCAGCGGCGTCCATCCCGCGTGAGAAGGGAGAAGGAACCGGTGAGAGTGAGATCTACTTTTTTCCAGCTCCTCCAACTCTCGCAGCTCTCTCAGACGTCAGCGGCTCCCCCTCCCGCCTCTCGCCAGTCGCCTCGCGTCCTCCGCACACCGACCGGCGACCCTGAGTGCGCGCCTCTCGCTTCCGGGCGGTTCCGCTTTTTGGAACCCTGATTAAGGCTGCTGCAGGATATCTGCAGAATAAATGGGAGAAGGTAACATTTTTCAACTTTTATATATTGTTTCTTTTGATTGAATCAATAGACTGTTGGCGCCTTTACAACAACAATAGAGTCCGTCATTGGAAAATTGTGCTTTTCTGTTACCTTCAGAACTGGATGTTGGTATGCCATGTGTAAACACCAGCATGTCATGAGCTAACTTCAATCAATCAAATATATATAGTTTGCTTCATGCTCATGAAAATGTGCTTCTCATTAACACTTCGGAACAGGATGTAGGATACTTGCTCTGTACATTATCTTAGATTGCCAGATTTATATAGAAACTTCAGATGCTGATCATATTCTTACTTTGGATTGCATAGCACACTCGGATGAATTTTGCCATTGCCAGGGGTGTGCTGGCAAGTATACACTACTCAGAGATGAAGAAAACCCACGGCTGGCAATCTTTGAGAGGCGACTTCCTTGCTGTGGTTGTGGGATAGGATGGTCTTCGTAAGTATGCTTTACTACTCCAGTCTTCATATCAACTTTGTTTCAGAATTGCCCACTGAACATGCTGTCTTTGCAGTTTTCTTTTAGGTTTCTTGTGTCCTTTGATTTGGTACTTTGCAGCCACTCTTTACTGCTGCAAGTACTACAACAAGGATCCTCGAGAGCGCCCTGGTCTAGCTGCCTCAGCTGTCGCGGTTCGTTCTATACCCTGAACATGTTACGTCCCAGTATGAAGAAAATAGACGTCCGATGTGTTTCCCTGTGGTAGTGCAACTATTAATGTCCGTAAAACATCATGTGCCCTGGTAGTTGATATAGTGATATGATTTCACTTGTGTTTTGATTTGTAGTTTTGCTTGACAGTGTGCTGGCAATTTTTCTAATAAATTGAACTCTAAAATTTTCTCTATTGAATCTGAGGCCTGGGTGATTATACCAAATTTCCCTAAAAAACTTTATTCTATTGAACTCTCATCTTTGTCAAAAGGTCCATTTTTTTTTGGCAATTTGCATATCAAATATTGTTGCTTATATGATGCAATGGAAGTATGAAACTTAGGGTATGTTTAAATCACTACCAAACTTGCCATGTTTTTTTTTCTTGATAGAAAATGGTCCCGTTCATGCTGATTCCATGGCTTTGATTAGTGATTTGCCTGGGGGGCTATCTTAACCCTTGCAGGTCGAGTTTTTTTAGTAAATTGTTACAGTTGTGCCCTTGAACCTATAAAAACACAACCATGTTTTTTTTTGTCAAGCAATGTTCTATGATATGGCCAACAATTTCTTCACCACACCTTAGGCAAAGTTTGGGCAAAGAAATGGGTTTATGACAGGTGATAACCATTCACCCAGCTAAGAAAGCGAGCGGTGCCCTAACATTTAGGGTCACGATGTTAGAAGCTAAATCACTGAACTCGATATAGTTCTTTGTATTCTGTATTTTTTGTTCTGATGAACCTGCGCTTGCTTGAAAAATGTGCTCGAAAAAAAAAATCTTGCCTGCTCCCTGATATAGTTGGATTCCAGTCTAACATCCTCACTTTGATTGTTCCTTGCAGGCACTCATCTTCACAGTGCTGGCAATCATCGCTCTCTCTGTAACACTGATAATCTGTGTAGACAAGTAGTACCCAAAGTGAGGAAAACGCCGTAGCTGGACCTGGCATTCAGAAGGAACTTGTAGTATCAGTGATAGTAGCATGTCTTTGCAGTCATCCTTCATGTATCACTATAGCAAGTTGTTTATTTAAATGCTGCTACCGCCCCGGACCCCGGTTGACCTGTAGGCTGCCGTTGTTTATCAATGAGGATGTTCATTGCTCTATCGCAAACTCTGTGCTCCATGATCTGTGATGCTTCTGAACCCATGCTGTCTTGGCAACCTTTTTAGAAGCAGTTTTCTTCCCTTTTTCTCAGAAGGGGAAAGGCAATGGCAAAGAAGCAACTAGCTGAACCCTCTGCCATGTGACGCAAAGGACAACACAAGTACACAGTGCCGCATGAGTTGGTGGTGTCTGGCTCTGTCTAGTGTCCTCGCGGTGCCTGTTTGGAACCGGGGACTCGGGTCGTTACTGCAAAGAGCCTTCTGTGACTCCTGAAACCAATATGTTATTTTTACATGTAAGGACACCCGTAATGGTATAATCTAGTGATGGGAACAATGCTAACTTTTATCAATGACTCACTACGATTCGACCTACATGATACTGTTATGTATCAATATTTTCATATTTCTAAACCTATATAATTTGAAAGAAAACGATAGACCTACATGATATATACTGCAAAGAGCCTTCTGTGACTCCTTGAATTGCTGCTTGCTTTCTAGCTGGGAACACTTGGTAGGCACTAGGGGTAACTGGCACTTGTTAGGATTTAATATTTGCTTTAGAAATTTTAAATAAGCCCAATCCTCCCCTCTTGAGCATTTTGATCCTTTCAGTGTGGAACCCCCTAGGTGGACTGCCGAGCACGTATTGTCAACATATCCTCTCTTCTAGAGATCCATTTGTAGAAAAGGTTATCTTTTGAGTCGTGTTGTTAGAGAAGACTAAAAAATGGATATGCAACACTTTGCATGTAGCGATACCCAAATGACGAATGGATGTTCTATTTTGGGTCAGGGTTGGTGAAGACAGTCTCAAGGGTTTGGGTTTAGGTGTTCAAGATAGAGACAAAGGGAGTAAGTTTTTGTTATCTTACTATCTTACTTCTAACATGTTAAAGAAGAGAGAGAGAGAGTTTGGCTATATTTATCGTTTGTGGATATAGAGACCGGATTAATGAAAATCTATCTAAAATATATTATTGAATTCACCAACAGAGATAGGGTTGTTCCACAAATGTACAGGTAAATATTCATTTGTTCAAGTAAGCTCCTAGATTTTTTATGGGTGCATGTTGTTCTATTCGCTTGAATTTATTAGTTATGATATAATTTTTTTTCTTTTACAATAAAATAGCATCATCTGCCTTATCAACCAAAGAAACCATAAGCCGAGCAACCAAATTACATGTGTCAAAAGCTGTAGTTTGATAACTAACTTCCTCCAATCCACGGATCCTTTCTACTTTTCTAGTGTAGCAAGTTAAAAGTTCCCTGAGGAAAGGCTGCGAATCGGCCTCGAAGATATATTAGGAAGTGAAAACCAAACACCCCATACTACAAAGAGCCTGTTGTGACTGTTGAAACCAATCTGTCGATTTTTAAGTTTCCTCAAGTAATTGGCCTCACACTGTGTCATCCTCAGCCACGTAGGAGGAAACAAGCGGCACATCTGCCTAGGGCCCCTTTTCGTAGGAGGAAATAAGCGGCACATTTTACTTAATAATTCGTACAAACAAATGTCCGTAAGTACTCCGTCTGCTCTCCAAAATATAAGACGTTTTAGTTTTTTTTTTTGCTAAATCAATCTTCTTTAATTTTAACCAAGTTTATAGAAAATGTGTTGACATCTGCAATACCACATAAATAAACTATAAACAATTTTTTATTATGGATTTAATGAAACTAACTTGATACTTGTATATGTTCTATAAACTTGTTCAAAGTTGGAGAAGTTTGAGTTAGAACAAAACTAAAACGTCTTACGTCTTGGAATGGATCGGGGTGTAGCACATCAGTGCATAGTTTTACAACTTTTCTGAAAGCACTTTATGTTTACCATTGGCTTCAGAATTCAGACTTAGGTAGACCTAGGTGATATATACAACTGATTTAATGATATGATAGTATATCTTTGGGGCCGTTTGGCAGCCTTTCCTCGTCACAAGAAGCTTCATTCATCATACCAACAAGTTTATTCTAGTATCATATTCAGATATAATACCTGGGAACTTTTAACTTGTTACACTAGAAAAGTAGAAAGGATCTCTGGATTGGAGGAAGTGAACTGTCAAACTGCAGCTTTTGACACCTGCAATTTGCAATTAGTGTTTAAATCAATCCCTGTAGTGTGCACGAGAACAACATGCACCAATCAAAACTCCAGGAGCTTACTTGAACAAATGAATATCTATGTGTACATTTGTGGAACAACCCAGATTTCTCACGATCTCTGTTGATGGTGAATTCAATATTATGATATGTGGGTTACAAGAAAATATTACTCTCTCTTTTCTTGCCATGTCAGAAGTCAGATCGTCAGCTCATCAGGGACCTTTGCCGTGCACCAGATGACAAAAACTTACTCCATCCCTTGGTCTTTATCTTGCACACCTAAACCCAAACCCTTCACAAATCACAAGTCACCTTTATAAACGTTACAAATAAACATCAATCTGTTCTGCCACCACACTAGCCAAAAATCGATTTAAAAAAGGGTGTCCATCCCCGGCCAAGAACACAAAGTCCCTAGCTCACAAGACACGCTAGGCACTACGTTCAGCTTCAAGAAAGCGGAGCAATGGAGACGGTGCCATGGCTTCTTGGCTTTCTCGGCAGGTACCCGGAGCTCATGGTGTCCATCGCTTGCTTTCTCCTGCTGTTTCATAGGCTGAACCGCCGGGACGGGCTGCCGACGAACTGGCCGGTGGTCGGCGCGCTCCCGGCGATCACCGTGAACGCCGGGCGCATGCACGAGTGGCTGACGGAGTTCCTGCGCGCCGCCGGGCTGTCGTACGTCATCAAGGGCCCGTGGGGATCCCCTGTGGACGTGCTTGTGACGGCCGATCCGGCCAACGTGGCGCACGTGTTCACGGCCAACTTCGGCAACTACCCCAAGGGCGAGGAGTTCGCCGCGCTGTTCGACGTGCTCGGCGACGGCATCTTCAACGCCGACGGCGAGTCGTGGGCGTTCCAGAGGCGCAAGGCGCACGCGCTGCTGTCGGACGCGCGGTTCCGCGCCGGGGTCGCCGCCAGCACCGCCCGTAAGCTCCGCGACGGCCTCGTGCCGCTCCTCGACGGCCTCGCCGCGTCGGGCGCCGCCGTGGACCTGCAGGACGTGTTCGTGCGCCTCACCTTCGACCTCACGGCCATGTTCGTGTTCGGCATCGACCCCGGCTGCCTCGCCCCCGTCTTCCCCTACGTCCCGTTCGCCGCCGCCATGGACACCATCGAGGAGGTCCTGTTCTACCGGAACGTCACGCCCGTGCCGTGGCTGAGGCTCCAGAAGTTCCTCAAGATCGGGCACACCAAAAAGATGGGGAACGCTCGACGGGTGCTCGACGCGTCCATCGCCGAGTTCATCTCGCTCCGGCGAGAGCGCGCCGCCGAGTCCGAGTCCACCGGTGAGGCCGCCGAAGCCGACCTGCTCACATCGTACCTGGCGTGCCAGGACGAGATAGGCAAGTCCGGCGCCGAGCTCGACCAGTTCTTGCGCGACACCACGTTTAACCTGATGGTCGCCGGCCGGGACACGACGAGCTCGGCCCTGACATGGTTCTTCTGGCTCCTGACCAAGCACCCGGACGTGGAGGCCAAGATCCTCGAGGAGCTCCGCGCGCACCCGCCGTCGTCCGGCGCGGACGGCCACCGCACCGCGGCCGAGCTGAAGCAGCTGGTGTACCTGCACGCGGCGCTGTCGGAGTCGCTCCGGTTGTACCCGCCGGTGCCGTTCGAGCACAAGGCAGCGGCGCGGCCGGACACGCTGCCGAGCGGCGCGCGCGTGGGGCCCTCCCGTCGCGTGATCGTGTCGTTCTACTCCATGGGGCGCATGGAGGCGGTGTGGGGGAAGGACTGCTCGGAGTTCCGGCCGGAGAGGTGGCTGACGGCGGCGGGGCGGTTCCGGCACGAGCCGTCGTACAAGTTCGTGGCCTTCAACGTGGGGCCCCGGACGTGCCTCGGTAGGGACCTGGCGTACTCACAGATGAAGGCCGTGGTCGCCGCCGTGCTACCGCGGTTCAGGGTGGAGGTGGACGCCGGCGCCGTGGTGCGGCCCAAGCTGTCCATCATTCTCCACATGAAGGACGGCCTCAAGGTGAGGGTGCACAAGAGAGAAGAAGATGGCCTAGCTTAATTAGCCATGTTAAGCACTGCACTAATCTTTTAGACTTATAGTTATATATCGTCGGTGAACTATTTTCTAAACTCGAAAGCATGCATGATACTTGTATATATGTACGTGTGGAATGCATATTTGCACTGTAGATGTGTTGCATGGGCATGTGCCTCGATCTCAAGATGTCTCTGCATGTTTACATTACACTAAAACTACACTCGTACTCTAAATGAATAAATGACCTGTTACATAAGTTTCTGGTCTTTTATAAAAAAATGTCTATCGATTTTTTCAAATTAATTATATAGGTTTACAAATATGAAAATTCTATGAGCAGATTTATGTATAAGTGTCTTTATTAATATATTTTTAATAGAAAATAGCGACTCCTCTTGTGGAGCAGTTAGTCAAGATTAAGTTTTTTTTTAACTTGGGAATTCCTCATTGCACTCGGGGCGACCGATCATCGACAACAATTACATTGACATTATCCGGGATTTCACTTGTGATGTGATCTATCCCTTCAGTGCTACCCACTCCAAGAGCAGCCAAAACATGTGTTGCCTTGTTACAGTTCCTTGGAACATAAACACACTCACTACTAATGAAATTAGCTAAAGAGAAAGCCTTAAGCTCTTCAATTAGGCACCCAGCAGAGGACAGGTCTGCCTGTGATGATTCCCAGGCTTGCTTCACCTTTAGGGCGTCCGTTTCGATGAGCAAATGGTCAATTCCCATGCCTTGGAGACACACTATTGTCTCTGCTTGGAAAGCACCCAGCAGATGGTCCACTCTTTCCCATCCAGCTAGCACCACATCCCAATCGCTATCTCGTATCAGAAAACCCCATCCTCCACATCCCTCACCAGGAATAAATGACGCATCACAGTTGAGCTTGAGGACGCCTTCTAGGGGAGGTGCCCAATGTTCTTGTTTCGCTATTGCGACCCTCTGGCTCATTGTCTCCACTGAGTTCAGTTCTTCAGCATATATCCTGATAGCCCTTGCAATGGCTTCAGGTGTTCGTCTACGACCTTCCTCCCTTATCACATTTCGCTCACACCAAATTGACCAAAGAGTGATGAACATCGGTCTGCGCGTCTCCTTTTTTTTCAACACAATCTTCGGGATTACCTCCCGTGCCCGAGCCCATCGGCAGCAACTCTTCTCGTTCCCTCTCCATGTTTATCTCTCTCCAAACCTTCTTGGATAGTTTGCATTTGCATTTCAGAAACAGGTGGCCTCCATCTTCATCACATCGATTGCACACTGGGCATATCGTATCAATTCTCATCCCTCTTCTGGCCAAGTTCCTTCTTAGTGGGTGACTGTTATGTGCCAATCTCCAAATGAAGTGAATCACCTTGTTTGGACACTTCAATTTCCATATCTTCTCCAAAACCGGGTCAACAGCACCACTGCCCCCACCTTGTGTACAGCCCATCCCTCTCTCCCTAATCAGGTTATCTCTAATAACCTTATATGCACTTTTCACACTGAATAAGCCTTGCTCATCATAGTGCCAAGCTAGCACATTTTCTCTCCCCTCATTCACCGGCAGCGCTAGTATGAGCTTTGCATCCTCCTCCCAAAAAACATGTCTAACAAGCGCGACATCCCAAGAACCAGTGTCAGGATCAATCAACTCATCAACATAAGTGAGTAAGTTACCTCCTCTTGGTGTGATAGGGCTTCTAGAAGGCTCCCTCGGAATCCAAGGGTCTGACCATAGTTTCACATTTGCACCATCTCCTATTCTCTATATCATTCCCATTTTCACTACATCCCTTCCCCTGAGAATACTCCTCCATGTAAACGACATACACCTTCTTGGCTTGGCCTCCATAATCGTTGAATTTGCAAAATATTTTGCTTTTAGTAGTCTGGCACAAAGAGACTCCGGCCTACTCCACAAACGCCAGCACTGCTTTGCCAACATGGCTAGATTGAAAACATGAATATCCCTGAACCCAAGCCCACCATCCTTCTTATCTCTTTGCATCAATTCTCTGCTCAGCCAATGGATTTTGTGTTTACCTTGTTGTTGATTCCACCAAAACCGGCACACCATTTTACTGATATCATCACACAGGGTCTTGGTTAAGTTGAAGCAACCCATGACAAATGTGGGTATTGTCTGGGCAACCGCTTTAATCAGCACCTCCTTTCCTACCCATGAGAGAAATTTCTCTTTCCAACCCTGAATTCGTTGCTAGACCCTCTCCTTTAAATAAGCAAACGTAGCCCCAATTGATCTCCCCACATGAACAGGGAGCCCCAAGTATTTTACATTCATTGTCTCTTTTTCCACTTGTAACAATTCACACACTTCCCTTCTATGAGCCACATGCGTATTCTTACTGAATAAGACAACAATTTTTGCCTTGTTAATCACCTGACCCGAGCACCTTTCATACAATTCCAGGATAACCTGTAATTGCTGAGCATCCCCTCCATTCGCACGAATCAGTATCAAAGAGTCATCGGCGAAAAATAGGTGTGATACACTAGGTGCGGAATGACAGATTTTCACTCCGGCTATTCTTCCATCGTTTTCAGTTTTCTGAAGCAAGGCTGAAAAACCTTCTGCACAGATCAAAAAGAGATATGGCGACAGAGGATCCCCCTGCCTCAATCCTCTCTCCGTCTTAATTTTGTTTGTCAATTCTCCATTAACCTTTATCTGATATGTAACCATTGTGACACATTCCATCATAAGCCTGATCCACTGCTCTGCAAATCCCAAGAGTTGTGAGAAGTTATGCTTTTGCGGTTTCTATCCTCAATACAAAGATATCTCCGACTTTGATATTTTTTCCCAAGAAACCGGTTTTTATACCTACATTAACTGGAGCTAGAGTAGAAGAGTAGTGCTAAAGGAGCTCTAAGGCTATGTTCACCTTATCGTTTTGGTGATTGATAAGCCGGCTGATCATGTTTCTGGTTGTTTTATTGTGAGAGAAAAATACTATTTCGGTAGCGGATAAACCGGCTGATAAGCCAAGCAAACAGGTCGTAAAACTATGTTCGCTTGAACTACTCTTAGTTTGTTTAAGCTTGTTTTAGTTTATTCTCTCTCACATAACACTATTCAATCAGCCAGAATCAGTCGGGTTTTCTACGAGCCGAACAGAGCCGCAAACATACTTGAACAATTCAAAGTGTAAGCAAGCATACTTGAATAATTCGTGTACTGCCTCAATCTTTAGGGGCCTTTTTCACCAGAAAGGTCAGATATACTGAACACTAATCACTCTATGTGAGTCTGGCAGACAGCAAAAGTTGGCAACTTGGGCTTTCCTCCACCAATTGCTTTTGCTTGGCCGATGAACGTGAGAGGATGAGAGCACACGCCAATTTGTGTGAGTGCAATGCGATGTTTCTTTTGAAGTGATCGAAGAAAGCTTGTGATACGATGACAGGCAACATCTGAATCTGATACTTCCGACTAGGTCTTGACAAGGAAGTGTCTACCGTGAAAAAAATAACTTGTACTACGATGGTGTTAGCATATGTCAGCTGCATCATGTGTACGCCGTGTGTACCCTGCTGTGACAAAAGATGGGATCGGTTGTTGTAGGCTGACATGATCCCAACCAATTCAGTTGGTGTTGGAACATATAGGATTAGAGATGTCGATAGACACAGAATAAAGACAAAGAAAAGGAATGTAAATTTGCGTTGTTCTTAACAGGTCTAGAGTTTACATAGAATCAAGTAAGAAGCCATCACACATTGACACTAATAATTACTATACTATTTTGCTCCTGTATCAGACTAAAGCATTCATCACCATAGTATTTATGTATGTTCGTATCACAAGCTAAAATTATAACAACTCCAGATATATGGTTTCACGTCTACATGTGCATAAGTGGGTTAACCAGACATCAACCTGTCACCCTTCTCTTGAGACTAACCATCATCCCGTTCTGAGTGTGGAGTATGACGGAGCTCTGCGGCATCACTTCATGCCCTTCGACCAGCTCGACCTTGAAGTTGTGTATGATGGATGCAGCCGTGATCTTCATGTTGCTGAGGCTGACGTCCTTGCCGATGCAGCTCCTGGGCCCGGAATTGAAGGACATGAACTTGTAGCTTGGCTCGTGCCGGAGGCGGCCGCTCTTGGACACCCACCGCTCTGGCTTGAACTCCATGCAGTCCTTGCCCCATATCCCTTCTATTCTCCCCATGGCGTAGAGTGAAAAGACGATCCTTGTGCCCTTGGTCACCTTGGTGCCGTTTGGTAGGATGTCATCAACATGGGCCTCCTTCTCCTCAAATGGTGTTGCCGGGAAAAGCCTGAAAACATACAGTAGTGCCTCCAAAGTTAGATAACTAAGGTCAGATCGGCTTGTGCCAAGATAGTACCAGCCCAGGAGATCAGAGAGGCAGCAGAAAATCTCACCTAAGTGTCTCAAGGAGGGCAGCCTGGAGGTAAACTGCAGACCTGAGTGCGTCACACTCAAAGACAGAGAAGCCCCCAGGCCAGCTACTGCTCTGCAGGTCTTTGAGCTCCTCGAGTATCCTTGCCTCAACTTTTGGGTGCTTGCACATCATGTAGAAGAACCACGTGAGCGTAACGGCAATGAGGTCCTTCCCAGCAAGGATGAACCCCGCAGCCGTGTCACGGAGGAAGTCCGTCTTCTGCTGCTCGCTCATGATGGGATCCAAGGCCAATTTCATGTACATGGAGAGCATATCTGCCTGGCTTCCATTGCTCCCCTGTGCCTTCCGTTTGGCAATCTCCTCATAAATGAACTGATTGATCACCACCTTTGCATCAGCAAGCTTCTTCTCTGTCCCAACATTGAGCCACCTCAGGAGCTTCCACAGCTTTGACGGTACCATGTGTCTGAACAGCATTGCCTCTTCTGCTTCCTTTGTGGCGCAACCAAACACAGGCATGGGAGAAGACACTGATAAGCAGCCAAGGTCAGTTGAAAAAACTGTACAGTATGAGATATCGAGCGAGAGCCTCATAAAGACGTCCTCCAGCTCGACCTCTGAACCATGCTTGGCCATGTGGTCAAGGTAAGGTAGCAAGGCATTGCCAACCTTTCTTGTGATTGTGGATATCACAAAGGATCGAAAGGCACGGCCACCAAAGATAGATGTTGCTATGCGGCGCTGATACTCCCAGGATTCAGAATCTGCCACAAGGAGACCATCGCCTAGAATGTCAAACATCTCAGCAAACTCTCTGCCTTTTGGATACTTCTCGAAGTGGGTGTTGAGGCAGTGGTTGACTGTGGCTGGATCACAGGTGATCAAGAAGTTCATGTCCAGAAACCACGGACCAAAGAAGAAGAACGTGCACCCTGCCTCCCGTAGCAGACCCATGACCTTATCATGAATGCAGTTCCTACTCACCAACATGAAGGGGAGCATCCCAACAACAGGCCAGTTCAGAGGGATGCAGCTCTTCTGGCTCTGCTGGATGAAGCGGAAAATGGAAAGCCCAAAGAAGCAGATGATGGCTATGCAGACATCTGGATAGGAATGAATTAAGCTCCATAAGGAACCCATGGTTGTGCAAAGGTTATGAGATCCAGAGGGAAGAAGCGCGTGCAGCAATATGCCTAGGTTTCACTTTTGGGTTGCGAATTTCAAATGTATGGCTTTAGGGTACTATAAGAAGCTACCTATGTGCATTGAGTTTCTTGTGGGATTGGTATCCTTGAGTTCAGGACTCATGACATTCATATGCCCCAAAATGAGATGCTAAAATTATGGAGGTCAAATTATTTATATACAATACAATATCTAAATTTGTCTGGCATTTGATTTTGTGTTGAATTATTAACCTTTTACGGTTAGCGAGATGCCATTAAATTGACTTGGTACATACAATTGCCATTAACGGGCCAGGTAGCCATTTGATGTAGTTAGTGCTCTGTTCGGCACTCAAGTTGCATTATTGTGGCAGGGAACATAATTTTTCTCAAAGCCTAAAACATAAGCTCAACTAGTGTCATGCGCGAACACTCAAAAAGTGTGTTATTCCGAGCTGCAGACGCAGAACTCATCATGCAAATTTTGTGGTGGTGTAGTATGTCCCATTGCAGGTTTCCTAACTAAAGAAACATTGGCTACAAGGGAAGCGTCATATCAAACCTTCAAAGAATTATGTTGCACAAAAATGTCATCAATTTTCCATGAGAAAACATTGCTAGTTGCAACCTTACAGCTAGCACCATGTGCTAGTAGAAAACATTTTACAACTATCATCTATGTGCTAGTAATAAACATCCCAAAAGTCATGTGCACACTGAACCGTAGTCTCTAACGGGGAGAAAAGCCGAATTGCATATTTGCATTGCAGGAGCAACTCCTCAATTCAAGGTGTGAGCTCACACAGCTCACACAGACACAGTCATCCCATAAAAATAAGCAATAGCAACGAATCAGAAAAAGAGAAATGCGACCCTAATTTAATTGCTAGTCCATAGATTCATCACATCCATATAGCGTTTGGAAGCAAACATTTAGATCACAAATTTAGCAGCACATATGCAAGAGAGGGACGGACACCTCTAGGTAACCTTCTGGAAGAAGGCATCGATGCGGCGGGTCCCACGCGGCAGCGGCTTCGCTTCCCCTCCGCCGCCGCCGCCGCCGGCACCGGCTGATCCCGCGGCCTTGCGGGCGCGGGGAGCCTCCTCTTCGGCAGCGAGGCAGTCAAGGAGGAAGTCCGCCGTGGGCCGGTGCGCGCGGGCCGCGGCCCGGACGTGCACGGCACGCACCGTGCGCCGGCCCCGCCCAGCCGCCGCGGTGTGGGCCCCTGTCGCGAGGCTACCCAGGAAGAGCTCGGTGGCGGCGGCGATGAGCAGCGCAGCCTCGTTCGTCACCTTCTTGATGTCCCTGTCCACCCGCATGATCCGCTTCACCCTCCACAACGGCAGCGCCGGCTGCAGCGACGCCCCTTCTTCGGCCTCCGCCTCCTCTCCATCCTTCTCCATTGCCTCGGCGGGGTCGCCGCCCTCCTCTGGCTCCTCTTCGACTTGCTCCATTGCCTCGGCGGACTCGGCCGCCTCCTCGCTCTCCTTCCCGAGCTGCTCCTTCATTGCCTCGACGGATATGGTGGCCTCCTCGCTCTCCTTTCCGGGCTGCTCATCCATTGCCACGGTGGGGACATCGGCGTCCTCCATTGCCACGGTGGGGACATCGGCGGCGGCAGCCATGGCTAGGGCTTGGGAATGGAGGTGGTTGGGGATGGGGATGGGGTGGTGTGAGCCGCCGTTGGATTCGTCGGTGTGATTGGGTTTGCGAGAGATGGCGGGGAATTTGGGGATGTTTCCCGCAATCCCGACCCCGATCACCGCCGCCGCATCACGCAGGCCGCAGTCTGAGTCTGACGGGCGCAAACTGCAAAGGCCATATGGGCCGGTAAGGTGTTAGAAAGCCCATTTAGTTTTATTTGAGCAAAAGTAGCCCATTTAGTTTTATTTGAGCTGGTTCCACCACCATCTGATGTTATGCTGACGTTGTGGCCACGTCAGAGGTCAAGCAACGGCAAGTTTTAGAATATGTTTCGACGGTTAGATTAGCTAAGAAGGCACCGTATTGTTTTCCTCGTGGTTAAATTGTTGGGTGTCACAATCTGATGTCAATTTTCTTGGGGAGAAAAGTTAATTTGGTGGTGTTTGGTCAAATGGTCAATTAACAATGTGTTTAGCATTGTCCATGCCTGCAAGTAGGATCATTAGCATTAACCATGCCGGGTTAAGTAACATATATAGAAATAAAATGTGGAATGGCTTATATACTCGAGGACATTACGAATTGATTTCAAATTCTGGACATTTTGTTGCTGCTTGCGAAAACAATGCGCAAGAAGTTACCACGTATTGGTCGCGGTGACAGGCGTCTACGCACCCGTGGCTAGGGTTTCGACGAGATCTGGTGTCAAAGGCGATGACATTTCCGACGTTTCTCTTATTTCTCAACTCTAGCAAACTTAGAAGAGGAACCGGAGGAAGACATGCCTGCTAAATGGTGAGGACGGTTAGAGGACGGCGTTAGGTTGTGGCGGCATGGAAAGATGGTTGGATAGGCCACAGCGGGGCAAACAAATCTAGAACATGCCATTCATACACTTGCATGGGTCATGGGGTCATGCATGGATGAATCTGCATGCATGGTCCACACCCAAGCTCCACATCTTCATATAGTGTCGTTTAAAGTATCAAATTCGGACCACTCGCTGCTAAAGTGGACGGCATGCAGTCACCGCGAAAGCAATTTGACACTAGCTTTTCACGTACGGGCCTTTGCCCCTTTCAAAGGGCCGCTCAGCTCTTCAGCGAAATCTCTGTAATTATGATTTATATAGGCGAACACAAAAGACCCGGTTCTGAAATTGAACGTTCCAGAGACAGAGAATCATCATTTGCAGGACAACATTCTCTAGAAAAGAAAAAGAGCTCTCCAATTCGTAGCGCAGTGCTCAGGATCATGTAGGAACCGAACCCATTCTGGCAAATGATGCGACCGTGACAAATCATGCCAGCATCATGTCCTTTGCTCGAGCGGTACTAATATTTTTATTCTCCTCTGAAATACTCTCTAGAGTTTGAAATGTGTCCCACAAAAAATACTACTTTAAAGAGATAGCTAGCAGCCTATAAAAGGCAAAAGTATTTTTTATAATTTCACACTTAATCTTGGTTTACGTACTTAATTTTAAAGAGATTTTTTACTACGCAATTTATGTGAACCGTCCATTTCCTTAGATCTGATGGTCTAAAAATAGGCGGAACTAGAGAAACCTAAGCTGTGAGCCGGAACCAGAGAATTTGTGGGTCCGACACTAATTGTGAAGGGTGTAATAGTATTTGAACCTTCTAAGACCCGCTTCTAGGAATCAAGAGAAACCAAGATTCGCGTATGAATCGCTTCACTAAAATTTTATCGAATGTTCTCCCCTTCGTTCCAGCCGCGCTCTCGAGGCCGCCGCCGTCCACGCTGTCGTCGTTCGCGCTGCCGCCATCTCTTCTTCGGCGGTGGCGCCCCCTTTTTGCTCTGCCCGGTGCCAGCACGCCCCTCTCATTCGACTCGTGTTCCCTGCCGCGCCGCCTTCTCCCAGCCCCACCCTCCCCTGTTCCGCCGCACAAGAAGTGGCCGCTGATATGCCCGTGCGGGGCCCCTCCGACGATGCGCCGCCCGGCACCGAGGCCGCGCCGGCCGGCTGCAAGTCTGCGTGGGCCGCCTCCATGGCCGCGCGAGGCTCCTTCGCGGACGCGTCGCTCGGCACCGAGGTCGCGCCGCCCATGCTTCACCACGCGGGCAACCTGCTGCGCCGACCGCCTCCAAGTGTGCACTGTCCGCATTCATGGCCGCAACCTCGATCTGTGGCTTCGGGGAGGCATGCAGTATGCCCGCTCGTCCTCGACGCGCGCCTCCTGGTCATCGGGTCGTCCCTGACGTGCTCCTCCGATGCCTCTTCCCTTTCGTCGGTCTGTCGCTGGTGCCGTCGCTCACCTTCCTCCCCCTCCTGCCTCGGCGTCGGCGAGGCCACGGTCATGGAATTTGCGACGGCGCAGCAGGCCTGGCCACTCTACGCGCTAGCGGCGGCGAGGCGCCGAGGCCACAATCATGGAAGTTGCGATGGCGCAGCAGGCCCGGCCACTCTACGCGCTAGCGGCGGCGAGGCGCCGAGGCCACAGTCATGGAAGCTGCGACGGCGTAGCAGGCCCGGCCACTCTACGCGCTAGCGGCGGAAGCGTGTGGAAGGGTGGGGGTGGACTTGTGGGTTGTCTCGGCTCTGTCGGCGGCGGTCCGCTGGCCGTGCGCACATGCAATCCGGTCGTATGCAGGCCGGCGGCCGCCGCTCGTGGTGTGCCAGCTTCCTTGAATGGGCGATAGGCTACCCGGATCGAGCAGAGAAGGAAGGAGTGAGCTTAATGCGTGGCTCTGCTCGGCAGTCCACGACGAGCAGGGAGACGACGACGGCTTGGGCGTGCGACCAGTGCCCACTTCCTCGAAGATCCCCTTCGTGGTTTCAGTGACATATACTAAACTACCCTTAAGTATGATTAAGAGGGAGAAACCGGCTCTAAATGAGATTAACGGGAGGAACTCGTGGTTCCACCCAAGCACAGTAAAAATTCTGAATTTTAAAATTACATTTATTTTGGGACGTAAGAGTATGAAGATGTAGCAATCGAGTAGCACAATCAGGGATGCAAAGCGGCAGTCCACGGGCCCACATATAGGATTAATTTTGTGGGTTGTCGCTTGAACTCGTAAAAATTAAGCTTATATATGGATTCGCGGGGTATCCACTTGCATCACTAAACACACCGTTGACATCTTTTTTCCATTGGCCAAACTTTTTTTTTTGTTGGTTTGTTTGCGACTTGCGAGGAAAGCCTTGCATTGGCCAAACAATTTTGGTGCACATGCACCGCTGTCTCAGCTCTGTGATTACGACTTGGGCGAGTGGTTACTTATTAGCCGCCACGCCAGGTGACGGTCAGTAGTTTTTTTCCTCTGCTGGTTCGCAGTATGCATATAATTTAGTTGGTTTAACAATTCGTGTACATCAGTTTGTGCTGGACATGGACATTCACATTCGACTTAAAAGTTCATTGGAATTTTATCTGCACATTCTTTTATACACGAAACTCTTAGGAATTAGGCCCATGCGGATGCGGATGTGGCACTTTTTTGCCAAATTATTGTGGTTTATGAAATTTCTGCCCTGCGTTTGTATATTTCACGATTGGGTTCATATTCACTGCTCTCAATCTGCCATCATTATAGCACCTGTAAACATCAGAGTTCAGCACTTCAGCTGGAACATTTGAGATTTGACTTAAAATTATTGTTGATATTTTGTTGGCTAATTGACATCGTGCACGATTCACGCCACGTAGCTAGTGAGAAAACACTGACATGCCTCGCCTTTTGACCCTTGCTTTAAAATTACACACGAGGAAGATAATCTCATATATTTATTACTCCCTTCATTCTAAATTATAAATCATTCCAAAAATCTTAGAGAGTCAAAGTATTTTAAATTTGACCAAAGATTACAGAGAAAAATATAAATATTTATGACATCAAATAGGTAAAGTATACAAATATAATTAATAAAGAATCTAATGATACTTAGTTGATATCAAATATGTTATTATTATATTATATAAATTTGGTCAAACTTTATAAACTTTGATTCTCCAAGATTCTTGGAATGACTTACAATTTAAGATAGAGGGAGTATTATATATGTTGCGTGTGATTGTGTGAAACTTATGTGTTCCAAACGCCGTTTTTTTACCTTTCATAAGTAAAGATGCATCTATTGATCGACGTCGTCGGTCCTCTGGTGTATGTGTAAAGTGTGCCGAATTGATCAGCTTGGTATTAATATTTCAGTACTGTCAGTTTAGGTCGCTAGCTGGATTCGTTACTGACGTAATAAAATTCCATCGGTGCTTAACTGAAGCAACTTAGGACCGGATAACGAATCAGTCTGGCCTGCTAATCGTTATTAAGATAACGAGCTACTTCCATGTCCCAAATTATAAAACGTTTGACCTTTTTTATCCTAAATTTGACCACTCATCTTATTCAAAAAAATTGTGTAAATATAGTCAAATTTAAGTCATTCTTGAAGAACTTTTATTAATAAAATAAGTCACAATAAAATAAATAATTTTTTTTATAATTTTTTGAATAAAATGAGTGGTCAAACTTGATGTAAAAAAATTCAAACGCCTTATAATTTGGGATGAAGGAGTTCGGTTTGTTAAAGAAATTTATAAAACTTTAACATGACTTGTCTCGTTTAGCTCATGGGTTAATTAGTTTGACTTGGAATTTGTTGACTCGTTTATAGGTTAACCCAATTTGTAAATTAATAGCTGCTATAGTTAAGTTCAATAAAATGGTTTCGCTCGTAAGTTGAGTCGTTAATAGCTTAAACCAATTCATAGATCAATAGCTACTATAAATAAGGTTCATATGCAAAGATAAGCCAAAGGACAAATAAATAAGTATATCATGTAGTATATATCAATCAATTAGGTTTATTTTAGTGGAAAATGTGCCACTTAGGTTAAAATCTTCAACTTGACATAGGTGATTGTATTTTTCTGAATTTATTTTAGCATTTAACAACGTTGTTTTTTCCAATGATAGATGACATACCATCGATAGAGAGACATGTGCAGTTACTTCGTCAATTTTACTTGTATTAAGGTAGGGTTGCATGACTATATTCATACGGTTGAGTGTACATGTCTATGTTTGTACCAAGTAATTCGTAGACATAATCTCATGCGTTGAACATAACATCAAATCTAATTGTTGTTAGTTTAGATTGTCAAACTATAAAATACTTAGCTCATTTAACTCGAGAGCTGGCCTACAAGTCAGTTCTCGGGCCAGCTCATTTGAGTTATAAAGAGCTAAAATATGAACTAGGCTTGTTAAAACAGAGGAAACAAGCCGAGCGATCGAGTTAGCAAGTCACAAGTTTTTTTTATCCGTCCCTGATCGAAGCCATGCTAACGAGCGAACAATGCTAAGTGTTGATTGCCTGCTGATAGGAAAGCAGACTACTTTTATCTTATGTTATAGTTGATCACATCGATATATAGATGATGTGTTCAACTGAACATTTCTGTCACCTATTGTAAATTCCAATGGTCGGTGAGTAGATTTAGCATTTAGTACTACGGTTCTATAAGATAGAGCTGGGAGAAAAGGACATCGTCTAAGTCTAATCTATATTGTCAACTAATAATGCTACTATGCTAGGACGGTGCGATCAATGCAGCTAGGCCGCAGCACCAAACACTATTCATTTTATTATTTGGAGGAAAAGTCCTATTTATCTATTTATTATTTGAGGGAAAAGTCGCGAAATAAAATTAACCAGTCTTTGTGTGTGTGTGTGTGGGGGGGGGGGGGGTCTGAGTAAGGGCATGTTTGACAGTGCTCCTCTCTGGCTTCTTCGGAGGAGCTCTGGCGAACGTTTTTTCTAGAGGAATCGATTTTCAGTAAAAAAAATAGAGTAGTCAGATTTGTTTTTGAAAAGAAGCCACAAATTATGGCTTTTCCAAAACGGCTTCAGCTCCTCTGAAAGAGCCCATCAGAAAGAGTCCTGGCAAACATGCTCTAACCTAGCTGGCTAACGGGAGTACTAGCTATTACACAAACCAAATATTTAATCAAATTGACACTCGCTGTTGAAGGTCGAGATCAGCTTGCACAACTGGCCTTTGATCGAGCAATTAACTCTCTAACACTACTACAGTTTGTACACAATTCTTCAAGCTAGGGGTGATTATCAAGTCACCTCTACAAATTGATTTGTAGCCAACCTTAGAAATCGATAAGCGAGATATACATTTATTTTGAAACCGACAATCTGTTTGTTTCAGGATGATTCTGTTTTTAGCTGTTTTTCTGTAAGAAAAAAACATTGTTTCGGTGACCGGTAAGTGGGCTGATAAGCCAAACGAACAGAGCGATTCCCCGACATGATATTATGTGAACTCATGAAAGTGTCAAAAAGTTCCAGGCAGAGACTAGCAAAAGACTTTAGGGCTTGTTTTTGGATGACAGTTGTTGTTTTTAAAATTATAATAATATTATAAAACTCTAGTTTTACAAGTCAAAGGGATATAAAACCGTACTTTAGAGAAAAGAGAGATCATAAGTGGAGTTTCCGATACGCTGAGAAAACTACAGTTTTGACAATCATTTTTTTTTAAAAAAAGGTTTGATGCATCCAGATTCCAAATGTCCGACAGCTTTTGAAAATCAAAGCATATATTTTATAAAAACATAATATTCATCAATAATCCAAAAAAAATTGCATGTAAACAGACCTTTAACAAAATGCGAGCAGTACAATCAACTATTCGATCAACCAAAGACACATGTGTGTGCACCTAGCATGCTGAATGGGGGTGTTCGGATGACATGGACCGTGGAGAGAGATCTGGAATTCTGGACTCTGCAGTGCACGTTTTTTCATGCTTAATCAGCCAAACAGGCAAGGCACCAAGTGCCACGGGTATTCGCCGTTAGCCAAAAGCATACTCCCTCTCTCCCTCCCGTAAAAAACGCAATTCTTTAATTTTGACCGGTCGTCTTATTCAAAATATTTTAATAAATATTATTTGTTTTATTATAATTTATTTTATCGTTAGATATATTATCATAATAATCTATTTAATTTATTATTTACACAAAAAATTTAAATAAGACGAATAGTCGAATGGTCAAAGCGAAACTGTAGAAGTCAAAGAATTACGTTATTTATGGGACGGAGAAGTACAGTATATTCGCCGTGTGCTACAAATTAACCTACCAATTCCTATAAAACTGTTTGTTAACAGTAAGCATCCTTTTCAGCATCTTAACTATCGTCATGCTGAATTGCTGATGGGTAACAGCGTTAAGTAGGCACGCTATACATACTAGGAAGGCAGGCGCGCTTCGTCGCGCCCGTAGACCAAACGCACTGGCAGAGTGCGACAGAAAAGCAGACCAGACGTTGTTGCATGTGTCAAGCATATGTGTATCCGGAAAAAAGATGGCTAAATGATATTTGTGTTTTAAGGAAGTCATCTTAGTGTATTTGAGAATAGGAAATAAGTTTTGTGCAAAAGAGCAACTTCTTCAAATGTTGGAGATAGTAAGCCAGCGTTGTATATATACAACACACTCAATTCATGTGATTCTAAATAGAGATAATAATCCATTTAAGGAGATGACAATAACTGCCATCAAAGCATACTTATGAGGTAAATCAGACCATATTTGATGTGCGGCCAAAGCATTTTCACAACAACATAGTAGGGCATTATCTCTACACTATTCATGATGGCAACTAATATGACAGGTCTGAATAATGTAAGCAGAGCCAACATCAGCTGATCCAGATCCTAATAGACTAAGCATTTGCACTGGGGTGGTTTGACCATGCATGAGAATTATACGTTGCCTCACAGTTTGTCCATGGTATTGTAGGTTGCTCAGCTAGTAGGTAGTTCAAGAAAATTTCATCTGTAATGGAAATGAATGTAAATGTGAAAGCTCTAAATATCAAGCACGGAAGGACCACTATGCACATATTACTTACGAAAATTGAAATATGAGCAACGAAGAATAAAGCCTATCGACGCAAAACAACCATTCTAAATCGACCATTATATTAGCAAACTAACCTTGTCTCATGATCGGAGCGCAATACGCTAGTTCTTGAGTACCTGATGGCAAAGAAAGGGCTGCAAGGAATAGACCATTTTTGTATGGGCACACACAAGCACGACAATATTACTGGGCTAGCAAGATAGGAAACCACCTCAGGTCCCTAGATGGCTCACACTTATAGGAAACCACCTCAGGTCCCTAAAAATCTGTGTATTCTTGATAAGAAGTACCCTACAAATATAACAAGCATAAATATAAAAAAAGATATTACTGTATGTGAAATGGAATATTTAAGAATTGCATGGTAAAAAATTAAGCAAATGACTGGAACGTAGCACTTGCAATAAGGACATCCTGAAAAACTGAGTTTGTAAAACATGAACAGACAAAGCCTATTTGAAGCTGCATCGAGGGCATAACTAAACTCTTAATGAAACTTACCTATAAAATGTGCAGAATCATACATAATGTAATCATAAAAAAATCATCTAGGACATAGCAAAAGCTGCCCTAATAATGCGAAAACATATGGAAACCATCATCACTCTACTGTCTTTAGTCCTCCGCTCTTCTTATTCAGCTATGAACTGAAAATACATGAGAAAGATGGTTCAATATATTTTTGTGTTAGCCTAGAATGCGATAAAAGTTGTCATAATAACCCAATAACATATGAAAACCCATAAGCACTCCGGTATCTTCTTCTTATTAACCTCTGAACATACAGAAAGATGGTTCTGATATATGTTTTTACATGAAAATGGTAATTGGTAAGAAATGAGACATAAACAGAGCACCGCATACATGCAAGTTTGTGAGATATGAATCGATACTATTAAGCAAATTATGGAACAGAACCATGACAAGAGAGGTCATTTTAAGTCCACTGAACTCTACATGTTCTCCAAAAATGTATTCATGTAAGAAGCAGCATAAATCCATGAGCTGTGAGGTAACTAACATGCTTCAGAATTGCAGGTCATCGAACTGATTACTCTAAAGTACTCCCTCCATCCCAAATTGTAAGTCATTCTAAGAATCTTGGAGAGTCAAAGCATCTCAAGTTTGACCAAGAATTATAGACAAAACTATAAAGATTTATAACATCAAATAGATATACTATGAAAATATAATTGATAACTGTTAGAATAGGCGTCCTTTGGGCTGGTCAGGACCCTAATCGGCGCAGGACTGTTTGTGTTAGATAGATATGGCAGGCCAGATAGATACGGATACGGCAAGGACTCCTGATCCTTATAGGACTCTGGACTCTTGATCCTTATAGGACTCTTGATCCTTGCCTATATATATATGTAATTGTACCTTGCCTCATATCAATCAATCCAATCTATTCCTGATTATACTTTCCTTCATGGTAATCAGAGCCTAGGTCATTTTTTTTCTCTCTCTCTTCCGCTGCCCTAACCGCGCGTCGGCTCCCCTTGCCGCGCGTTCCTTCCGCTGCCCGCGCGTCGGCTCCTCGCCGTGCTGCGCCCCCTTCCCTCCCCTTGCGCACGCCCGCGCAACCAGATGGCGACAACGCTTCCCTCCCCCAAGGGCCCCAAGGGCCAGCCCGTTGATACTGAATCCTCTGCTACCTTCCAGGAGGCTGGCATTGCGCAGGTAGCAGGCCGAGGCTCAGCGCCTGGAGCACGAACGCCTGGCTGCGCGCGACGCCGCCCTGCTCCACGCGAAGGAGGTCGAGGAAGAAGCCGCTGCTGCCGCCGCGGAGCGTGACGCGGCCGCCCAGCGCGCGCGCGATGCTCTGGCTCGCGCGGCTCAGGCCCGCGCTGCCGCTGCAGCCGCCAGCCCACCCACGGGGCCCTCTGGTCCCCCCCTGGCAGTGCCCCTACACCCGCCGTCGATCTCTGCGCCGCCATGCTTCATCATGAAGCCGTGGCTCTGCTGCAGCTCCACTCCCAGGCGGTCGCCGTCAACAACATCCGCAATCACGTCACTACTCTCTTGGACGTCGACTCCGGCAACTTCAACCGGTGGCGTGATCAGTTCTTGCTCATCCTTGGCAAGTTCTCCCTGCGGGATCACGTCACCACGGAGCCCCCAGTCCCGATTTCTCCCGAATGGGATCGGATGGATTGCGTCGTCAAGGCGTGGATCATCGCCACCCTCACCGACGATCTGGCAGAGATCATCTCCGCCCAAGGCTCCACCGCCCGCCATGCTTGGCTTGCTGTCGAGTCTCAGTTCCTCGGCAACCGGGAGGCTCGCTCCATCCACCTGGAGACGTGTTTCCGGAACTTCGTTTAGGGCGATCTTTCTGTCACCGAGTACTGCCGCCAGTTGAAGAAGATGGCAGACGATCTCAACGCCCTCGGCGAGGCCGTGGCCGACCGGACCCTTGTCCTCAACGTCATTTGCGGCCTCAACGAGCGTTTCAGTCATGTCGGCACGCTCCTCCGTCGCGCACGTCCCTTCCCTTCCTTCCTGGAAGCACGCGACGACCTCATCCTCAAAGAGCTCACCTTGGCAAACAGGAAGGACGCTCCCGCCACCGCTCTCGCTGCCACCTCTACGCCCAACACCTCCAGCAGCACTCCTGCGCCATCTGGCTCGGGTTCCAGCAATGCTGGGGGCAGCTCCAAGCCCTTCAACAACCGCCGCAACAAGCGCAACGGCGGCAACAAAGGCAGCAGTAGCGGCGGTGGTGGCCAGGGGACGCGACCTCCTGCTGGTGGCAACCAACAGCAGTCCACCAGCGTGCAGCAACAGCAGCAGCCTGCCCCCGGTGGTGGTCGCTCCTGGCCCAGCTACTACAACCCCTGGATGGGCTCGATCCAGATGTGGCCAGGAGGCCCCCACCCTCCGTGTAGGAATACGAGGTTGCTACGCTAGCCGGAAAACAAAAACTTTTCGACCTCATAAACCAGGATCTACTGCTAGTTACAGGTTACGGGATTACCACTAGACGCGCAGGTGCAGCGGAAGATGACTCGATGTAGTCGTGCGCGTCGCAGCAGGCAGTGCAGTTGTGTGGTCGTCCGTCTCAACGTCCCCTTCGTGCGGTTCGTCCTTGTGCTCCAGATGCAGCACCTCCGAGGAATCCCACACGTGCAGGGAGGAAGCGTTGCGCCTCCGGACTGCTAGGTCCGCGAGGAGCAAAAGGCGCGAGCGTGGGGAGGCGACGACGGCTGCCAAAAGGCGTGGATCAATATCGCCCCGCGCCCATCCCTTGCTTATATAGGCGTCCTAACGAGCTCCCACGGTGGAGGCCCATTAGTAACCCTAAACCTAGTCTAATTCGGGTCCAACCCGAATTAGGCTTCCAACCCCTTAAGCGTGCGACCCTATGGACTCACGCATACATAGACATGGCCCAAGTACTCTTACTCGACCAATAGTTGATAGCGGCCTTTAGCAAGACGTGTCAACTCCTATGTATACGCTATGATCATATCAGACGAACCACTATGACCATGTACAAGTTATTCCCTTTGCCACTCGATATATGGTTCAACTCGTGGGTTAACACTTAACCCAAGCATGACCATGCATTTGTTGATCCAATTACATGAGTGATCCAGTGATATCTCTCTCACGAAGAGAGGGGCAAATTCCATCTTGATTGTCTATGTCTCACAGCATGTTTCCCGACCACCCAAGGGCCACCTTTATAACTACCCAATAACGGAGTAGTGTTTGATAGTCTCTAAGTAGATCGTTTCACATCTTGAGTACATACCACAATCTCAGGTCTAAGGACATAACGTACATGACATGAATAGAGACTTTCTCTTGTTGGGTCAGTCCAGCCTACATGTCTCACATGTGCCCACATTATTAGTTTGACATCTCCATGTCTATGACTTGTGAAACATAGCCATCAACTAATACATGTGCTGGTCTAATATTCAAGTGTGCTCTTACAAGAATGCCGACCAGGGACAACTTTTAGAATAACCATTCAGGTAATTGAGTTCCACAAACAATTCACATAATTGTCAATCAATACTAGTTGTCTATAATGGATATTCAAAGAACACTTTATTAATCATGGATACAATCGGAATATAATCATCCACATGATTAGCTCTAGGGCATATTCCTAACACTCCGTTAGCACCAATCCCGGTGCCCCCTCACCTCCAGGCGCAGCAACAGCAGGCGCACCCGCAGGCGCTCCTCGCACAGCAGCAGCAGCAGGCCTTCGTCACCCACAGCCAGGCTGCTGCCCTTGACGGTGCTGCACACTGGGTTGCCCCCGGGTACTACAACCCCGTGGCTGGCCTTCCCTCCTGGGATCCGACGGCGCTTGCCTCCACCTTCAGCACCACGTCCCTGACTCCACCTTCGTCCGACAACTGGTATTTCGACTCAGGTGCTACCTCCCACATGACATCCCAGTCCTCCTCTCTTTCACATATTCTTCCTTCGCGGTATCCTACTCCTTCATCTATTGTCGTAGGTAATGGTTCCGTCATGCCTGTCACTGCTACTGGTTTTACAGAGTTGTCTCCTTTGCGTCTTAATAATGTTCTTGTGTCACCACAACTTATTAAGAATCTCATCTCTGTCCGCCAATTTACTATCGACAATAATTGTTCTGTGGAGTTTGACCCTGCTGGTTGTTCTGTGAAGGTTCTTCCCTCTCGGACCGAGATCGTCAGGTGCAATAGCTCCAGGCCGCTGTACCCGCTGCGCCTACCTCCAGCTCACTCCCTTGTCGCTTAGGCTTCTTCCCCGCTGTGGCACCGGCGACTTGGCCACCCTGGTCATGAGGCGTTGTCCAAACTTGCGTCCAGCACTTCGTGCCATATTAGTGATTGTTCAGATTTGTGTCATGCTTGTCAGTTAGGGCGTCATGTTCGTTTGCCCTTTTATGTGTCCACCTCTCGTGCGTCTAGCAAGTTTGATCTCATTCACTGTGATCTGTGGACCTCCCCGGTTGTCAGTGTCTCTGGTTATAAATATTACTTGGTTATACTTGACGACTGCACTCATTACTTGTGGACATTTCCTTTGCGCCTCAAATCTGACACTTTCAGCACGCTGGCTCAATTCATCGCCCATGTCTCCACTCAATTTGACACCCGTGTCAAGTCGGTCCAGTGCGACAATGGGAAAGAGTTCGACAACTCGAGTACTCGCCACTTCTTCCTCGCTCAGGGCATCCATCTTCGCATGTCCTGCCCCTACACCTCGTCTCAGAACGGTTAAAGCTGAACGCATTATTCGTACTATCAATAATGTCATTCGCTCACTGCTCTTTCAGGCATCTATGCCTCCCTCATATTGGGTGGAGGCCCTCTCCACAGCCACTGTCCTCCTTAACATATTGCCTACCAAAACTCTCCAGCTCTCTACACCCCACTTTGCATTATTTGCAAAGCTGCCTACGTATGATCATCTTCGGGTTTTTGGTTGCAAATGTTATCCAAACATATCTGCCACCACACCTCACAAACTCGCTCCCAGGTCTGCTCTCTGTGTCTTTTTAGGCTACTCCCACCATAAAGGATACCGCTGCCTTGACCTTTCCAGCAATAGAGTTATCATCTCTAGGCACGTCATCTTTGATGAAACGGCCTTTCCCTTTGCTGAACGTCATGGTCCTAGCACCCCGGCCGACCTCGAGTTTCTTGATTTTACTGATGATGTGGTGTCAGCTCCTATTGGACCCTCGCCCACTTTGTTTCCTGTAGGCACGTCTCCCAGCACCTCCGACGCTCCTGCTGTCCCTGCCGGTCCTCGTGTGGCCGACCTTGGGGCACCTTCTGGCGACACCAGCGCCCCTGCCGGTCACTCTGTGACTGTGCTTGGGGCGCCCGAGGCTGCTGATGCCTTCCCGGTGCCGACGCTCTACATCCCACTGGCGCTCCGGTCACCGGGGCCTCCTTCCGCGCCACGCGTGGCATCCGTGACGGGGCCTCTCTACGTCCCGCCAGCCCTTCGTGCTGGCGCGTCGTCACCTACGTCGTCGACGGGTTCAGCGCCACCACAGGTGCCCCGCGGGCCTCCGCCCGGATTTCCGCCTCTTCGCCCCGAGCGCCTCTTCGAGCACCACTACAGCCGCCGGCCTCGACCTCCACATGTGCCCGCATCGCCAAGTACTACTGCTGCCTTGCCTAAGGGTGCCGTTCCTGTTCGCCCGTGAGCAACCAGCATGCTATGGGCTCGCGGGCGAAGAGTGGTTTTCGGATGCCGGCCACTTATTACACCGTCTCGTTCTCTCCAGTGCCGAAGACTTTCCGCAGTGCTCTTGCCGACCCCAATTGGCGAGCGGCTATGGAAGAAGAACATCGTGCCCTTCTGCAGAATGACACCTGGGCTCTCGTACCTCGCCCCCCTCGGGCCAATGTTGTCACTGGCAAGTGGATCTTCCGGCATAAGTTCAAGTCTGATGGTTCCCTTGAGAGGTACAAGGCCCGCTGGGTACTCCGTGGTTTCACTCAACGTCCTGGTGTGGATTTTGATGAGACTTTCAGTCCGGTGGTGAAGCCTGCTACTGTCCGCACAGTGCTCTCGCTGGCTCTTTCACGCAACTGGCCCATCCACCAGCTCGACGTTAAGAATGTCTTTCTCCATGGGACTCTGAATGAGACAGTGTATTGCCAGCAGCCCTCCGGGTTTGAGGATCCTACTCGTCCTGCGTATGTCTGCCTGCTCAAGAAGTCCCTCTACGGCCTCAAGCAGGCCCCACGTGCTTGGTACAGTCGAATGGCTACCTACCTTCTGTCCATCGGTTTTGTTGAAGCTAAGTCAGATACATCACTCTTCATTTACCATCGCGGCTCCGACACAGCTTACTTGTTGCTCTATGTGGATGACATTGTCCTCACAGCTTCCTCTTCTGATCTTCTTCGGCGGATCATCTCAGCCCTGCAGCGAGAGTTTGCCATGAAAGATCTGGGAGAATTGCATCACTTCCTCGGTATGCAGGTTCAGCGAAGCAGTGCTGGTTTACTCCTCTCCCAGCGAAAGTACATGTTGGATATTCTGGATCGCGCTGGTATGGCAGAATGCAAGCCTTGCTCTACTCCAGTTGACACCAATCCAAAGATTGCTGCAGCTGACGGGGCCCAAGTGTCTGATGCCACAAACTTTCGCAGTCTTGTTGGCGCCCTACAGTATCTGACATTCACCCGCCCGGACATTGCGTACGCCGTTCAGCAAGTGTGCCTTCATATGCACGCCCCTCGAGAGCCTCATCTTGCTGCCCTGAAGCGGATTCTCCGGTATATCCGAGGCACACTTCACCTTGGTCTACTGCTGCGACCATCTTCCTCTATGGATCTTGTCGTTTACACCGATGCTGATTGGGCTGGTTGTCCAGACACTCGCAAGTCCACCTCGGGCTATGCGGTGTTCCTTGGTGATAACTTAGTCTCCTGGTCATCCAAGCGGCAGAACATAGTATCAAGATCCAGTGCTGAAGCTGAGTATCGCGCAGTGGCTAATGGAGTTGCAGAAGCCACCTGGCTGCGACAGCTTCTCATCGAGCTGCACACGCCCCTTCGGCGCGCCACGCTGGTGTATTGTGACAACATCAGCGCAGTCTACATGTCCTCCAATCCAATTCAGCATCAGCGTACCAAGCACATTGAGATTGATCTTCACTTCATTCGAGAGCGAGTTGCCATTGGTGATCTCCGTGTCCAGCATGTTCCTACCACTTCACAATATGCGGATATCTTCACCAAAGGGCTGCCTTCTTCGGTCTTCACGGAGTTTCGGTCCAGTCTAAACGTGCAAAGTGGCTGACGTTTGGACTGCAGGGGTGTGTTAGAATAGGCGCCCTTTGGGTTGGTCAGGACCCTAATCGGCGCATGACTGTTTGGGTTAGATAGATATGGCAGGCCAGATAGATACGGATACGGCAAGGACTCCTGATCCTTATAGGACTCTGGACTCTTGATCCTTATAGGACTCTTGATCCTTGCCTGTATATATATGTAATGTACCTTGCCTCATATCAATCAATCCAATCTATTCCTGATTATACTTTCCTTCAATAACGAATCTAATGATACTTATTTGACATCATAAATATTATTATATTGTTATATAAGTTTGGTCAAACTTGAGAAACTTTGACTCTCCAAGATTTTTGGAATGACTTACAATTTGGGATGGAGGGAGTACATGTTAATGAATGTGAAAGGCTACATCATTGAAAAGTTTCTCTCTATGAACAGGCTTGTGAAAGTACCCCACATGTCAAATCAGTTTTAACTTTTAAGCAAGTTAATTGCAACTGAAACTACCAAGGTAACTCGTTTAGTCACCGATCACATTATAGGAAAACAGACTGCACATGATTACGAATCCCAGTGTTCAAAATGAAAAACTAAAAACAACTCTAACTTGTAGGAAAGAAACGGTTTATGAAACCTAAATATACTGTCACGGGTTGATCATTAGATTCCACGATGCATCAAAGGGACCTATATACCTAACTAAATGTCACATTCATGTTCAATCTTGAAGCCAAGCTCATGCTCAGATAATTGATCCAAGCATTATGAGAAGCACCTTAAATCTCTGAGCTTAGCCATATCTGAATATGGCTAAAGAATAATAAAAAATAAAGAGTAGAGAATGCAACGCAATTTCTAAAAATAGTTATATAACTTTATAGAACACTACCACATGTAAAGGATCCATGGTCTATTCCCAAGATTTATTGATGCAATCCTATGTTGTTTGACCACTACTTTTCGAAAGGAACTGAATGTGTGTCGTATGAATGACCATAAAACCAAATCCTATACATGAACGACGCTTACATATATAGTTGGTCATTGAAATGGGGCTTATTAAGAATGTAACTGATATTTTTTCAAACTATGAAAAGAATGTCAGAGCCATCAATTTCAAAATGATAAGAACAAGTAATAGCAAAGATTAAGACCATGTGAGCATGGAAGATCCTCAAACCTGCTCATGTAGTTCTCTGAACAAAGTGATAGGCTGTCGACATACAATTGTATAGGAATATCTGTATGTAGGAATACATTATTATGGTAAGAGGGAAGCACTATTGAAATTGTCGGTGTTATGACCCGGGGGTCAAGACCACCAACGAGTAAATTTGTATATCGCGTGCTCCCTCTCTCAGACGTGATGCAAGACGGTCACAAGATTTATCCTGGTTCGGGCAAAGAGGCCCTACGTCCAGCGGGGGGAGGATGACTTGTATTATCTCGCACCCAAAGCGTGCTCGTACAGGGGGGGTACAAGCTGTGTTACATGGAATCGGCCGCCCGAGGGGTCGATCGAGCGGCGCGGTGTGTGTGCGCGGCGTGGTCTGGGGTCCCTCTCCTTCAAATCGGGAAAGAGAAGAAGTCCTGAAAGAGAAGTCCCTGAAGAGCCCCCCTCCCTCACTCTACCTCGGCGTCCCCCTTTTATAGACCAAGGGGGAGACTCGAGGGTACAGGGTTCTAACAGTAGAAGTATGGGCGGCGCATCCACGACACAGTGTTGGCGAAGAGACATCGAGCACTGTGGCGGCGTGGTCTTCCCGTCCTTCAGGCGTCCTCGGTCGTGGCATCAGTAGAAGTCGTCGCAGTACAGTGTCCGCAGGCGGGCACCAGTCCCATGGCCAAAGCGGGACGGGGCGGATGGGACGTCTTCCGTACCGGAGTTGTTGAAGAGGAGGGGGTCGAGCCCCCAGTCGAGGGGGGGGGTCGAGCCCCGTATGACTCCGTCACGTTCCCGAAGTCGTCGTCGAGGGTCGCACTGTTCACTTTCCGAGGGGTATTGTAGAAGTCCGTACTTGCGTAGTGGCGGCAGTGGCGGCACAGTTGACGGGAGTCGGGGACTGGACGGGGAGTTGGCGGATTTGACAGCGGACGCAGGCGCCCATGTCGTCAGGTGGGTTTACTTTTACCCATGCCGGAGTGGTTGGGTTAATCGAGCCGTCGTCCGCCGACGGTGCCTGGAAGGTCGAGGCGTCGACGGGTTGAGGGGGTCGACGTCGAGGTAGAGGTCGGGGGGTCGTTCGTCCGACCCCTCGTCCGTGGTCGAGGTGAAGCCGGGGGGTCGTTCGTCCGACCCCTCGTCCGTCGTCGAGGTAAAGCCGGGGGGTCGTTCGTCCGACCCCTCGTCCGTCGTCGAGGTGAAGCCGGGGGGTCGTTCGTCCGACCCCTCGTCCGTCGTCGAGGTAAAGCCGGGGGGTCGTCCGTCCGACCCCTCGTCCGTCGTCGAGGTAGAGCCGGGCGAGTGGCTGGTTTCCGCAGTCGGTGTAGCGGGGGCCCTCGATTGATGGGCCGCGTCTTACCGAACAGTAGGCTGATCCTTGCCTTAAAAATGGTTGCTATGTTTAGCGTTAATTTATCGAAGGGTTTAGGGTACCCCTTACCTTCGTACCCGACAGTAGCCCCCGAGGCCCCAGAGGAGTGATTTAGAACTCCTCTGGGGGCTAAAATACGTTATGTAGTGGGGTCTTTAAAGGATACCTAGAGACGCGGCACCCTGTCGAGGGGTCGATCCCGCTCCTTTTCCTGCAAAGAGAAGTGTTCGAGGGCGGCTGTCGAACCCTACCGAGGGCCAGCCTTCGCTCCCTCGAGCACCACTGGAGTCAGAGCGCCCCGCCCGAGAGGTCGACTCTGTCTGCCAGGTTACGAGTTTTCGACCCTCTTTCATCGAGGGGTGCCGTGCGTAGTCGGGCCCTCGAGCCCTCGAATGGCTAGGCCTTCACTGCCTCATAGCGTCCTTCCCACGGATCCTTTCGCTCGGATCGTGGGGTGAAGAGCATCGAACTATCCTCGTTAGGACGACGAGCCCGAAGTCTTCGGTGAGCTGTTCTCGGGCATGAGTCCATTAGAAATGGTGCCCTGTACGGGCAAAAATCCGAGTGAGAACTCGACCCCGTTCGATAGGGATCGACTAACGGCCCGGAGGCGTTCTCATTGTTAAGCAAGCCGTACCGCTCGCTAAGCACGACCATATGGACCACCAAGGTGCCAACCCCGTTCGATAGGAGTTGGTGGCTCGATGCCTCCCAGCGTAGGGATCCTTAGGTGTTCCTAGGTACGCCTCGGATATGTCCCAGGGAGCCTCGAGAGTTCGTTCTCGAGGCTCCGGGGACATCCCTGACTCGTGTACTCGAGGGCGGCTGTCGAACTCCGTTCGTGGAGCCAGCCTTCGCTCCCTCAAGATTTGGGGGTGCACCGGAGTCCGATAACCATGGGTCCTTCCTGACCTCAGGTACTCGAGGGCGGCTGTCGAACCCTATGTAAGGGCCAGCCTTCGCTCCCTCAAGATTTGACGGATGGTTCGTCATCCGACGCTATCCTCGGGAGGAGGAGTCCGACCTTGTGGACCGCCGAGGGGAGAAGCAGGTGGTTGTTTTATTGAACTTGGGGACATACCTGTGTCGGAGCTCTCGAGGGAGGCTGTCGAACCCCCGGACGGGCCAGCCTTTATCCCTTCGAGGCCATGTACGATCTGTAGTTGACGACCCGACGCCCTTATCAGACCTCGAGCACTCGAGGGGGGCTGTCGAGCCCGTTCGTGGGCCGGCCTTTGTCCCCTCGAGATTTTGGGGGTGGACCGAGGTCCTAACCCGAGGTCATTTCTGGCCTCGGGCACTCGAGGGTAGCTGTCGAACCCTCTTTCGAGGGCCAGCTCTCGCTGCCTCAAGATTCCTTACCCTCGAAGACGACGTTTCCGGTCGCACGCCTTTTTAGGCGGTGTCCGTTCGGCGCAACAGTGTGGTTACGACGCAGAGTGCGGCGCGGAACCCGATGATGGGACGTTACGCCTTATCCTGGAGGGAATACGAGGAAGGAAGTACAGGCGAATTAAATGCGGAGATTCTCTTGCCTGTTGCCGGATCCGTCCGTTGGCCTCCCGCTTATAAATAGTGAGGGTGAGGCGTCCGATGGCCTTTACGCGCACTTGCCTTCCCTGCCTCCTTGCCTTCGTCTTCCCTGCCTCCCTTTCTCTGCCTCTGCCTTAGGCGTCCCGCGAGCAGGAAATCAGCGCGAGTGAGAGAGAAAGAGAAAGATAGGGAACGTACCCTCCGCCTCCAAGCCTGAGCAAACCACCGTTCCCATGGCCACTTTCCAGCTCTCGGCGCCGGCGCCTGGCCTGCTTCCTCGGTCCGTTAGTCGTATCTGGAGGGGTTGGTGGAGAGCGGGCTTCTCCGGCCCGTCACCTCGACGGAGAGGCCGGAGTGGATAGCTCCGCCGCCGGACCACGCCGAGCTCAACCCGCCGGAGGGGTACGTGGTGTCGCTCGAGGCCTTCCACCGGGCGGGACTGGGGGTCCCACCCAGCCGCTTCCTGCGCACGCTCCTCCACCACTATGAAGTGGAGCTCCAGCACCTCACTCCCAACGGCGTCAGCCAGGCGGCGGTCTTCGCCGCGGTGTGCGAGGGCTATCTGGGGATCGAGCCCCATTGGGATATGTGGATCCACATCTTCAAGGCCAACCTCTTCACCACCTCGGTCAGCAAGGGCGTCCGTTGGGAGGTCAGGGCCGAAGGCTGCAGCATCTACGCCAGGCGGTCTGAGCTTTGGCTTCTTGCGAACCCATCCTCGAGCCACTCCGGGTGGCATTCAGGGTGGTTCTACCTGAGGAACGACGACGGTCTGCTCCCGGCGTACACCGGGAGGACGCTCAACGCCGAGCCCGAGCGCTGGAGGTACGGCGTCCCAACGGACAAGCAAAAACACCTCAAGGGCTTGCTGGACGCGCTCAGGCGTCTGAAGGAGAGGGGCCTTACCGCGGAGATTGCTGCGTCAGCGTTCCACCGACGGGGGGTTCTACCGCTGATGGCTTGACCCCTCCGCCTCAACGAGATGGGTCCGGGGGTTGATCTATCGGGGTGCCGCTTCGTCGAGGAGGAGTTGACCCCAGACCGTGTGGTCAGCCGCGTCCGCCGCTTTTTCGCGGGGGGGTTCGCCCCCAAGGATATCGCGAAGGTCCCCATGAAGCCGGACGAGGGCTTCTATGAGCTGGTAAGATCCTTTCCTTCAGTTTAAGTCCTCGCGCCCGCCCCTTCCGTCCTTTCTGCTTGTTCTCTGACCACCTTGCGTCCCACAGGGGAATGTGTCCTACAAGCGCTCGCATCCGCCGGTGCCGGAGGACCGGGCCACGAGGGAGGCGAACCGCCTCCGTGCGGAGAAGCAAAAGACCGACAAGGACAAGAAGAAGAAGAAGAAGACCAAGAAGGCTCTAGAGAAAGAGCAGAGGAAGCAGCGCCGGGCCCAACAGAGGCGGTTGGGCCTCGATGAGGAGTTGTCGCCCTCGGAGGAGGAGGAGGATGAGGAGGACGAGGAGGAAGAGGAGACAACGCCTGAGCAGGCGGCCGCTGCTACTGGTGGGGAGGGGGGGTCGACCTCGAAGTCGGCCCCTCCTGTTGAAGTTGGGCCACGGGCGGAGCGCCCCGTGGCCTCGCAAGAAGTCATGCCGCGGCAGACGCGGTCGCAGACGCCGCGGCCCTCGTCGGGGGGTCGATCGAGCGAGCCCCCGAAGCCTGCCGCGTCGAGCGCGCGGGCGCCGGGCCCGTCGGCGCAGGTGGGGGCCGGCAAGAAGTCGACCGTGGCACCGCCGGCCCCTGCTCGGGAGAAGGTGGCGAGTGCCGCCTCGACCCCCACCCCCCGGGCAGTGGCGCCCCAGAGCTCGACCAGCCCGGCGGGCGCCGAGCCGAAGCGTCGGGCTCCGAGGGGGTAAGTCGAGTTCGTAGTTGTTGTGCGTTTTTCCTTTTTTCATCGGTGAGGACTCGTGCTTATTATCGCGCACGTGCTCCTTTTTCAGGTCGAAGCGCCGGCTGGGAGCTGCGCTCCCCTCCCCTGCTAAGAAGCTAAAGACGAGGGCCGTGACGCAAGTCGCCGCCGAGGTTGGTCCGGCAGCCCCGCCCCCTTCGACGGTCGCCCCCGAGGCGGCACAGGCAGCCATGGCCCCGGAGGTGGCGGCGCGGGGGAGGCACAGGGGGCCTCGGCGCCTACCCAAACGGCGAAGGAGGCGGACCCGCCGGCGGTGGTAGCCGTCGAAGCGACTGTCGCGGAGCCTGCGCGGCCGTCGGAGGGGGTCGCGTCTGGCGCCCCGGGGGGCGCGGAGCTCCTACCGACAACGGGCGCGGCCCAGGAGGTGGAGGTGGTCGAGGCCCAGTCTCCTGCGAACGAGCGGGAGGCCCCGGCTCATCCGACGCCGGGGCGCTGGCCCGAGGGTCTGGCGGCGCTGGAGGCTCGACTCCAGCTCGAGCGCGTCGAGGGACCGTCCTCGCCGGCTCGGGGCGGGATGCTGATGGAGTCCACCCCCGCCCAAGTGGACGAGATGGTGGGCGAGTTGGTGGACCCGGCGGAACTGGCCATCATCGCGGCTCCTCGGGTGGAGCCAAAGGTGGCTCGACCTCCCCTCGAGGTTGGGGGGTCGGCGTCTCAAGGTAAGTCGCACTTTGATTCGCTCTAGACGCGGTGGGTTTATCCCACTGGGTATTTAATTTTTTGAGCTCTTTATCGCGCAGGGCCGTCCTATCGGCCGGGATCTTCTTCCACCGGAGGCAACGGCTTGGCGGGGCCGTCGACGTCTTCGCGAGGTGGCGCCGAGGAGGCCTCGCCCCTCTCCGATTACCAAGGAGGGGGGGACCTGCGCATTGGCGTCACCGGGCCGATGGAGCAGAGGATCGCGGCCCGCAGTGTGGCCTGGGGCCAGGAGGTTCTCGAGGTGGTGGACCCTCGAGACCCCGAGCGGGTCTTCCTCACGCTCGACGACCAGTCCGAGCTCCGACGGTGGGAGAACGTCGAGGAGTACCGGGCGTTGTTTGAACACTCGGTACGTCGCGCTGCGGAGGTCGCCGCCGCGGACATACGCGAGGGGATGGAGGTAGGTTCTACTCCACCTTAGATAGTGCTTCGAGTTGTCTGGTTGCCGTTTGCTGACGATCTCCATTTCTATCCTTGTTAGTCGCGGCGGGTGAGGTCATACGAGAAGTCCCAGTACATTCTCTGGGTACAGGGGCATCTCTCGACCCTCCACGCCTCTCTGGAGAAGGCGAGGGATGAGGCCGCTCGTGCGAAGGCGGAGGCGGCGACTATCCAGAAGGATGCTGAGTCGAGGGTCGCCCATGCGAAGGCCGGCTACGAGGCTGTCCAGAAGGAAGCCGGGAGGCCTTGTCGTCGGCGCAGGCGAAGCTTGACGACGCCCTTCGGTCGACCGTCACCGTCGGGCAGGAGCGGGATGCCGCCCTCGAGGCCCGGCGGAAGGCCGAGGAGGAGGCCGCCCGGCTGAGGGGAGACCTTGACGCCGTCTCCCGCGAGTGCGACGCTCTGGCCACCTCGGAGGAGAAGGCTCGGACCCGCGCGACCTCCCTGGGCATGGTGGCGATGAAGCAGAGGGAGGCCCTCGGCGACGCATATAAGGCCGTCGAGGGTCTCGAGGCCCAAGTCAGGGACCAGTCCTCCGAGCTTGAAGACTTCCGCCGCCAGCTCGAGGAGACCGAGCAGGCCTACTCCACCTTGGATGTGCAGGCCCAAGGTGAGTGTTTCGGGTGTTTGCGGGGTCTGTCCTGCCTCGACCCTTTTTCTGCTTTCGGGTTTTGACCGTTATGTGCTTGTTTCGGCAGAGCTTGCGGAGGAGAATGCCCGCGCCCATAAGGACCTGGACAATCTTCAGGGCCTGCTGAGCACCGAGGTGAACCTCAACGCGACGCTCTCGGCCGCCATCAACACCTTCTGCGACGACCTCTCGGTCGAGCAGGAGCCGGAGCTCGAGGGGGACACTCGGGGGGAATCCTTGCTGCGTCGCTTCTACGCCATGACACGGGGGGTGACAAAGAACATCCGAGCCGCCCTGCATGTGGGGGTGAAGCGGGCCCTCGCGGTCGTCAACTCCTTCTACGACGTGGATCTCAACCTCGTTGTCGACGGGTTCGCCACCGACCCGGATCTGACCGAGGAGCAGAACGACGCGAGGTGTCAGGAGCTGATGGACCACGCGGAGGTGCCCGGAGGCCAGCTGGCGAAACTCTTCGAGCCCGACGTGATCCCCTCGGCTGATGAGTAGCCTTTGGGAGATGTCGACGGGTGGTCGCGGGCCTGCGAGCCATATCTGGGCAAAAAGGTCCATGTAATAGTTAGGCCGCTGTACCGATACAATGCCCAGCCTCCGAGGGCTTTTTGTATATAATGCATTTTGATCGATGTGCACAGAGTTAATTTTATTTTTTCGAGCTTTCCCTGCTTTTCTTTGCCTGAGTCGACGCCTGCGAGCTAAGTGTTCGACGTACGCTCTTATCCTTGAAAGGGGGGGTGGCGAGTAGGGATACCGTAGCCCTGGGGCGTAGGTGAGTCCCTGACTCGACGGCACCCTCGACCCTTATGGAACTCGAGGCGTCTTTACTTAGTTCAGAAGCGTACTCGAGGGAAAGAACGAGAGGGAGAGTCGAGTTTCAAAAAAACGTTCGAGTTTTTCGGAGAACTAGGAGGGGGGTGCCCCCCCATTAGCCCCCGAGGGAGGCTCAACTTTGCTGAGGCAAAGTCGAGGCTACCTTAGTGTTGTGGATGGGTTCGTCTCGTTACTTCTACTTCTCGAGCTCTCTCTGCCTTTCTTTGCCTGAGTCGACGCTCGTGAACTTAAGTGTTCGACGCACGCTCTTATCCCTGGAAGGGGGGTGGCGAGTAGGGATACCGTAGCCCTGGGGCGTAGGTGAGTCCCTGACTCGACGACACCCTCGACCCTTAGGGGGTTCGAGGCGCCTTTACCTAGTTATGAAGCGTGCTCAAGGCGAAGAACGAGAGGGGGTCGAGTTTCGAGAAAAAGCGTACGGGTTTTTTTTTCGGGGACCTAGGAGGGGGGTGCCCTTCTGCCAGCCCCCGAGGGGAGCTCGACTTTGTCCGGGCAAAGTCGAGGCTACCTTTGGGCTACGAACGAACGTGAAATGTGTTTCGAGAACATTTTATTCATTCGAGAATGTGTACATAAATGCGGAAATGTACAAGGCCCTGGGGCCTCAGGGATAGAAGCGACGTAGCTGTTCGATGTTCCACGCGTTGGTGAAGAGCTCACCCTTCTCGTTCTTCAGTTTGTAAGTGCCGGGCTTCAGCACCTCTGCCACGATGAAGGGTCCCTCCCAAGGTGGTGTCAGCTTGTGACGCCCCTTGCTGCTCTGTCGACGGCGCAGAACGAGGTCGCCGACGTTGAGATCCCTTTTGCGCACGTTCTTGTCGTGGTAGCGTCGTAGCGTCTGCTGGTACTGGGCCAACTTGAAGAGGGCCATGTCACGAGCTTCCTCGAGCTGGTCGAGGGAGTCCTCTCGGGCTATCGCGTTGGCTTGTTTGCTGTAGGCTTTCAGTCGAGGGGACCCGTACTCGAGGTCGGTGGGGAGGACGGCCTCGGACCCATAGACCAAGAAGAACGGGGAGAACCCCGTGGCTCGACTCAGTGTCGTTCGGAGACTCCATAGCACAGCTGGCAGCTCTTTGACCCATCCCTTTCGATGTCTGTTCAGCCGATCGAAGATCCTTGGCTTGAGGCCCTGTAAAACCATACCGTTGGCACGCTCGACCTGACCGTTAGTTTGAGGGTGGGCAACTGCGGACCAATTCACCCTGATGTGGTGATCGTCACAGAATTACAGGAACTTTTGGCCGGTGAACTGCGTGCCATTGTTGGTGATGATGACGTTGGGGGCCCCGAAGCGGTGGATGATGTCGGTGAAGAATAACACGGCTTGCCGAGACTGGATGTTGGCGATGGGTCGAGCCTCGATCCACTTCGAGAACTTGTCGATAGCCACGAGAAGGTGAGTGTGCCCTCCCTTGGTTCTTTTCAGGGGACCGACCATGTCGAGCCCCCATACTGCGAACGGCCAAGTTATGGGTATCATCTGAAGAGCTTGGGCGGGTAGGTGGGTCTGCCTGGCGTAGAATTGGCATCCCTGGCAGGATCGAACGAGTTTGGTGGCGTCGTTGACAGCCGTTGGCAAGTAGAAGCCCTGTCGAAAGGCACTTCCTACCAGCGTTCTCGGTGCCGCGTGGTGGCCACAAGCTCCCGAGTGTAGGTCCTTCAGCAGTGCCCTTCCCTCCTCGAGGGTGAGGCAGCGTTGAAGTACACCCGACGGACTTTGTCGATATAGTTCGCTGCCATCCCCGTATAAGACGTAGGTTTTGGCACGTCGAGCTACTCGACGGGCTTCCGTGCGGTCTTCCGGGAGTTCGCCTCGCGTCAGGTACTCGAGGTAAGGAGCGTGCCAATCCGTCGGAGGGGTTGGCGTCGAGGGTGCCCCGTCGATGTCCATGACTTCTCCCCCGCTCAAGGGGGGATCGGTCGAGGGGGGTGGGTCAACCCCTTGCTCGAGGGCGGGAGCCCCCGAGCCTAGGTCGACGGATGGCGTGTGCAGATCCCTCGAGAAGATGTCGGGGGGGACCGTCCCTCGAGTAGACGCGATTTTGGCCAGTTCGTCGGTAGCTTCGTTATACCGATGGGCCACGTGGTTGAGCTCGAGGCCGTAGAACATGTCCTCGAGCTTTCGGACCTCCTTGCAGTAGGCTTCCATCTTGGGATCGTGGCAGCTCGAGTCTTTCATCACTTGGTCGATCACCAACTGAGAGTCCCCCCGCACGTCGAGGCGTCGGACCCCGAGCTCGATGGCGATGCGCAGGTCGTTGACGAGGGCCTCGTACTCGGCGACGTTGTTGGAGGCGGGGAAGTGGAGGCGGATGACATATCGCATATGGACCCCTGAGGGTGATACGAATAGCAACCCTGCGCCTGCTCCCGTCTTCATCAGTGATCCGTCGAAGTACATGGCCCAGAGCTCGCTCTGAACCTGCGCTGGGGGAAGTTGGGTGTCGGTCCATTCTGCAACGAAATCGGCCAGTACCTGAGACTTGATAGCCTTCCGAGGAGCGTAGGAGAGGGTCTCCCCCATGAGCTCGGCGGACCACTTGGCGATCCTTCCCGATGCCTCCCGGTTCTGGACTATCTCTCCGAGGGGGAAAAATGAAACCACAGTGACCGGATGGCCCAGGAAATAGTGTTTGAGCTTACGCCGAGTGAGGACGACCGCGTACAACAGCTTCTGGATGTGGGGGTACCTCGTCTTGGTTTCGGAAAGGACCTCGCTCACGAAGTAAACAGGCCTCTGAACAGGCAGGGCGTGTCCTTCCTCCTCCCTATCGACCACTATGACTGCGCTGACTACCTGGGTAGTCGCTGCGACATAGAGCAAGAGGGGCTCGGCCGGGCTCGGGGGGACCAAGACCGGGGGCGAGGTGAGCAAGGCCTTGAGCCTCGAGAGCGATTCCTCGGCTTCGGGGGTCCACGCGAAGTGTTCCGTCTTCTTCAGGAGTCGATAAAGGGGTAGGGCCTTTTCTCCGAGCCTCGAGATGAAGCGACTGAGGGCGGCAAGGCACCCAGTAACCCTTTGCACGCTCTTGAGGTCTTTGATCGGGCCCATCCTCGTGATGGCGGTTACCTTCTCAGGATTGGCCTCAATGCCGCGTTGGGAAACTATGTACCCTAAGAGCATGCCTCGAGGGACCCCGAAGACACACTTCTCAGGATTTAGTTTTATGCGGTTAGCCCTGAGGCACCCAAACGCAATCTCGAGGTCTCCGACTAGGTTTCCGACGGTTCTGGACTTGACTACGATGTCATCGACGTAGGCCTCGACGGTCGGCCCTATGTGTTTCCCGAAGACGTGGAGCATGCATCGCTGGTAGGTGGCCCCGGCGTTCCGCAAGCCGAAGGGCATGGTGAGGTAGCAAAACATGCCGAAAGGAGTGATGAAGGAGATCGCGAGCTGGTCGGACTCCTTCATCTTTATTTGGTGGTAGCCGGAATACGCATCAAGGAAGCAAAGGGTTTCACATCCCGAAGTGGAATCTACTATTTGGTCGATGCGAGGTAAAGGAAAGGGGACTTTAGGACATGCTTTATTTAAACTGGTGTAGTCTACACACATCCTATCTTTCCAATTCTTTTTCTTTACAAGCACGGGGTTAGCTAACCACTCGGGATGATGGTGTACCTCCTTGATGAATCCGGCCTTCAAAAGCTTGTCGACCTCCTCCCCGATGATCCTGCGCTTCTCCTCGTCGAAGCGGCGCAGGCGTTGCTTCACCGTCTTAGACCCGGCTCGGATGTCCAAGGAGTGCTCAGCGACTTCCCTTGGGATGCCCGGCATGTCCGAGGGACTCCATGCAAACACGTCGGCGTTCGCACGGAGAAAGTCGACGAGCACAGCTTCCTATTTGGGCTCGAGGGTGGCACTGATCGTCAGCACCTTCCCGTCCACGAGGCCGGGGTCGAGCGGGACGGTCTTCGTGTCTTCCGCCGGCTTGAAGTTGCCAGCGTGGTGCTTGGGGTCGGGGATCTCTCCGGACAAGTCGTCGAGGGCCGCGAGGATAGCTGAATCCTCGCAGGCTTCGGCCTTTTCCACGCACTCGACGTCGCAGTCGTATGCGTGCTCGTAGGAGGTGTCGACGGTGATGACCCCCGAGGGCCCCGGCATCTTGAGCTTGAGGTAGGTGTAGTTCGGGACCGCCATGAACTTGGCGTACCCCGGTCTACCGATGATGGCATGGTAGGTGCCTCGCCACGCGACCACCTCGAAGGTCAGCTCTTCCTTTCGGAAGTTCGAGGGGACGCCGAAACAGACCGGTAGCTTGATGCGGCCGATCGGGAGTGCCTTCTTCCCTGGGACGATTCCATGGAACCCCCCGCGCTGGGTAGGAGCATGGTCCTCGGGATCCCCAGGAGGTCGAGGGTCTCGGCGTAGATGATGTTGAGGCTGCTCCCCCCGTCCATGAGCACCTTGCTGAGGCGGGTGTTGAGGATGATCGGGTCGACGACGAGCGGGTAAACCCCTGCGTTGGGGATGTGCTTGGGGTGGTCGTCCTGATCGAAGGTGATCGGCGTGTGGGACTAGTCGAGGTACCGTGGGGCCTGGGCCCGAACGGAAAAGACTTCTCGACGTTCCCTCTTGCGTTGGCGCGTGGTGAGGCGGGTCGAGGGTCCCCCGTAGATCATGTAGCAGTCGTGGATCTCGGGGAAGCCTCCCTTTTGAACATCGCCCCTGACGTGGACGTCACAGGGCGGGTCTTCCTTGTCGTCGTCTCTCCTGGGACCAGGAGGGACGAAGTGCCTTCAAAGCATGCGGCAATCCTCGAGGCGGTGGTTGGTCGGCCCCATATGGTAGGGGCAAGGCTCTTTCAGTATCTTGTCGAAGACGCCCCCGTCGGGAGGGGGCCCTCGAGGCTTCCGCTTGTCCGCTGTAGCGACAAGGTCGTCGGGGTCGTCGTCGTGCTCGACATTGGGCTCGACGTTGCGCCGGCCCGGTTGGTTTTTCTTCTTCTTCTTCTTCTTCCGTTCGCCGTTGCCGTCGTTGTTCCTCCTGGGCCCCTTGTTTCTCGCGGGCCCATCGTCCGAGCCCCCGGGTTCATCCGCGTTGCCCTCCCCCTTCGCTGGGGGAATCTGGAAGAACGCGCCAACGACCTCCTCGCCAGCCGCGTAGTTGGCGATGACGTCCATGAGCTCGTTGGCGGTTTTGGGGATGTTTCGCCCCAATTCCCGCACCAACTCTTTGCAGGTTGTCCCGGCGATGAACGCCGTGATGACCTCGTGGTCGGAAATGTGAGTCAGTGCGGTACGCTGCTTCGAGAATCGACGAGTGAAGGCGCGGAGGGTCTCTCCTGGTTTCTGCTTGCAGCTGCGAAGGTCCTAGGAGTTGCCCGGGCGCTCGTAGGTGCCCTTGAAGTTGCCCTCGAAGATCCGAACCAGGTCGGACCAGTCCTGGATCAAGTCCGGGGGTAGCTCCTCGAGCCACCTTCGAGCGGTGTCGGAGAGGAACAATGGGAGTTGCCGGATGATTACGAGGTCATCTTTGGCTCCCCCCAGCTGGCATGCCAGCCTGAAGTCGGCAAGCCAGAGCTCTGGCTTGGTTTCGCCGTTGTATTTGATCAGGCTGGTGGGTGGACGGAAGCGTACGGGCAGGGAGGCCCGTCGGATAGTTCTTCCGAATACTCGAGGCCCCGGTGGCTCCGGGGACCGACGTTGGTCTTCGTCGCTGTCGTAGCGCCCGCCTCGGTGAGCGCTGTAGCCTCGAGCCTCGGCGTCGCCGTATCGACGTCGATTGTTCACTCGAGGGGGGAGGTCGTCGGCGAGGCGTTCCTGAACCGGTCGTGACTCGACCCTGCCCTGGGGCGCCTTGTTCTGGTGGACAGAGGCCTCCCGATTTTGTCGAGGGGGCGCTACTTGCCGCTCGGAAGCAGCCCCTCGACGCCTCGAGGCCGAGCTCTCCGCCTGCTAGACGGCTGTAGTCTGGAGTAGCCCCTGGATTTCATCCCTGATACGTTGTGCCTGGGGGGTCGATGGCGCCGGCATGTCGCGGAGCAGCATCGCGGCTGCTACGACATTCTGGCTGGCGCGGTTGAATACTCGAGGTTCGGCGTTCCCCTCCTCGACGATCTGCCGGTGGACCTCCCGGGCCCGCTCGCGAGCTCCTCCACCCTGAGGACGCCCTCGATCCCGCTCGAGGGCGTGTTCGAGCTGCTGGAGACGCAGGCACTCCTCCTCGAGCTTGCTAAGAAGCTCTCGGACCTGCGTGATCTGGACATCGGGGGGTGGATCGGCTCTACGGGGACTTGGGGAATGGCATCTCGAGGTGGTGTGGCGTTGGCCCCTCCCCCTTCTTCGGTGGCCGCGGTGTCGTCCTGGAGGGCGGTTTGCTCGTCGAGATGGAAGCACTCCCGGGTGGAGTCGTAACCCTCGTCGGGAGAGTCCGAGTCGAAGTCGGCGTGGTAGAAGTGGGGGAAGAGCCTGCCCCTTTCTTCCTCCTCCAGGCGCCGCCGTAATGTGCCCGACGTACGGGGTAGTTCTGGCTCGCCCAGAGAAGGGGTGGTGACGGGATCGGCCGTCGCCCATGACGGAGTCCATGGAGACTCGTCATATGTATGTATTCGCTGTCCTGCGAAAGCAGAGTAGAGTTCGGCACTGTTGCGGAGCCCGTACGGGAACGGGTCGCGCGGTGGTGACGGGGTCGTGGGTGTCGGAGAAGCCACGGGAGCCTCCGGGGACGATGACGTGGAAGAGTCGAAGTCACACTCGGGGAGACGCCCGCCCTCGGCCCACAAGTGTGAGTCAAGCGGACCCCTAGGGGAGGGGGCCGTGTCGCCAGCCGGGACCGAGAGAACGGCATCCGGCACCCCAGAGCTCGCTCGACGGCGAGCGCGTCGAAGCCGCTCGCGCCTCCTCCTGATCGCAGGCCAGAGACGCAAGCAGAGAGACCGTCGCCTAATCCTTGCTGGCTCCGGCGCAGCGGAGCTGCTGATGTCTAGGCCACGGGCGGAGGGGAAGACTATGAAGTCGCCCTGGTCCGTGGAAACGAACCCTAGACTGCCGAACCAGATGACGGTGTTGAACGGGAACGGTGGGATGGTGGGATCCATCTGAGAGAGTAGTTCGGAGTTGATCGACACGTGAATCCCCCTACCTGGCGCGCCAACTGTCGGTGTTATGACCCGGGGGTCAAGACCACCAACGAGTAAATTTGTATATCGCGTGCTCCCTCTCTCAGACGTGATGCAAGACGGTCACAAGATTTATCCTGGTTCGGGCAAAGAGGCCCTACGTCCAGCGGGGGGAGGATGACTTGTATTATCTCACACCCAAAGCGTGCTCGTACAGGGGGGGGTACAAGCTGTGTTACATGGAATCGGCCGCCCGAGGGGTCGATCGAGCGGCGCGGTGTGTGTGCGCGGCGTGGTCTGGGGTCCCTCTCCTTCAAATCGGGAAAGAGAAGAAGTCCTGAAAGAGAAGTCCCTGAAGAGCCCCCCTCCCTCACTCTACCTCGGCGTCCCCCTTTTTAGACCAAGGGGGAGACTCGATGGTACAGGGTTCTAACAGTAGAAGTATGGGCGGCGCATCCACGGCACAGTGTTGGCGAAGAGACATCGAGCACTGTGGCGGCGTGGTCTTCCCGTCCTTCAGGCGTCCCCGGTCGTGGCATCAGTAGAAGTCGTCGCAGTACAGTGTCCGCAGGCGGGCACCAGTCCCATGGCCAAAGCGGGACGGGGCGGATGGGACGTCTTCCGTACCGGAGTTGTTGAAGAGGAAGGGGTCGAGCCCCCGGTCGAGGGGGGGGGGTCGAGCCCCGTATGACTCCGTCACGTTCCCGAAGTCGTCGTCGAGGGTCGCACTGTTCACTTTCCGAGGGGTATTGTAGAAGTCCGTACTTGCATAGTGGCGGCAGTGGCGGCACAGTTGACGGGAGTCGGGGACTGGACGGGGAGTTGGCGGATTTGACAGCGGACGCAGGCGCCCATGTCGTCAGGTGGGTTTACTTTTACCCATGCCGGAGTGGTTGGGTTAATCGAGCCCTCGTCCGCCGATTGTGCCTGGAAGGTCGAGGCGTCGACGGGTTGAGGGGGTCGACGTCGAGGTAGAGGCCGGGGGGTCGTTCGTCCGACCCCTCGTCCGTCGTCGAGGTGAAGCCGGGGGGTCGTTCGTCCGACCCCTCGTCCGTCGTCGAGGTAAAGCCGGGGGGTCGTTCGTCCGACCCCTCGTCCGTCGTCGAGGTGAAGCCGGGGGGTCGTTCGTCCGACCCCTCGTCCGTCGTCGAGGTAAAACCGGGGGGTCGTCCGTCCGACCCCTCGTCCGTCGTCGAGGTAGAGCCGGGCGAGTGGCTGGTTTCCGCAGTCGGTTGTAGCGGGGGCCCTCGATTGATGGGCCGCGTCTTACTGAACAGTAGGCTGATCCTTGCCTTAAAAATGGTTGCTATGTTTAGCGTTAATTTATCGAAGGGTTTAGGGTACCCCTTACCTTCATACCCGACAGAAATATAAAAGGAAAAATACAATGAGCAAAGTAGCCAGCTTTGAATTAATAGATACATGTACTCCACAATTTATATATTTATCAGATCCAAACATGGGCGGCGCTAGGGGTATGTTTGGGTATTCTTTGGAATACCCAAGATTTAGGTAAAATAAATAAATACATGTGTATTCTATTTTCTAATTAGTCCAAAAGCCTACTAACGAATTAGTACCAGGCTAGCAACGAGCACACAATGGCCTAAGCAACCATAGTTCTCCCCGTCGTCATCCCTCCCAACTCACGATTCTCGTTCTCAAGCGGTTGTTTTGAAATTTTTTATACCTCGGCATACCTAGCCACAAATTCCTAGCTCCGCCACTGGATCCAAATTTATCACAATCGAACTACAGCCGACATGCAGAACTGTGTTAACCAGACCATGAAAGTATGGATATAATTTGCATATAGTAAAATAAACTGGCATATCAGAATGTAAAAGCAGCATATAGGTCTAAAGAAAAACTTGGAAACATGTTTTATTTTAGCATGCTGACATAAGAACTGGAATCTCTGCTAGAAAGGAATTAAAGGATGCAACAGCAAAGCTAGAAGGTCATCAATTGACACAAACAATACTGCATAAATAAATAAATAAATGACATCCTAATTATAAAAACAGTCTGGTTTGGTATCCAGTTTTTTACTAACTATAGAGGTACTGAATATCAGACCATAGTGACATACCTTGGAGCTATCGATGCTATTGTCGTAAGCCATGCTCAATGTTGCAGAAAGGCTGAGGGAGATGTGGTAACAACTAATCCGCCTTTGGATGGCAGATCTCACTAATGGATGCCTCCATATGCGTCAATGTCACATGGGTCAGAGAATGTGGGATAGGACCGGTTTAGGTGCGGGATGTGCGGACGCGGTGGACTGACGATGAACAAATCTATTGATCTGTGAGAGATGAGAACCCTAAATCAAGAACCAAATCGATCTGGGGGAGAGGACATATGAGAGAAAGCATGTACCTGTACCACTGGCTCCAACGGCAAGGGCAATAGCTTGCCCTCCTCCACGGCTGGCCGGCCGACATCTCTGTCCGCGAGTGCCTGGTGTGTCACCCGGCCACAACAACGGAGGAGGCGAGGACTGGGTGGTGCCGTGCAAATCCCCGGCGGCGGCGCAGATGGTGGACGGAGAACGGGAGAAGGCGATGGCTGCGTGCGTGCGGCGACAGAGTCTAGGAGGCGATGGAGTACTCGAGGAGAAGAGGGATGACGAAGAGGCTACGGAGCACTCGAGAAAAACAGTCCTGCACACGCACAAACCTTGTGGGGTCGTTCTCGTCCAACTCGACTGGGCCAGCACGCGTGGCTATGTGAACCGGAGCCTAAAGCATGACTGTAAAACGCAGTAAATCCACGCGGCACGGTTGCATTGGACTACTGTACATAAACAGTAACCAAAGTGGTTCTCAGGGTGCGGAATCTAGGAGCCATAGGGAGTTTTATATTTATATTTATATTTATATTTTATACATTTATATTTATATGACTATGTATGCATGTGCACTACTACCAACGACCGTACCCATTGGCAGAACTAGAAACTTCTTGAGCTTTGTAGATAGAGTAAGCGACACGGCTAGACGCTACACTGGCTACATGCAGTCATAGTGATCTGATCCGCCAGCGAGCCCTAGCGAATTCTTAGGCATCCATAACAGTATAAGTCAACCACTAGTTTCAACCTCTCCAATAATATTATCTTTTAATAATAACTCATAGTGTATATGATATACTCATATAATCTTAAAATGTGTGTATGAGCTAGCTCTTAATCAAGAGCTAGTTTTTCTCTCTCATCTATTACAATATAAAAAAAATGCTTAATGTTATCTTATGAGCTAGCCATTGTGGATGCCCTTAAGGGTGGCAGGTCCTGGCTCTCCCATGCACGGCCGGATACAATGTGAACTATTTCTTAGAAATCAATCCTCATCATAAAGAAATCTTAGAAATTATTTTTTTTATCATCATGGAACCTGTCTTATTTAGAAATACTTTCACCATCGCCAATAAATATATATATATATATATATATATATTTGCACGAAACAATAATAATTCAATACAGTTTTTTTAAGCAGTTTGCTGCAACGACATGAAAATTGTACGCGTGGCTCATCATCTGAAATTGCATTTGGACATCCGACATATTGGCGTGCTCACCACACAGCCCAAGATGCCACCTCTACAGACTGACTGAGGAAATCGCACATCACCTGGTGGCAGAATATAGGTACACTAAAAAAATGATTTGGAGCCTGGGTTGTCTACTGGACGGTCAAACCGAATTTGAATCCACAAAATTGGCAAGCAAGATAAAAAAAACGAAGATGCAACCCCTGCGAGCCTTGTAACATGAGAGCAGAAACCTTTTTTTTCTTTCTGTTTTTTCTGGCTGTTTCTTTAACTTCTCTCTTAATAAAACAGGCACACAATATCATGCCCATTCGTCAGACAAAAAAAAACATTGTTTGTTTGATTAAAAAAAAGACTTGCTACTTGCAAAAAAAACTTATAACCTTGTTTGTTTGGATTTCTTTTCCTTAGTTAAGAATAGGCACATTTTGTGCCTCTTTGTTGAGAACAGTTGATCAAGTTGTTTTAAGGCCTCCGTGACCTGAAAATGTCACTTGAAACAAACAGTTGATAAATTTTAACGAAAAGGTCAGGAATAATTAGTTCAAGTATTCTCTTTCTTTATTATTCCAAACAAAATAGTTCTAATAATTGATGCCAAGAGGCAAGAGGCACCCATTTGATCAAGAAAACCAAAGATAACACTATATTCTGCCGTTGAGCATTGCAGGTGAATGTATGGAAATACAATGCAATGATGTATTGATGTCAGGGGAAGTGACAATTTTGACAGCAAGTGCAACAAACATACTCCTACTATTTAGAACCTTATGAAAAGCTAACAAAGCATGCGACAACTAGGCCCTACTAACTTGATTCTCTGCATCATGAGTCATAGATTGAGGTTGTTAGGAACTGAACGTAGTACAGATCGACAAATTATGAGGTCAAGTCAAACACGGAAGCCAGAGAAAATGAGAAAAAAAAATCTGAGGACTATACAGGTGTCAACACAAAGGGTGTACTCATAAAAAATGTAATCGCGTCGTCGTCATCGTTTGTTCAGCCCAAGAACACAATCAAAGTGCGCCGATTAGAGTGTCTCCTGTACATAATTCGGCGAACTCTACCCACCACATGGAATAGAATAACCACGTGGCACAGCTTAAGACAAACTGTGGTTAAACTGTTTATTAGTGTTAGAGAACTGATTACATATACGATGTGGCCACGTACGTACCTTCGAAGTTTATGATCCAAATGTCACACTTGTGCTGATGTTGGGATATCCCCCAGCGCAATTGACATCATAGCTTAAATTAAATTTTGTTTTTGTGGGTTTTGGATTTATTTTGTTTATTGAAAAAACAGAAGAGCGCTACTAAATCATAATTATACTGGATTGATGATTAATTACAAGAAATGATACAACAAAGTATAAATGCCCAACTGCGCTAATTTATTGAAAAGGTAATTTTAGGCTGTTTTTTTAAATCTTTTTGCTAGCTTATGCCAACTAGTAGAAGCACAAACAAACCATGTTTAAATAGCTTTTGAAAAGTTAGAAAACTAGCTTATATGAAAGTGAACTAAACACGCTAAGAGGAACGTTGTTGACACAGAAACTAAAAGACAAACATGTCCTGTAATCTTATCTATTGTAACTTATGTATTTGCAAATAAATTTATTATAAAAATAGATTCAACAATCTATCTAGTGATATAAATTTTGTACCATAAATATTAATATCTTTTTTTATAAAATTTATCAAAGTTATTTAATTATTTTAGAATGGTGGGAGTATATATTGGATTTGAAAACTCTGTGCCAGCTAGCGATTGCTATTCTACGCAAGGCAACAAGACCAACAGCGGAGGAAAGTTACCGATCGGGGCAGCGCTGTGACTGTGATGGATAAAAGCCATTCAATTAATTAACGAAGTAATTAAACTAGTGCCGACTGACTTGACAACCCAACAACAAAATCAATCGTACACATACGACGAGTGCTCTCAATCCAATGGAGAATAGAGTAGTAGTATATCAAATCAAGAGAATATTCATGGTGTGGTGGGTACGACCATGGTGTCCGTATGTGTGGGCGTGGACCATGCGCGAAAAGGGGAGGGGGCAAAAAAAAAACACTCTCCTCAAATCGATAGCCTTTTCACCGTGGCCAATTACATGCTGCCAGAGCCAGACAGAAGAAGACCAGTCCAGTCAGCGGCGGTTAACTTGCTCACCGTCACCAGTCACCACCGCCGTGGACGTCAAGCAGCAGCCGCGGTGGAATAAACAAACTGCCGTCGTCTGCGTCTCCCTCGGCGAGCACACGCGGGGACGAGGGACCCGGGCGGCTAGCGCAGCAGAAGGGTTTTCGGGAAAGGCCGGCCCCCATCAGCACCAGTAGGCCCACACGACCCCCCCCCTCCCCCGCCTTCTGCTGCACTGCACTGCACTGCACTTGTTGGTACTGTATATACGGATCCGTAGTAGGCAGGGCAGAGCTCTCCTTCCCCCGGCCAGCCCCAAGCTACCTCTTGTCATCTTGTCCTGCTGCCATACTGACTGACTGCGCGAGGAGCCAGCCAGCCAAGCCAAGCCAAGCCAGCCCACGGGTGCGGTGCTCGTAGTTCGTCTTCGGCAACGGAAGAAGCTCACAAACACAGGGCGCCATTGCAGAGGATTGGGAGGGAAAGGAAAGAGATTTCGCAGGAGGAGCAAGAGCGAGATGGTGGTGCAGAAGCAGAGGCGGCGGGCGCCGGCCGAGGTAGCTGTGTGTTGTTTGCCCAACCCGCTTGTTAGCCTGCTCTGCAACTCACAAACTCGATCGGAATCGCTTACCCCAGACACTTTTTCTTTTCTTTTCTCTTTGCTTGTTCCTCTCCAAAAGAAAATAATATTTCCCGTTCTGTTTCGTCTTCTTGATTGATTGATTGCAACAAGAACTTGCAGCCCACAGAGGCTGCTAGCTAGTATGGGCGCCGCCCGCTGATGCATTTCCGATGCAGGTGTTCTGGCCCAAGATCGTGCTCAAGAAGTGGCTCAACCTCAAGAGCAAGGACCTCGACTTCGGTGCCGACGACGACGGCCAAGGTACGGTTCCCGCCGAAATCTCCTCATCTTCTTCCCCCTCCCCCCAACTGACGCATTCCTCTTCTCGATCGCCGTCCGTCCGTCCCCTCACTTCCTGCTACCTCCTCGCTCCAATTTTGCTCTGCCAGAGAACTGCGGCTGTGACGACGACCGCAGCGGCGCTCGCCGGCCGGCCGAGGACGGCGCCCACATCACAGGTGAGGTTTAATTACCAATTTTTTTTTCTGTAATTCGGCTGTTCGTCTGTAACGTGTTGAAGTGAACCGCGGCTCGATCAGCTCAACTGAAACCGCGTTCTTCCGGGTCGCCAGCCCGTCCGTCCGTCCGTCGATGTGGTGATCTTATCTACAGTGGAAAAAAAAAGTGTAGCTCTGGATGGACTATTCTCTTCTTTTGTGGTCGTATCCTAGCCTGGTAGGAGGAAGAAAAGATGAACCAATTGGGTCCTCCTTCTGCCATTAGTGCGTTTGGTGTGTCCCGTCATGGGCTGGCATGGATCGCCAGCGGGCCCCGCCCACCTTGAATCTTGCCTACTAGTGGTAGTCCCTAGAAATCTAGAATGGGTTCCCCAACAATTGCCTAATTTGGTAGATCGGCCAGCCATTATTATGATTCTGTTCTGCTCCAAGACTGAAAAGAATTCATGATACGGAGTAGTAGGTATTTTAGTAGTATTAATTAACAGTTTTTAAAAAAAATTGGGGAAAAAATTAAACTTCGAAGTCCTTCTATTTCGAAGAAAATAATAATGTTGGTGTGGCCGTGAATTCGCTTGAATTACGATGCTGCTTCTGTCCATTTTTACTGACATTTCCTTGCACCGGCGTGCCGAACCGACGGCGGCGGCGGCGTCAGACGAGAGCCTGGAGAGCGCGCCGTACAAGCTGCGGCGGCGGAACTCGGAGACGTTACGCGCGCAGTACATCAACACCAAGGAGCTGAGGTGCGCCGGCGGCCGCCGTGTGAACAACTGTGAATTCGGATTCCTCGTCGCCGTCTCGGAATTCCAGCGAGTGCGCGCGCGAGAGCTTCTTTCTCTCGGTTCGACGACGACTAGACTAACCAAACCAGGCATGTCCGGCGGGGTTGCAGGGTCTGCGTCGGCACATGGAACGCCGGCGGCAAGGCGCCACCAGACGACCTCGACATCGCCGAGTGGCTCGGCCTCGGCACCGGCGACGACGCCGAGCCCGCCGACATCTACGTGCTCGGGTTCCAGGAAGTGGTGCCGCTGAACGCCGGCAACGTGTTCGGCGCGGAGGACGGGCGGCCAGCGCTGGCGTGGGAGTCCGTGATCCGCGGCGCGCTTCGGCGGGTGCAGCCGCCGTCGAGGCCCAGGTACAGGTGCTACAGCAACCCTCCCTCGCCGTCGCGGTTCGAACCGCCGGCTGCTGGCGACGCCGACGAGCTCCTCCCCGGCGGTGGCACGGACACCGAGACTGACACCGACGAGGAGGACGTGCCCTTCAGCTTCCCCGTGCGGGCAGCCGAGGAGTACGTCACCGCCACGCCGAGGAAACTTAGCAGGTTCAACCACTTCAGCGTCGTCGTGGATGAGAACGACGTCGACGGCGACGAACTCGACGAGCCTGATCAACCGCCGCCGCCGCCGCAACGGACGGTCCTGAGGTCGCTGAGCAGGGCGGACAGGGTGGGGCTAGTCTGGCCGGAGCAGCCGCTGGACCTGGTCCCCCCGCGCGCCGCCATGAACGCCGCGTCGTCGTCGTCGTTCAAGGCGTCGTCCAAGTCGTTCAGGGGGTCGTCCCGCGTGGCCGACGACCTGCCGATGATCCCTGACCTCGACCTCGACCTGGACGTGAGGAAGAAGAGCCGGTTGTCGCCGTTCGTGCGGGTGGTGAGCAAGCAGATGGTGGGGATATTGCTGACGGTGTGGGTGCGTCGTGGCCTGAGGAAGTGCGTGCAGAACCTCAAGGTGTCCACCGTCGGCGTCGGCGCCATGGGTTACATAGGCAACAAAGGTGCCGTGTCTGTCAGCATGTCCGTGTACCAGACCATGTTCTGCTTCGTCTGCACCCACCTCGCTGCCGGTGAGAAGCCCGCCGACGTCCACAAGCGCAACGCCGACGTGCACGACATCCACCGACGCACGCGCTTCCTCGCCGCCTCCCCACCCCTCGGCGACCTGCCCAGAGGCATCCACGACCATGAGTGAGTAGTGTAGTAGTGTCACACGTGCAGGGATCGGCGTCGCGTCAGCATCCATTCGCTGCTGTCGTCATCAGGAGGAACTTGACGTGACGATGCTTTTGTAACGTTTGTTTGTGCAGCCGGATCTTCTGGCTGGGCGATCTGAACTACCGGGTGGACGCGACGTACGAGCGAGCGCACGAGCTGATCTCGGCGGGAAGGTGGCGGGAGCTGGCGGAGATGGACCAGCTGAAGCGGGAGCTGAGGAAAGGGCGGGCGTTCGACGGGTGGACGGAGGGCGTGCTGGAGTTCGCGCCGACGTACAAGTACGAGCTGGGCTCGAGGAGGTACGTCGGCGTCGGGGACGACCAGAGCCAGAGCCAGAGGGGCGGAGGTGGGAGGCGGACGCCGGCGTGGTGTGACCGGGTGCTGTCGTACGGCAAGGGGCTCAGGCTGCTGGGATATCGGAGGTCGGAGCTGGCGCTGTCGGACCACCGCCCCGTCACGGCCATGTATGCGGTTGAGGTGGAGGTGTTCTCTAGCCAGAAGCTGCAGAAGGCGCTCACGCTCACGGACGCCGAGGTGGAGGGTGGGCAGGTCGTGCCGGACCTCGATTTTTGACCGGGGTAAGTAATTACCACGGTGCGGTGCCTGCTCCATCTCTCCGTGCTGGATAACCCGGGAGGAATTGGAATAGCTTGCGGCGAAATGATTGTGTAAATGTATAGGGTCTGATCGAGTAGCTATATGAGCTTCAAAATATAAATATGGGTTCATTTAGGGTTTGTTTGGTGCAAAGCTGTTGTGAGTTGTTTTTTTTTTGTCAAAGAAAAACAGTTTTGCAAAGTGGAGTGAAGCTGAAAATAGTAGTTTATCATAACTTTCTCCCCCCTTTCTCTCTCATATCCATGTATAAAGTTGTTGGTGAAGCTGTTTTACCAAACACTTTTTTCCAAAATAGCTTAACTTCACCTAGAAAGTTGCTCATGAAGCTATTTTCCAAAAAAACAGCTTCACTAGTGAAGCTGAGCTGTACCAAACGGGTCCTTAATCATGACGGAATCCAGTGCCTCAAAGTGCTAATTTCCGCGCATTCTTCTTCCTCAATCCTCAGTGGCACATTGACACAAAACAAAAGAGTAGAATTGTGGAAAGAACATGGCTCACTGATACACAAAACAAAAGAGTGGAAACAACAAAAGGCAAAAAATATTGAACAAGGCAAAAAATGCACCAGCCGGGAATCGAACCCGGGTCTGTACCGTGGCAGGGTACTATTCTACCACTAGACCACTGGTGCTTGTTGAATGCCAAACCTGGTTTCTCTATAAAATAAAACAAAAAATTAAACGCAGACAATAGAAAAGCAAGAAAACCGGCTAACTTCCGTTCATTTCTGTGCTCTTCTCTTTTCTGCAGCTAAAACGCCAAGTATCATGTGTTAGGATGCATAATGGGGTTGAGTTATGTCCCCTAATAATAATAATAATATAGAAAAGTCACTGTTTGTAACAATGATGATCACTGTACCTCTCTATCTCTTCAGTCGTCTCAATATTTGCAAATGAAAAAAGCCCAACACAACACCATGTCCAAACTTGGCCATAACCAGGAAAACGATTTGAATAGCAGTTTTAAATAGTGACATCCCCAGTTGAAACTTGAAGGTGGTCTCTCCAATAAGCAACATGCAAATCACATGAGTACATGACCGCATATGAAACTGTCAGAATATTGAACCACAAAAAGATCCGAACTGTCAGCCAGGAATTTTGTTCAGAACCATGTAAGGCTACTGGGTAGACATAATTACAAATCGCGTACTCTAAGCCAAGAATATGGTCACAAGTCACAACGAGCTGAACAAACTACAGTAAAAAAACTGGCAGCGACTAGCCGCTACTGACAAACATAATTCACAGGACTGGCTAGCCAAGGACCCCCAAAACAATGACTAATCAGTTGGGTCCAAGCATTCCAGGCTTTGTTTGCCAGTACTGATCCAAGCGTTGCCTTGCATACTCCTTGTACTCGAAGTCGATATTTTTGTTCACATGTGCCTGACGACACAGTAGAGAAGACAAGAAACCAATAAGCTTCGACAGATGTATCATCCGCAAATTGGTATACGCACATTTGACTATAGTAGCAATAACTCACCGAGATTATTCCCCACAGGCTCCAAAAGAGATGGCATGCAAGAGTATACTTTGCAATCAACCCTAGTAGATTTTCAACTTCCCCCTCTGTTGGCTTTTCACCTGATGAACATGTAGAATATGGAATTTTTTAAAACAGAGAATTCTCACAATATTTCCATGTGGTGCAAGTAAACATCTTTTTTATTTAAATAGTCCAATAACACAACATCACCGTGCAGCATTCTGAAATTGCTTTGTAATTACCTGCCGAGCTAAGGTATGTCTGAACAAATCTTCTCTGCTCCTCAATGTCTGAAATAGTGCAGAGCAATAAAATCAAGCAGAAAACGTAAGTTAGATAGCAAGATATTTATCGATGCACATGGTCACAAGTAAAACTAACCAGGATATTTTGTAAAATCCAACACATGTGGTGTTGCTGTATGGTAATCAGCAGCCATCTCACAAAAGTGATTAGCAATGTCAAATGCAATAGGATTAAAACTCGCATATTCATAGTCCTGCATAATATAAGAAACCAACAAAATGACATTCAGTTACAGGAATAACACGGTCTGATGTGTGGTAGAAAAATAACTCCTCACTGGTCTATCAAATTGCCCTTATTGCTAGCATTGCTCAGCAAATCAGATTGTTTGCATTTCTATATATTTTTTTTCTGTGTGTTTTACTAACCTGTGTCCCCATTCCTAAAATTTGCATAATAACATACAGGAAATTCATAATTCTGCATATTTTACCCGGAATTATGCAAACACGTGCCAGCACAAGTTTAACTCAAAAATGAGAATAGCTTAAATCTTTTATAAAACTTACAATCAAGGTGACTTGTCTGGTCTCTTCATATATCATAATATTCCCATACTGCAGGTCATTATGGCAAAATCCTACTGACTGTTCGACCCGGAGAGCGTCTTCTCCAGTCCTGCAATCTCATCACCTAGCTTATCCAGTTGAAAGTGGTTAGACTCTTCCTCAGAACACCTGCCACGAGCCTCCTCAAGCCACCGCCTGACTCATACCACACCAAGCAAAGCAATCAGATTCGAATCAGAATTCAAGCACATTTCTCACCGAAATCAGAAAAGCAGCAATGAGAAAAAGCATACCTGAGCCTCTGCCACAATGACACGTCCCTGGGTCCAGGCATGTCGAGATCGTGAAACTCGCGCAGCTTCTTGGCAATCAGCGCGGATATCTCCGGGTCGCGCAGATCCGCCGCGGACAGCGTCTGACAAAGCGATCAACGAGAGTGAGCCATAATAACATGACAATAGCCAATTCCCCACTCGAGCAGACGCATTAAGGCGGTAGAAGCGTAGCGTACCCTGGCGTGGATGAACTCCTCGACGCGGCCGTTGGCAAAGCGGCCAAGGAGGCGGGGGCCCTGTCCGTGGCGCGACATGCACTCGAAGGTGCGGACCTCGTCGGCGCGGTCGAAGAAGACCTCGACGCCCCGGCCGTAGATGCGCACGAGCACCTTGCGCGGGTCGCCCTCGCCGCCGGGCCAGGTGATCCAGAAGACCTCGTTGGTCATGGCGCCCTTGAGCTGGGACACGGCGAGCGCGCTGGGGTCCACGTCGCCGCCCCAGAGGTCGCCGGCGAGGCGGTGCAGGATGCGGCGCGCGTCGTCCGGGATCCGGTCGATGCTGGCGCTCCGCTTCATTGCGGGGGCGGCGGCCTCCCCGCGCGGCGGCGGGTCCACGGTGGCCATCGGCGCGCGGAGGAGGGAGCCAAGGAGGCGGCGGCGATCTGCGGAGGGGGGGGGGGGGGGGGGGGGGCTGAGTCGTGTCGGTTCGAGTTTGATTTGATCGGGGAGGGAAATGGTAATGCCGCCTGCCGCGGAATCGGATCCGAATCGGGATCGGTGGAAAAAACAGGCAGTGAGGAAGCTTCCAGGGAGATTGCCACGTCAAACGACAGCAGTGATTGCAAAGTGCACACGTGGGGGCAGCTGGGAGGGGTTGCCACTTTCTTTATTTTTAAAGCTTTTTGGGAGAGCTGGCAGGGCTCCGGTTACTCAAAATCGTGCACTGTTGGATTCACTAACTATCTCCAACAAAGATATCCCTATCTAAATTCAAAATAGATCTCTAGCGGTATATCTATGACCTCCAACAAAGAAACTATTTACAAGAATCATTTTGAGTTTTATGAGAGGTATAACCTAAATGAGTATCTCTCTTCTGAAAACTTATAGAGAGAGAATTGTCTTTTGAGTTGTGTTGTTGGATAAGGCTGAAACTAGGTATTGAACCCTTTGGCGTTGGCTAGCCGCTCCCATCTTCCACAGAGCACAGACCATTCCTCCGCCCCTAATTCGTCCCAGACCGGATCGCAGTCGATACCCCTGCCGCCCCCATGTCGGCCATCCACCACATCTAAGTCGCTTCTCTATCGCCGCCACGATTTCACACCCAAAGTCGGCGCTCCCAGACGCCCTCTGCCGCTGACCCTAGGCTGAACGTGGCTCTCCACCTCTGCTCGCCCGCTCTGTAGCCCTACTATGGTCTCAGTTGTGGAGCAATTTGTGAACAATTTGATGATATTTGTAAACAATTTAACTTGTATTTTTTTTGTTATCGGAAATCTATAGAAAATATTTTTTTTTGAAAATTTGTTATATATTTGTTTGAGACCTGCAATTATTTCCAATTTATATCAATAAATTACACGGTTGAAACCATTATAAATACAATAATAAGATATTATAAATATAGCTAAAAGATAGCGTAAATACATGGACAAATTCAGTTGTTAGGAAGGGCTAAAATAATTTAATGTCACCTAGACAGATTATTTGAGATTTTAATAAGAACTCATTTTATATAAAAAAAGTGACATGTCAATGAAAAAACAACGTCGTCAAATACTAAAATATATCTAACAAAAATACAAACTTGTGCGTCAAGTTGAGAACTTGAATCCGTCTATACAGATTCCATCACACGAAACACCTCACATCTAAGAGCAACTTCATATGCTTCTTATAATTAACTTGCTAACCATTACGTTTGGCGATTTCAACATAAGTAGCAACCTCAATTAATTTATTTCCCTCTCCAATAGTTTTTTTATATTAGCTTTCTAAATAATTTTGTATTAGAAGCCCCAAACTATTTATAACCAACCAAACCTTTTATAACCGCAATTTATTTTTTGCCGATCCTGATTATGATGGATATTGCTAAAACGGATAATCAATTCATCTAAAACCACCTGTTGTCATTGCTAGAAGACTACGACACAGACCTGGGAGCCACGGCAATCATATCTAAAAACTCTTATCCACTCGTACGCTACTCCATCCCATTGACCCAGCTAAAAGCACTAGAGGAGCAGAGAAGGAACAGTTACATCTGCAGCTGAAGGAGGCAGCGGCGACGGCGGCCGGTCGAGGCAGCCGGAGGCAGCGAGGGTGCGCTGTGCCCTGGGTGAGCGGAGCCATAGAGTTGCGCCGCCGTGGCCTCCTGTTTGCCGGCGAGAAGAGGATACAGCAGCGGCAGAGATTCGCCGAGGATACTATGCTACGGCCCGTCGTGTAGTGTGAAGTGTGGTTGGTGGCAGGCGAGAAGAGAAGATGCAGTCTCTGTATACCACTGCCTGAACTGAAACTGATATAGGCATGGACTGGAATCTTTAAAAAAATGGATTATCAGAAGATTAATCCTGTAGTGCTATGCTGCACATGACTACAGGAGCCACATGACAGTGAGCAACAGCAGTAGTGCGTGGTTCAATTGGCTGACTGTTTCTCAAATGCTTTGGAAAATGGGACCCCAATATTAGTTTACAAGTTCAAATAATTGTTATTATTCTCCTTATAACAGCTTCTCCCCTCAAAACACACTTCAGAGTCTCTACATAACCTAGACTTCCGGTCGGCTGATCCTTTCTATGGTTGATAAGTTCGGCTGATCCTTTCTATGGTTGATAAATCAGCTGATGTTATTTTTAACTATTTTATTACGAGAGAAAAATATTATACCATGAGCCGGCTGATAAGGCAAGCTAACATGACGATCATAATATAGAATAACATTATGATTTCTAGATTACACACAACTTTTAAATATACATCGACAGTGATGGGCACAGACAAAAGCATTCACTGATTCAAACTGAATCACTACCTAGCTCGCACTAGAAATAATAATAAGGAACAAATACGTAATCAAAATTCAGTAATCAGGCCCCAAACCTCATCTACGACAGCAAGAACATGAGAATTCGATGCCAGAACTAACCTCTTAAATTTGCTGCCAACAAAGTTCTCAACGGAGCTGTCCGCCGCCAAGGCATCTCCAGGGTTGTCTGCAGTGATCAAGAACACTAAATGTCCAAAATTCATTAGAATTTAATCCTCATGCTGACTAAAAGCATTAGAACAATACCCCGATACTAAAGACTTCACTCTAGAAAGAGAAGAAAATGTTTCAGAGACTACTTGAGTACCAGTATCAAGAGAGCTCTAGATGATTCAAATGGTAACAAGTGCTAGCAACCAATTGCTTGGAAAAAGACGAGAAAATCATCCAGGATCAGTCATATTTTTCAGCGATGGAACAAATTTTTTTTCTCTCATGATAAATCAGTTCTACAAATCAGTCGTAACCATAATAAATACTGCCAAACAGGGCCATAATAAAAAACAAATGGCTGAACAAAGCATGGAGATGTTATACAGAAAAACATGGAGCTCACTATTAGATATACCAAGCAAACAAATGTTTCTAAAAGATTTGCATTAAGAAGCTGAGAAAGACAGGCAAGTTTTTTTAAAAAAACAAAACTTAACCTCCTCATTCAAAGACAAGAAAAACTTATCGTTTCTTAATTTTGAAAGAAATCTCAGTAATTACAAACTATGAGGGTGGCTAATAATAAAGCGTACTCTCTCCATCACAAAATAATAATTATTTTTACTTCTCAGGAAATAACTTTGACTAATCTTATATAAAAAATATTAATATTTGTGACACAATTAATATCATTAGATAGATCGTTGAATCTATTTCTATAATAAATTTATTTAAAGATACAAATGTTACACATATTTTTTACAAACCTAATCAAACTTATGATATGCAAAAAGTGAAAGTTATTTTGAAACAAAGGGAGTATAAAATATGACAACATGTAGTATATAGTACTGTAATTAGCTTGAGGACAACAAACAAACAGAGCAGCAGCAAAAGAACACCAGCGTTAGCACTCAGAACAGTATTAGAACCATACTACCTGTTTGGCGTGCAACTTTCGTGTCAAATGAGGCCTATTCAAACAGCAAATCGAGACGGCGCAGGCCTCGGATCACTCATCCAAAAACCTCACAACGAATTAATCCCCGCCGTGACGCGCGCGACAGACACAGGCGGAGGCCGGGATCCTGACGCGCACCGTGTGGCGAGGGAGGAAGAGGTCGGCGGGCGGGCGGCGGCGAGCGCTCCCCTGTTAGACGACGATCGCGAGGTGTCGAGGAATCGCGAGCCGTGTGGTGTGGCGGGCCTGTCGCTTTGGGCTGTCAGAGATCTGGGCTTTTTTATAGCAATTCTATTTGGGCCTACCTAACGGTCTGGGTGGAAGCGAGTCAAGGGCCAAGGCCCACTTACGTGGTGCTTGTGTACTTGCATTATGGCCGAAATGGGCCCTGTCTAGATCCCTTTAAAATTCTAAATTTTCTGTCACATCACCGTCACATCGAATCTTTGAACGCATGCATATAATATTAAATATAGATAAAAAATATAATTAATTATATAGTTCATCTGTAATTTGCGAGACGAATCTTTTGAGTCTAGTTACTCCATAATTAAACAATAATTACCACATACAAACGAAAGTGCTACAGTGTTAAAATTCCAAATAATTTTGGATCTAAACGTGGCCATGGTATGATTCTCGAGATCCTGGCGATAATAATCAGCTCACGTGTTGCATGCATATTATAGCTACTGGAGACTGGAGTATATAATCAGGATCATAATAAACTCATAATGGCATGCAGAAGCACTGCAAGTAGATGGTGTGTACTGAGTACCACACACACACATATCTCGATCCATCAGTGCTCTATGATTGATAATATGTACACTTGCTCAGATCATAAGGGCACTCCCAAATCCCCAATTCAAAGTATTTATTGGGAGGGAGAGAGAGAACAATTTAGACGACTTAACCCTTTCCAATGTATATATATAGTTTCGATATATATAGAAGAAAATTTGATGAGCGCTTGCTCAGATGATAAGAGCATATCATTTAGGACAAGAATCGTACGTTGAACCCTAAAAATTATATAGGTAATGTCACATCCAATTTTAAGAATAAAATTGAATGCGAATAACTCATTTGCGCCTAGAGATTAATCACACACATAAGCCGACAAATCTTTAAATAGTACCATCACTGAGTGCTTATTACATAACGAATAATATAAGTAAACATAACAACGAAAATAAATAGATAACTCTCGCGACGAAGCTCCACTTCACAGGGAACGCTGACTGGTTGACCACTAGCTTAGTACTCTTCACGGTAGTCTTCATAGCCATCTGATAAGGTTAAAGGCAAGGGTGAGCACTTAAAGCACTCAGCAAGAGTAACATAGGGTTATGAAACTCAAAGGCTGACACTGTCTGAACTGCGGTTGCTTTTAGCTTGGTCAAGTTTTACCAACACTTAGCTTTAGTTATGCAAAACACAATTAATAACCACATGATAAGAATAATAATCAACATTAACAATTAAACAACATGATCATCTACACTGTGAGTTTTCCAGACCGCTCGTGACCGTGAGCACTGAAGAATCATGGTCCTAGTTGGTTTCGGAGATTAACGACAATTAGAGATTATTATGGCTAACGTGTGTTTTGCAGAGGCTATGCGTAGCTTAGCCATAGTAATCAAGGAGAGGGGGCTCTAATGGTCATCACTTAGCCCCAAGATGGATATCGTTTCGGTTTTCAGGAGACATGATGAAGACCCTAGAATGTTAGGCTAAGTGCCATAAGGAGATGAAGGGCACTTAGAATTAGATAGGGCTACTCTTTTTATCTTTGACCGTACTATTAAGAGGGGTTGAGTTAGTAGCTTGACTTAGGAAAGCTTCATAATTTAGGTGTGGTGCACACTTGACTTCCTTAGCTCTAAGCAAGCCTATGGTGACCGTAAGATATCCTAGAACATCTTCCATATTCATCGTGACGAAAAACGGAGTTGTCAAAATCGTTTTCTGGGCGTCGGACGCTCCTGGCAGGGGCGCCGGACGCTGTCCGTCGCGTCGGACAAAGGCACCGGACGCTGGGTGATTGTGTCCACAACGTCCGTCGGCCTTTCAGAGGGGTTGTTTTCTGGCTAAGTTTTTCAGGGTCCGTCGGACGCTGTCCGTCGGCCAGGCGTCGGACGCTGGGAAGAGCATCCGTCGACCTTCCAGAGAGGGTGTTTTTCAACCCTAGCCAGAACTCAGCGTCGGACCCCCTCATGGGGATGGACCCCCTCCCATGTTCGATGGAGACGACTTTCCTTATTGGAAAGTTCGTATGGAGGCCTATCTAGAGGACGTTGACGTGGGTGTGTTCAAAGCCGCCGCAAAGGGAGGCACCCTCTTCGCGGAGGACCTCAACTTTGATAAGCACAATGCCAAGGCGAAGAACATTATCTTTCGTGGCATTAGCAAGGATGTCTTCAACCGAGTGCGTAATGCCAAAGACGCATTTGAGTTGTGGACCACTATTTGTGCACTTCATGAAGGCACAAAGAGTGAGCGTGAAGAACGCTATCACTTGGTTATGGCTAAGCTCGATTCTTTCTCTATGCATGCAAATGAAAATGCAAATGAAATGTACTCACGACTCAACATTATTGTAGAGGAATTGAATGGACTCGGTCTCAACCAAATGGAACCGGCCGATGTGGTACACAAGATTCTTTGTGTCTTGCCCATTGAGAAGTATGGCCACATCGTCACGGTGCTTCACCAAGGAGATCTCTCCGCCGCTACACCAACACAAATTTTGGGCAAGATCAATGCCCATGAGATGTACATGAAGATTGGTGATGGTGGCTCATCTTCCTCCTCCAAGAAGAAAGAAAAAGAGAAGGAGGAAAAGAAGGACTTGGCTCTCAAGGCATCCTCCTCCGAGAAGCACAAGATGCAAGTCATGTATGAGAGCACAAGCGATGATGATGATGATGATGATGATCTCGCTCTCATGGTGAAGAAAACAACCAAGATGTTGAAGAAGCTAAGCAAGAATGGAGTCAAGTTTGACTCAAAGAAGAAGAAATTATTCACAAGCTCTTCAAGAAAGCCCCTCTCCAAGATGGATTGCTACAATTGTGGCAAACTTGGATACTTGGCTCATGCTTGCCCCGAAGAAAAGAAAGACAAGTACAAGAACAAGAAAGCTAACAACAAGTTCAAGTACAACAAGGGCAACAAGGTTGAGTCAAGTGATGAGGAGAAGAAGGATGACAAGCCATTCAAGAAGAAGAAGAACTTCAACTTCCACAAGAAGAAGAAGAATGGCAAAGCCTACATTGTTGGTGATTGGCTCACCGACATTGAAGACTCAAGTGACTCATCCGGAGATGAAAGTGAAGAAGAGAAGGTGGCCGCCTTGGTGATTGGTTCATCTACTCCACCGCCACCCCCTTCATCATCTCCGGGTTCATCCTCTACACACCTATGCCTCATGGCTAAAGGTGACAAAAAGGTGAACTACAAGACCGGTGGAAGTCATTGGGTGATTGATAGTGGATGCACTCAACATATGACCGATGACTCCCGGATGTTCACCACACTTGAGGAAGATTGTGAAGGGCAAGACAAGATTACCTTTGGGGACAATTCTAAAGGCAAAGTGCAAGGTCTAGGCAAAGTGGCAATCTCAAATGACCAATCAATATCAAATGTCTTGTTAGTACAATCTTTGAGCTTCAACTTGCTATCGGTGGGACAACTATGTGATCTTGGTTTCCAATGTCTCTTCACTCCAAATGAGGTAGTTGTGTCCAAGATTGAAGATTCATCATTGATATTCAAAGGGTTTCGACACAACAATCTCTACCTAGTGGACTTCACCTCAAATGAAGCTAGTTTGCAAACATGTCTTTTCTCCAAGAGTTCTTTGGGTTGGCTATGGCATAGAATATTAGCACATGTGGGAATGTCAACTTTGAAGAAGCTTGTCAAGAAGGAATTGGTTAGAGGTGTGAAGGATGTGGTGTTTGAGAAAGACAAACTTTGTAGTGCATGTCAAGCCGGCAAGCAAATAGCAAACACTCATCCAACCAAAGCATTCATGTCAACCTCAAGAGTTCTAGAGCTACTCCACATGGATCTTTTTGGACCTACCACCTATGCTAGCCTTGGCAGCAATCTCTTTTGCTTGGTGGTAGTTGATGACTACTCTACATACACTTGGGTGTTCTTTCTTCAAGACAAGGGAGAAACTCAATCAATATTCAAGAAGTTTGCAACTAGAGCCCAAAATGAATTTGATGTGAAGATCAAGAAGATAAGAAGTGACAACGGGACCGAGTTTGTGAACACCAAGATTGAAGAATATTGTGATGAAGTTGGAATCAAGCATGAAGTATCCGCCACCTATACTCCTCAACAAAATGGTGTAGTAGAGAGGAAGAACCGGACACTTATCACTCTTGCAAGATCAATGCTTGATGAATACAACACCCCCGAGAAGTTTTGGGCCGAAGCAATCAACACCGCATGCTATGCGGCCAACGGCTATTTGTCCAAAGGCTTCTCAAGAAGACACCCTATGAGCTTGTGAATGGAAAGAAACCGGATATATCCTTTTTCCGAGTGTTTGGTTGTAAAGTGTACATCTACAAGAAGCGCCAACACTTGGGCAAGTTCCAAAGAAGATGTGACATTGGTTTCTTAGTTGGGTATTCACTTAAATCCAAGGCATACCGTGTATTTAACAAAGCCACCGGCTTAGTTGAAGAAACGTATGACTTGGAGTTTGATGAAACTAATGGCTCTCAAGAAGAGCATGAAAATCTTGATGATGTAGGTGATGAACCCTTGAGGGAGGCAATGAAGAACATGCCAATTGGTGCTATCAACCCACAAGAGGTGGAAGAAGTTGAAGATGAAGCAAATCAAGATCCTTCTCACCTCACACGCCTCAAGTTGATGAAGGAGATCAAGTGAGGGAAGCTCAAGAAGACACTCACATCCCTCAAGATCAAGCCGAGGCCGAAGCAAGCAATGTTGAAGCACCGCAACCTCCTCCCCAAGAGATCAATAGAAGATCTACACCTATGCTTCAAGCACATCCTCAAGACCTCATCATAGGGAGTCCATCAAGGGGGGTAACAACTCGATCTAAACTTGCTTCTTATGTTGAACATCACTCCTTTGTTTCCTTTGTTGAGCCTTCTAGTGTGGAGGATGCACTTGCGGATCCGGATTGGGTGAACGCCATGCACGAAGAGTTGAACAACTTCACCCGGAACGAAGTGTGGACACTAGTAGAAAAGCCCAAAGGAGCAAGAATCATTGGCACCAAGTGGGTGTTTAGGAACAAGCAAGATGATCAAGGCGTGGTTGTGAGAAACAAGGCAAGATTGGTGGCAAAGGGGTTCTCCCAAGTTGAAGGCTTGGATTTTGGGGAGACCTTTGCACCGGTTGCAAGACTAGAAGCCATTCGTATCCTTTTGGCATATGCTTCACACCATAAAATGAAACTTTTTCAAATGGATGTGAAGAGTGCCTTTCTTAAATGGTTTCATTAATGAACTTGTTTTTGTCTCACAACCTCCCGGGTTTGAAGACCCAAATTGTCCTAATCATGTGTATAGGTTGTCCAAGGCACTCTATGGATTGAAGCAAGCTCCAAGAGCTTGGTATGAGAGGCTAAGGGACTTCCTACTCAAGAAGGGCTTCAAGATCGGGAAAGTGGATACCACACTCTTCACCAAGGTGCTAGATGGAGAGATCTTTGTTTGCCAAGTATATCCTGATGACATTATATTTGGGTTAACAAACCAAGGTCATAGCAAGGAATTTGGTGCATTGATGTCCAAGGAGTTCGAGATGTCAATGATTGGCGAGCAAACCTTCTTCCTAGGCTTCCAAGTGAAGCAATTGAGGGAGGGCACCTTCATATCTCAAGAGAAGTACACTTATGATGTGCTCAAGAAATTCAAGATGGAGGATTGCAAGCCAATCAAGACCCCAATGCCTACTAATGGGCATCTCGATCTCGATGAGGGAGGTAAACTGATCGACCAAACTCTTTATTGTTCTATGATCGGTAGTTTACTTTACCTCACCGCTTCTAGGCCGGATATCATGTTTAGTGTGTGTATGTGTGCTAGGTTTCAAGCAAACCCTAAGGAGTCGCATCTTTGTGCGGTTAAAAGAATCCTTAGGTACTTAAGGCACACCCCTAGCATGGGTCTTTGGTATCCCAAAGGAGCTCCCTTCCAACTAGTTGGCTATTCCGATTCGGATTACGCCGGGTGTAAGGTTGATAGGAAGAGTACCTCCGACGGGTGCCACATGCTAGGAAGATCACTTGTTTCTTGGTCCTCAAAGAAGCAAAATAGTGTGGCATTGTCAACCGCCGAGGCGGAATACATTGCCATGGGAGCAAGTTGTGCACAAATCTTATATATGACCCAAACACTCTTTGATTACGGCGTGTTTTTAAAAGAACTTCCACTTTTGTGTGATAATGAAAGCGCCGTAAAACTTGCAAACAACCCGGTTCAACACTCTCGCACCAAGCACATAGATATTCGCCATCACTTTCTTAGAGATCATGTGGCTAGGAAAGACATAACACTAGTTGGAGTTAAGAGCGAAGAGCAATTGGCGGATATCTTCACTAAACCACTCGATGAAACAACCTTTTGTAGGTTTAGAAGCGAGTTAAATGTGCTTGATCACTCTAACTTCCTAAAAGATGAGCTTGTGTGAACCATGCATTCATATGTAATATAACATGTTTAATATGGTAATGCACATAGGCTTGGCTAACGCGGTTAAGATAACCGCCCTCAAAGCATGTGACCAAGCTTAACCGCGGTTTAAACTTGCAAGCAACCTAGATTCACATTTCGTATTGCACAAGCATATGCATGGGTGTTGTTTGCCCTTTCTCTTTGGTTTAGTTTCTTGAGCATCCTCTATGATAATCCACTTAGGGGGAGCATTCCAAGCTCAAGTCTCTTCATTACCCCTCTTGTGGCCATATGATGTCTCCTTGGCGCTTCCATTCGAATATTTTGAGCTAAAAACTAAATTTAAGCCTACGACAAACTATTTGAAAATGAGTGTTTGAGAGATGGTTCTCATATCAAGTCCAATCAAGTGTTATTTGGATCTTATTGGGATTGGAACTTGGTTGGGAGAAAGACGCAAAAAGAAATTTTGACAAATTCTATTTTTAAGGCGTCGGACGCTGCCGACGGACGCTCGGTGTCAATTGCCTCAGCGTCCGTCGCGATCGTCCGGAGATTAAAGTTGCCCGCAAAAAGGGCGACGGACGCTCTCCCAAGCGTCCGTCGCAGTCAATGCGATTGGGCGTTTCAAATCGGCTCTGGAAGCCCGACGGACGATGCCATCGGACGTTCCCGAGCGTCCGTCGCATACCGACGGAGCGTCCGTCGCTCCGCGTTGGAGCGTCCGTCGCGAACTAAACGGCGAAATTTTTTAGAAAACCCCCGATCTCTTCTCTGTCTCACCCAATCTGATCAGTCCGCCGCCGCGCCGCGATTCAAACCCTAACCGCCGCTCTTCCTGCACCGCCGCCAGCTCTCTGCCCGCCGCGGCACCCTTTCTAGCTGCTCAAGCCGCCGCGCCAGGGTCTTTCCCCAAGCACCGCCGCTCCTCTGTGTGATTCAAAATAGTGAAGGACTCTGTTCGCCGAGGAAGCTTCCTTCCAAGGCTCTGTTGGTCGATCGATCACATTTGGGTGCTAAGGTGAAATTCTTTTACAACCCCTGTGTCTCTCACTCTGTTTTTCAAATCACCTTGTCATTTCCTTTCTCCACCCTAAACTCTACCAACCCTAATCCATCACCTCTCTATCTTGATTAGAGTGCGGATTGAAGTTGCGAGTTGCGGTTGATCGATCGGGGAATCTCTTCTCTTCTCCCATTTTGGTCAGAGGCTCGAGGTATGACAGTGGATATCACGATTCCATCCTTACCTTATTTCATGCTTCTATAGACCCTCACCTCTAGTTATATGCTTATGGTAATATCCCTATCTATCTCACGAGCAGGATCTGTTTGGTCAGTTGTCAGAGAATCAGAGAGTCAGCAGGCAGTGACAGTGAACTCGGGGCAAAGCCCGCGAGTACGGATCGAGGCAAAGCCTCGCGAGGACAGTCCAGGGCCGACGTGCCACTCTTTCAGCTGTTTGGTTCTGAGGATTGTCAGTGGTTTCAGTGACAGTTGGGACAGTGCTCTTGTGTTTTGATTATTGAGGACTCCTGTCAGTGGTCTGTTTGCAAAGGTTGAGAAATGGCAAGGACGAAGAATGCAGGTCTCGTCCCCGGTAGTGGTGGTGACCCTCCACCTCCATCGCGTCCACCCACTGACCGCGGGAAGGGCAAGCAGAAGGTTATCTCTCGGAAGCGCAAGAGGCCAGCGATGGATCCAGACTCGGTAGCCGCTCTAGCAGTGGCAGAGGCCGCCGAGATAGCTGAGCGAGGAGGACGTCGCGCCGGCTTGAGGCTCTTGCCTCGCCGTGGAGCGCGTCGTGAGTCCCCTCCACCTCTAGAGTCAGAGCCCGTCGAGGCTACAGAGACACCAGTGACAGAGCCAGTCCCAGCGACTGAGCCGACAGAGGCCGCGAGCCACTCTACTATTGGAGAGCTGATGAGCCGTCGAGTTACTCGTTCCCGAGGCTCAGGTGCACCACCTAGCCCTCCAGGACCCCGACTCCCAGACCCAGTGAGGCACCAGGTTAGAGTACTTACAGCGAAGCAAGTCCAGCTGCTTCGATTCGTTGACTTCCAGACCTGGTTTCCACCGCAGAGAGACCCTCGTGCCGGACGTGAGTTCTATACTACAGTGCACGAGGACTTCTACAGAGCATACGTTGACACCGATGCTCCTCTCAAGGCCCACAGGGTGTGCCCATCTTCTCAGATTGAGGGGGTCGGTGGTCCAGAGATCCTGCAGCACCTCCAGTACATCCAGGGTCTAACAGATCTGATGGGACGCTCAGGGGCATATCAGAAGGAGTGGGTTTACCAGTTCTACGCCTCTCTGTGGATCTCACCTGATCACGAGTTCCTCCACTTTGCATAGCAGGGACGTGACTTCAGGGTTACTGCTGCCAGATTCAGAGAGCTCTTTCACCTCGGGTCCTCACCTACCAGGATTCACAGTCTCTGCTATGGGGATCAGGAGCCCCTCGCCGACCTCACGATGGTATAGTGCCATCCACAGACTTCGTGAGTCCGTGTTTTCAGCAGCCGTTCACTGAGGGTTTGAGTCGTACGCCACGAGACCTCACTCCTTTGGCTCGGATCCTCCACGAGGTTCTCAGACGCACTATTCTACCCCGGATTGGAGCTAGGGATACTATCACTCGTCTTCAGCTTTGGCTCCTAGCTCACATTGTTCGGAGAGAGCAGTTTGACCTCTGGGATTTGATAGTGAGCGAGCTCGAGGATATTATAGCTACTGGGTTCAGAGGTCATTGGCAGCTACAGTTCGCCCATTGGATCTCATATTTGATAGTTGCCAAGACTGGGTCAGGTGTTATGAGAGTCACCCTTACGAGGTCAGCTACAGAGTTCCCAGTCTACTCAATGAGCCAGCTTGTGGCCCATGGGCACTTGCCTCGCCCCAGCAGAGCCTACAGACCAGGCACTGTGACACCCTGTGTCAAGCTTGCATTAGGATCATCATTAGCCACTAAGCACATCATCTCATTGCATTCATGTTTGCATATGCTATCATCTCATGGTGTGTGTGTTTATATGCTTTGAAACTAGAATTGAATAGGTGTTTTTGGTGCTTAATCTGTTTAGTTACCCTGCTTAGTTTTGTTAAACAAAAGAAAATGGAGAAGGAAATCAGAATCGAGGCAGGCTGAGCACCACCTCGACTTCGACCCCACCACCCGGAAGGCTCGATGACGGACTGAGGGTCCGAGCGAACGACCCCAGGCCAGAGGCTCGACCGAACCCGAGGCTCGATCGGCCAGTCGATCGACGCCCTACCCTCGACTTCTACCCGTCGACGCCCCCTCGCCATCGACCTCTACCCCTCGAGTTTTACCCCTCGATGACGGACCGAGGCTTGGATGAACGACCCCGCACGGAAGGCTCGACCGAGTCGGAGGCTCGATCCGCCGATCGACCCTACCCTCGATATCGACCCTCTCCCGCACGCTCGACCGCACGCACGTGTCACGCACACCCGCGCGCACTCGCCCGACCGCGGCTGAGCCGTACGTCGGAGTCATCCGCCGCGTGGCCGCCGATGCCTGACCGTGGAAGTGGAACACGCCATCGCCGCCGCTTCGGCTCTGCGCCGACATCGCTGTCGCCGTTCGCGCTGTCTCGCTCAAATCCGCGTTAACGGCGCTAGGACCAAGTTGGCACCGCTTTTTCGCCGCTGGCGTCCTGCTTCGCCGCCGTAGACCTGCCAGCCACCCTGCCGCATGCCGTGCCATCGTTTCGCAATAACGTCGCCGCAGTGCCGCGTCCGATCAGCGCCCCGCCTTGTCTCTTTCGCAGTCAAGCGCGAATCCGAGCTAACGGCGCGTCAACCAAGTCCCGCTCTGTTTCATCGCCGCAAGCACGCCAGCGCCGCTGCCACCACCGCACATCATGTCACGTCCCCTCTAGCAGCGCCGGTCGGCCATGACCAAGCAAGAGGAGCGCCTATACCTCCACCACCTCCCGCTCTCTTCCACACTCATCCGCACTCGCGCAATCGCTCGCGTTGCCTCTGTTCTCGCCAGCCGAGAGCTCCAAGCACCGCAAGCACCCCTTTTCAAATCCACCACCGCCCGAGTTCCTTTGCTCAATCCCTCTCGCTCTAGCTTTCGCTTTTGCCCCGCACCCACGCTGTTCGCCTCTTCTTCCCCAGCCGTGGACTCCAGTCACCGGAACGCCTTTCGCCGTTCTTCGACTCCGAGTCGCCGCCGCACTGATCAACCAGCGTTCGCCGTTCACCATCTCGTCTCCGACGCCTCCATCTTCGTGGAAGCTTCGCCGGAGTTAACCGAGGTGAGAACGTCGTTCCCCTAGCTTCAGTTCGACCGTGTCGTCACAGCACCGTTGGCCGTGCGCCATTGCCGCCGCCACGGAGCTTGCACGTGGCCAGGTTTCCGCAGAGCCTTTCTGGCTCAGTTAGCCCTCGAGTCGCACTCGTCACATCACCACGATGCTCACGCACCACATCGCCGAGCTTCGCTTTGTCGATGATCGCTTTGCCGTGTCACACCGCCGAGCTGCACCACCACTGCACACCGTCGACCTCTCTTCACGGTCGCGCCAGTTCAACCAACACCACCAGTGGATGCGCGTAAGTCATCCCGAGCCTAGCACAGCCAATCCCACCGCCGAAGACTTCACCATCGGCGAGAAAACGTCGATCAGCACCGTTCTCTATTCTGCTCGACGGTCGCTGGACCTCGAGTAATCGAGGGTCATCCTCGAGTAATCGAGGGTCACGCCCGTCAGTTGCCTCGAGTGCCTCTGCTTGCCTCGAGCCCGTTCCCGAAATGATTTCCTATTCTGTTTTAGTGGTATGCCATGCTTGCTTGTTTGTTTTTATCTAGAGTTGGTAGAATCTTGTTGCTAGTTCCCGTTCAAGCATCATCCCTGCACCTTTCAGTTATTTATTTATGCATTGCAATCATCTAGGATCCGTGGAGGAACATCAGGAGCCCACAGAGACAGAAGTCCAGGAAGTACAGGAGCTGTACGAGGAGTACCAAGAGCTCGACGCTAACCTTCCTGAGTGCCCTGACCACCAACCCTCCACCTTCTCTCAAGGCAAGCCCCGGAGCATTCTTAAGCCTCCTAGTTTTTACAACTTAATCTACTTGAGTATTTTATACTGTGATGCATTAGGTGATAGGAGTTGTTTTGAATCCCAAATTGATGCATTAACTTCCTTGATATCTGTTTTACCTACCTTGTTACCCTGTTAATAATAAAGTAAAAGCAACCGCTTAGTATGCTTGAATAATGGTTACCTTTCTTTTATGTTTCGTATTATCCCTTGTGGGTAATACTATCACGGTTGGCTATACTCGCTATCGTGGGAAGAACCTATGGTAGTAATGAAATACGGTCGACTGGAAGGCAAGTGCACCAAGTGGCTTAGACTTGGGGGCAGTCCGTCCGTTGGATCGTGTAGGTTTGTACACGATGGTGGCCCTCTTACATCTTTGAATGCGCCCTTTCGCATAGGGGCCGTTGTGAGTATCGACCCCGAAGCCGAGTAAACACTGTCCGGGCCGGAGCTCGCTCAGCTATGAGCACCCCTCTAGACTGTAGGCATGATCTGCCCCATGGTGGCCATCTATTTTCTACAATTGGGGTGGACCCATGCGAGCCCGCGTCGATTACCACCTGGACTTTGTTGAGCGGTAACCTAATGCTGACCCGACGGGGTAAAGCATGGGCGTGTGTTAAAGGTAATCTTACCAGCTGGTGTATATCGATTCGAATTGCCGCCCCCCACTGGATATGGGGGATTATGCTGAGCTTCACCACGGTACAACTCCATGTGACATCTTAATGGTTTTACTAAAATGTTGATGAAGGAACTGGATATATGTTACTATATTGTTTGAGTAGATCAAGTGTGTGCTCTAGTATAGATGCAATAACCTAGAGATAATTAGTAGGATAAAAGATGACTGCTCACAACATCAGTAAAGTAAACTCCTTTAATTCAAGCATTTCTGCAAAGTAAAGCTTACCCAACCCCAGATATAGCCATGCATATCCTTGGAGTCTTTATTTTCAGTTAGACGGGTAAGTCTAGCTGAGTACATTCCCGTACTCAGGGTTTATCCGTTTGTGGAGATGGCCAAGTATACATCGGCTATTGTAAGCACTGTCTCTATCCTTTCTACGGAGAAGATGAGTAGGCCTTGGGCAAGGTCTTCTACAAGCTCACCTTTTGCTGTTGTCGGACCTGACGTTGTGGGCACCTTTGTCTTTTAAAACTTAAAGTTCAGTTTCAAACAATGTTTTTTTCGGCCACAAGTGTAGTGGCGTAAGTACTACTTTTATTTGGAACAAAGTGTTGTAATAACTTTATTTCGTACTTTAAGTATTCCCGTTGATTTGTGGCTCGTTCGAATGTGTATCCCTGAATGTACGCGATCCTGAGTTGATGTAAGAAATCCTTCGAGATTTTCGGACTACCGGGATTATATGGGCTCAAGTGTTGTAAGTGGTAGCTAATCAGCTACATTAGCACTTGATCTCTTATAATTTGGGCGGTTCCATCACAGCTGGTATCAGAGCATGGTTCAGGTGTCCTCATTCGTTTGAGCGACTTTTTAACTAAACTAGTATTTTCAAAACTATTTTTATAAACTACTTTCGAAACTTGGGTGCTAGAGTCTAGTCCTTAAGCCCTATACTAGGAAATCAGGTGGCTTAGTTATACTAACTTGGTTCCGGGTTTTTGCTCATGCTGGATCTTTGTAATTTGCCGGGATATCATTCTTGGAAAGGATGATACTAGGTTCGAAAACTTGCATTAAAACTATTTGTGAGATGTGAGAGTAGACCTTCCAACCGTTGGTCAAGGGAAGTGATATCTTGTTACTTAAAGATATGCGAGCTTTCACGCAGACATATCTGAGAAGTATGAAATGTTGGGTGAGTTTTCTGAGCTTGGTGCATAAGGTTTTGGTATCTAACTGGTACGTACTTGGTACATATCAGGAAGTGCCCGGTGATTTTTCTGCATTGGGTTTTGTTCTTTGGGCTGAAATGAAGTTTCTGCAGGTACACTGACTACGCAACCGTGTAGAACGAATAACTACGTAATGAGAGATCGTCTTGCCACCGACTAGAACGTTAGGACTTACGAGTCATTCTAGTTGAGTGAGAACGTAGTTACGATCATGCATCATGCTTATATTCTTGTATCATGTCATCCCTCCCCTTAAATTGTAATCATCCCCTTTTGATAAAAATGACCAACTTATACCTGTCTCACGAGAGTCGAAACCCCTTTTGTCTTCAGATGCCTCGTACCCGTCTGACCGCCAGGAAAGCGACCGGAGGAGCTGGAGTCCCTCGTCACCCTTTGGCAAGGAAGATGACCAGGGGAAAGTTTTTGATGTACTTTGGACTGCCAACTATCCTTTGGCGAGTTTTGCACGTCATTGGGTATTCGGAGGGCAGTGAACCCAAGTACTCTTGGCAGAAGCAGCAGTATGGTCAAGATTCGTTGGTCCAGGTTGAGGTCAGAGTAAAAGCTTTGGAAGGAAGGCCCGACTGGTCAGGATGGACGATCGTTACCAAGGGAGCTTGTGCTAAGGATGGAGCCAACAGGGCAGCATATCTAGTGCTAAAGGACATCATCGCCCATTTTCCAGCAGATCTTGCAGACGCATGGCCAGGAGTGTTCCCACGTGGATCAGCTTTTCCTGTGGATTGGATGCAGACTGAGGAGACGGCTCTGACAGGAGGCGAAGAGGAGCTTTTCTTTTGTGAGACCCCAGCCATGGGTGCCACTGGAGCTCTTCTAAGCACTTGTGAGAGTTTGGAGCGCAGTCTGGCAGATGTTGCAGAAATCCACAGCGCCACGATGGAGAGCAAGCGCCAGTTGCAGCAGGAGTTCGAGACAGCAGTCGAGACCCTTTAGGCAGAGTTAGCTCAAATAACTCTGGAACGCAATCAGGCTCAGGCTAAGTTGGAGGAGGAGATCACCGCTCGTGTGGTCAGCGAGCAGTTGCTTCTCGATGCCACCAACTCCAGGAATGAAGCTTGGACCGAGTCAGAAGATCTGCAGGCTAGAGTTGCAGAGTTGGAGGGAACCCTCAATGGACAGCAGAAGTACATCAATAACCTGCACGAAGCTTTCCACGCCCTCCATCAGCAGCAGGCAGCAGCAGCAGCTGAAGTCGCCGAAGCACCTGTACCTGAGGAGCCAGAGCCACAGGATGGAGTGGTCCTTGGTCCTGACTCACCAAACGAGGACTTCGCCAACGAGCCCTTCTACGACGACAACCTCGACGACAACATCGGAGAGCACAACTACTCCGACGGTTTCTGAGCGCTAGATTAGGAGTTGATCTTCCGCGCAAGGAGCTTTTGTATCTTGGTGTTGTTTAAGATTCTGTTAAATTTGGATCTTCGTTATGTGTAAGCCAAATATGGAATTTAAGTCCAGGCGTTTTTCTGGCGACGAATTTGGAATGTTATTTGTATGTTTATGATGAGCAATTAATTCTGTGATGTTATGTGGAAAGATGAATAACTATATCTGGTCGTGTGCTTAATGTTACATTTTGTACAGCACAGTATTTATTCATCATTCGATATATCACCATCTGATTGTTGCTTGTTAATGTGCTATACAGATGACGGCTAACACTCGTCGCACCAACCGGGGTGATGGAGAGGCATCCCAGAGAGAGGACTTGCCACCACCACCACCACCTACAATGACACCGGAAACGTTCTTTGGCCAGTTCTTGGGCAGCCAGAGAAGTGTCGAAGAGATGCAGCGGCAGATGAATGAAACTCTGCGCAACATCGCTGCCAACACAGCTCAGCAACACAGACAACAACAGGGGGCCGCACCTAACCAGTACAGTTCTTATAAGGATTTTATGGACACTCGCCCTCTTATCTTCAAGGAAGCTACTGAACCGCTGGAGGCAGATGAATGGCTGCACTCCATGACACAGAAGTTTAGACTTCTGCGTCTAACGGAGGAGTTGAAGGCGGAGTATGCCGCGCACAGGCTAGAAGGATCCGCATGTATCTGGTGGTCCCAGTACCGTGATAACTTGCCTACTGGCACGGCAGTTACATGGGAGTTGTTCTCCACAGCTATGCGCCGTCATTACATTCCAGACGATGTGATGGAGATGAAGCTTACCGAGTTCATGAGGTTGTCCCAAGGGACCAGAACAGTGACAGAGTACCTCAGCAGTTTCAACAAGTTAGCTCGCTATGCTAGTGACTTTGTCAACACGGACGCCAAGAAGATCGCTAGCTTCAAGAGGGGTATGAACGCCGCTCTTTTGTCCAAGATGGGAAACAGTCACCGCATCACCTTCAGTGACTTCATCAGCGACTGCTTGAATCAAGAGACCAATGACAACAGGTTGTTTGCAGAAACGCGTCGTCGCACCCCAGAAGGAGGATCCCATCAGAATAGAGGTCCCAGTGCTTCAAGGCCAGTGTTTCGTCCACCACAAGTTGGTGCACGTTTCCGACCACCTCAAGGAAAGATGACCAATGCTCGTGCTCGTCCCGCTTACCAGAGACCCTTCACTGTGCCTCTGCAGCAGAATAAGGGTAAAGCCACAGCACCTGCAGCTGGAAGTCAGAAGACGCCATCCGTGGTAGGACCGTGCTTCAGTTGCGGACAAACAGGTCACCTATCTCGCTTCTGTACGAAGCCCAGAAGGCAGTTCAGCTATCCTCAGCAGCCTCGCACAGGAAATGTTCATCATACAACCTTGGAGGAAGTACCAGAAGGTGAGCCCGTCATAGCTGGTACGTTTCTTGTTAATCAATGTCCTGCAGTTATCTTGTTTGATTCTGGAGCATCGCATTCTTTCGTTAGTGGGAACTTCGTGTTGCGGAGTCAACAGAAGGTGGTAGATTTGGAAAAGGAGTATCAGATTAGTACAGCAGGAGCTGTACTATATACTCGTAAAATGGTAAATGATGGAGAGATTACCATGGGGACGGCATCGATACATGTCAACCTCATCGTAATACCTGAGCTAGGTCTAGATGTAATCCTTGGTATGGAATGGATGAAAGCTTGGAAAGTGCATCTAGATATCGCCCAACGAGCAGTATCTATCACAAACCCACGGAATGGAGTTACCTTTGGAATCTTCTTACCTAAGAACCCAAATCAGCTTGGAGTCATGTTTGCTATCACTGCAGAGTTGTTGGATAAGATTCCTGTAGTGTGTGAGTTTCCAGATGTGTTTCCTGACGATCTTCCAAGGTTACCCCCAGATCGAGATGTCGAGTTTGCTATAGAGCTAGCTCCAGGAACAGCACCTATATCTAGGAGACCATATAGGATGCCACCCAACGAGTTAGCCGAACTCAAGAAACAACTCCAGGAGTTGTTGGAAAAAGGTTTGATCCGACCGAGTTGTTCACCGTGGGGATGTCCCGCCATCTTTGTGAAAAAGAAGGATAAAACCTTAAGAATGTGCGTGGATTATCGCCCTCTCAATGCAGTTACCATCAAAAACAAATATCTGTTGCCACGGATTGATCTATTGTTTGATCAGTTGTCTAAAGCTAAAGTGTTCTCCAAGATAGATCTATGATCTGGTTACCATCAGATTAAGATCAGAAAGGAAGATGTACCTAAGACCGCTTTCTCCACAAGATACGGTCTCTTTGAATATCTAGTGATGTCTTTTGGATTGACCAATGCGCCTGCGCATTTCATGTACTTGATGAACTCCGTGTTCATGCAAGAGTTGGATAAGTTCGTGGTAGTTTTCATCGATGACATCCTGGTTTATTCGGAGAATGAGAAGGATCACGCAGACCACCTGCGAGTGGTGCTGAAACGGTTAAGAGAGCATAAGCTTTATGCCAAGTTTAGCAAGTGTGACTTTTGGTTGACCAAAGTACCTTTTCTGGGTCATATCTTATCGGCTGAGGGTATCTCAGTGGATCCCTCAAAGGTGCAAGAAGTTATGAATTGGAAAGCACCCGTTAACGTGCATGAGGTTCGCAGCTTTTTAGGATTGGCCGGATACTACCGTCGTTTTATCCCGGACTTTTCTAAGATAGCTAAACCTATGACAAGGTTAACACAGAAAAACAAGAAGTTTGAATGGAGCGCAGAGTGTGAAGCAGCTTTCCGTACCTTGCGGACACTGTTAACGACTGCACCAGTTTTAGCACAACCAAATTTGGAGGAACCTTTTGATGTGTTTTGTGATGCATCAACCATTGGATTAGGATGCGTGCTAATGCAGAATGGAAGAGTCATTGCATATGCCTCACGACAACTCCGATCTCATGAAGAGAATTACCCGACGCATGACTTGGAGTTAGCAGCAGTTGTGCATGCTTTGAAGATATGGAGGCATTACTTGATGGGTAATCTGTGCCACATCTTCACGGATCATAAAAGTTTGAAGTACTTGTTTACCCAGTCTGAATTGAATATGAGACAGAGAAGATGGTTGGAGTTAATCAAGGATTATAACTTGGAAGTGCATTATCATCCTGGAAAAGCAAATGTTGTAGCAGATGCTTTGAGCCGCAAATCTCATTGCAACTTGTTGCAACCCTTGTTAGAAGATGGTTTTGATCTAATGCACCCTTCGGTCATAAATAATATTGTTATCCAGTGTACCTTGGATAGCGATATTATCGAAGGACAGAAATCGGATAAAGAGCTTGTGCAAATCAAACAAAGGTTGGAAACCAGTGAATCTCTAAATTTCAAAGTGGATCAGAAAGGAGTCCTATGGTTCAATCAGCGTTTGGTAGTACCTAAGGATCAAGTCTTGCGAGAAAGGATTCTCAATGAAGCGCATAACTCAAAGTTATCGATCCACCCTGGTAGCAGTAAGATGTATCAAGACCTGAGGACAAGGTTTTGGTGGTCTAAGATGAAGTTGGATATCGCAGAATATGTCGCAAAGTGTGATACGTGTTGTCGCATCAAGGCAGTGCACCTGAAACCTGCTGGGTTGTTACAACCTCTTTCTATACCTGAGTGGAAGTGGGAAGATATCAGTATGGACTTTATCACAGGTTTGCCTGCTACTCAGAAAGGAAATGACTCGATATGGGTTATCGTTGATCGGTTAACAAAGGTCGCTCACTTCATACCAGTCAAAGTTACACATCAACCACATCAGTATGCAGAGCTTTATGTTCGGAATATCTTAAGATTGCATGGTATTCCTAAGACCATCATATCCGACAAAGGATCACAGTTTATCGCTCGTTTTTGGGAGCAGTTACATAAAGAGTTGGGAACAAAGTTGATTCGAAGTTCCGCTTACCACCCTCAAACAGACGGACAAACGGAACGAGTGAATCAAGTGTTGGAAGACATGTTGAGAGCATGTGTCGTATCAGCAGAAGGATCATGGGAGAAATGGTTACCTTTGGCTGAGTTTTCTTATAACAACAGTTACCAAGAAAGCATTAAGATGGCACCGTTCGATGCTTTGTATGGACGCAAGTGTAGAACCCCTGTCAATTGGATTGAAACAGGAGATAACGGATTCTACGGTACGGACTATGTGAAAGAGGCAGAAGAGATAGTCCGCACGGTTCAACAACATATCAAGGCAGCTCAATCCCGACAGAAAGGTTATGCAGATCAAAGGAGACCTTTGGAGTTTCAAGTTGGTGATTATGTGTATCTTAAGGTATCACCAATGAGAGGCGTTCGTAGCTTTGGAGTTAAGAAGAAGTTAGCACCCCGATATGTTGGACCTTATCAGATCATCGCAAGGAAAGGTAAAGTGGCTTATCAAGTACAGTTACCCCCAGAGATGAGTTCTATCTTTCCAGTGTTCCATGTATCACAGTTCAAAAAGTGTCTTCGAGTTCCAGAAGAAGAATCTGTTCCAAGTTCAGACATCGTGATCAGCTCAGACCTGGAATACTTTGAGAAACCAGAAAGGATCTTGGATACGAAGACAAGAGTCACCAGGAATCGAGAAGTAAAGACGTTCAAAGTTCTTTGGAGTCATCATGGTCCCCATGATGCAACCTGGGAGACAGAGGCCTACCTAATCGCAAACTACCCGCCTTTTATAATCAATGGTACTAAAACTCAAATCTCGGGACGAGATTTCGTTAAGGGGGGAAGGGCTGTGACACCCTGTGTCAAGCTTGCATTAGGATCATCATTAGCCACTAAGCACATCATCTCATTGCATTCATGTTTGCATATGCTATCATCTCATGTGTGTGTGTTTATATGCTTTGAAACTAGAATTGAATAGGTGTTTTTGGTGCTTAATCTGTTTAGTTACCCTACTTAGTTTTGTTAAACAAAAGAAAATGGAGAAGGAAATCAGAATCGAGGCAAGCTGAGCACCACCCTCGACTTCGACCCCACCACCCGGAAGGCTCGATGACGAACTGAGGGTCCGAGTGAACGACCCTAGGCCAGAGGCTCGACCGAACCCGAGGCTCGATCGGCCAGTCGATCGACGCCCTACCCTCGACTTCTACCCATCGACGCCCCCTCGCCATCGACCTCTACCCCTCGAGTTTTACCCCTCGATGACGGATCGAGGCTTGGACGAACGACCCCGCACGGAAGGCTCGACCGAGTCGGAGGCCCCCCACTGGATATGGGGGATTATGCCGCCCCCCCACTGGATATGGGGGATTATGCTGAGCTTCACCACGGTACAACTCCATGTGACATCTTAATGGTTCTACTAAAATGTTGATGAAGGAACTGGATATATGTTACTATATTGTTTGAGTAGATCAAGTGTGTGCTCTAGTATAGATGCAATAACCTAGAGATAATTAGTAGGATAAAAGATGACTGCTCACAGCATCAGTAAAGTAAACTCCTTTAATTCAAGCATTTCTGCAAAGTAAAGCTTACCCAACCCCAGATACAGCCATGCATATCCTTGGAGTCTTTATTTTCAGTTAGACGGGTAAGTCTAGCTGAGTACATTCCCGTACTCAGGGTTTATCCCGTTTGTGCAGATGGCCAAGTATACATCGGCTATTGTAAGCACTGTCTCTATCCTTTCTACGGAGAAGATGAGTAGGCCTTGGGCAAGGCCTTCTACAAGCTCACCTTTTGCTGTTGTCGGACCTGACATTGTGGGCACCTTTGTCTTTTAAAACTTAAAGTTCAGTTTCAAACAATGTTTTTTTCGGCCACAAGTGTAGTGGCGTAAGTACTACTTTTATTTGGAACAAAGTGTTGTAATAACTTTATTTCGTACTTTAAGTATTCCCGTTGATTTGTGGCTCGTTCGAATGTGTATCCCTGAATGTACGCGATCCTGAGTTGATGTAAGAAATCCTTCGAGATTTCCGGACTACCGAGATTATATGGGCTCAAGTGTTGTAAGTGGTAGCTAATCAGCTACATTAGCACTTGATCTCTTATAATTTGGGCGGTTCCGTCACAGGCACTAGGCAGGCCGGAGTGCCACCACAGTCGGCCGAGGTCACCGATGCGACAGTTGAGCAGAATGCTCAGGCAGAGCTGGCCGACTTGGATGCCGAGATTGATACAACTGCTGAGACAGTCTTTCGAGAGGATCTCAACTCCGACAGCTCTGACGAGGACTACCAGCCTGTGCATGAGTATACACCGATGACCCATGATCACGAGGCAGGAGGGTCAGGCACAGCTGCAGCAGCTCCAGCTCCAGGCTCCAGTTCCTCAGAGGCTACCTTGCTCACTATTCTCTCGAGGATGCAGGAGGAGCAGTCTCGCCAGGCAGAGGAGCAGAGACGACAGGCTACAGATCTACGGAGGCTCACTGAGCAGCAGCTGGCAGCTCAGGCACAGACACAGGCTAGGCAGAATGAGTTCCAGCGCCAGTTCCTAGCCTATCAGCTGCAGCAGGCAAAGATTCAGAAGACTCAGACACTTCTACTTGAGCGTCTTCTGGCCTCTAGCTCCAGGCAGACCTCCATGCCACAGCTCCAGTTGCCCGCCGTATCTCAGCAGCAGCAGTTCACCTCTCCTCCGCAGCAGCCTCCAGTAGTTGTGGTGCCAACTCCAGCGTTACCGTCCAGAGGACAGCAGAGTCAGGCACCAGCTACTCCTCCCTTTCAGCCAGCAGCCTCTCCTGAGTATCAGACTCCGAGGACCCAGGTGTCCTCTTGGATAGCTTCACCCGGAGAGTTCCAGACGGGATTCACTCCTACCCGGGGAACTACTCTAGCAGAGGCCTCGCGAGATCTGTCAGCTTCCTATCTGGAGATCACGGGAGAAGACTCCCCAGGAGCACCTCAACAGTTCACACCAGCTCCAGCGACTGCAGTGGATCCTCCGGCGACAGGCACCCACCAGTCCTCAGTTGCATCGTCGAAGATCGCACCTGAGCAGTCGGCACAGACAGTCACCACACCTCCTGCTGCCGTTCAGACGGATGCCATATCCCTCGCAGATGAGGTTACAGTGGCAGTGTCCTCTCCCGGTCAGACTCAGCCTGCAGAGGTTGCAGCAGCAGTGTCCCTAGTGGCACTTGCAATGACACCGTCCCCCTCGCCTTGAGTTTTCACTCGTCGGGCTCCTAGGCCCGCTACCACTGAGGCAGGACCGGCAGCTCCAGAGGTGCCAGTGACAGCTCCAGAGACCACCCCAGCTGCACCTACACTGGCAGAGACCGAGGCAGATGATGAGTCAAGCGAGTCAGACCTTCAGGACTTCATCATGCTGGATCGCAGAGTTGCAGCTTCTTCGCCTTCTTCTCTAGCCCCAGACTCTTAGTTTTTGGTGCTAGACGCCAAAGGGGGAGAGAGGGTCGAGTATAGAGATAGGGGGAGGGATTTGGATCTTTGTTTGCTTTATTTCCCCGTACTCTTTCATCATGTCTCCCTTTATGCATTTGTCTATATGTGTGATGTGATGATGGTTGATGTTTATATTGTTGCATGTGACAAAACTCTTGATCTTCTCTAATATATCTTGTGAGTTGTCTCATGGTTCATGATATATCTCAATGCTTAAACGCTAATTGAGCTTCCGCGCTATACTCCGATACATCCTTTGAGAATATCATGAGGTACTGCTTTTTTCATTCATATCTATGAGTACCATGTCTTGTGATTTGGCTTGGGTGAGCAAGTATGCTTCATTACAATTTTACTAACCCTTGCTCAACCATTCCAAGTCACCCTTGAATCTTAACCAAAACTCTTATCCATACTCGAGGTTCTATTGTCGTCAATCACCAAAAAGGGGGAGATTGAAGAATCATGGCCCTAGTTGGTTTCGGCGATTAACGACAATTAGAGATTATTATGGCTAACGTGTGTTTTGCAGAGGCTATGCGTAGCTTAGCCATAGTGATCAAGGAGAATGGGCTCTAATGGTCATCCTTAGCCCCCAAGATGGATATCGTTTCGGTTTTTAATGAGACATGATGAAGACCCTAGAATGATAGGCTAAGTGTCATAAGAAGATGAAGGGCACTTAGAATTAGATAGGGCTTCTCTTTTTACCTTTGACCGTACTATTAAGAGGGGTTGAGACTATTAGCTTGACTTAGGAAAGCTTCATGATTAGGTGTGGTGCACACTTGACTTCCTTAGCTCTAAGCAAGCCTATGGTGACCGTAAGATATCCTAGAACATCTTCCATATTCATCGTGACGAAAAACGGAGTTGTCAAAATCGTTTTCTGGGCGTCGGACGCTCCTGGCAGGGGCGCCGGACGCTGTCCGTCGCGTCGGACAAAGGCGTCGGACGCTGGGTGGTTGAGTCCACAGCGTCTGTCGGCCTTCCAGAGGGGTTGTTTTCTGGCTAAGTTTTTCAGGGTCCGTCGGACGCTGTCCGTCGGCCAGGCGTCGGACGGTGGGAAGAGCGTCTGTCGACCTTCCAGAGAGGGTGTTTTTCAACCCTAGCCAGAACTCAGCGTCGGACGCTGTGGCTGAGCGTCCGTCGCCCAGTGACGTAGCGTCCGTCGCTGGGAACAGTGTGTCAGAACTAGCCGTTAGACAGAGGCGTCGGACCGTCCGTCGCCTAGGCGCCGGAGCGTCCGTCGCCTCAACTATGAACAGAAACTAGCCGTTGGGCATGCGACGGACCGTCCGTCGCCTAGTCGACGGAGCGTCCGTCGCCAACTTAACTTGCCAGCCCAGGGCAGTTTTCAGAGGGTCTATTTATAGCCCTCCCACTTCTCTCCCACCTTGCCTTTGCTCATTTGAGTTGCTGAGTTTGTTGAGAAGGTTGGGAAGAGAGCAAGAACCCTAGAGAGAGAGAGAGAGTGATTCGCGAATCCATCCATCCTCTCTCTAGTTCATCCAAGAGTTCAAGTGTGCATCCTCTAGTTGTGAAGCTTGAGTGAGTCAAGCGAAGATCGAGGCTTGTTACTCTTGGTGATCGACATCACCTAGACGGTCCGGTGGTGCTCGGAGGAAGGTGATCGCCGGAAGATTGTCGGCGGCCCTTCTCCATCGACGTTGTGATCGGTTGTGGGCGATTCACCGAGCCGGGAGTGGCGAAGAATCAGCCCGTAGAGAGCACTCATCCCTTGCGCGGGATTGAGGGGGAGCTATACCTTGCGAGGTGCTCCAACGAGGACTAGGGGGAGTGTTGACTCCTCGATACCTCGGCAAAACATCGCTGTGTCAAGCATCTCTTTCCTTAGCTCTTTATTACCGCATTACTTTCCGCCCTTGTCTTTCAATTCATACTAGAATTGTGTAGGAAGTTTTCGCTTTCCATTGCCTTGCTACCGCTTTCTAGCTAGGACACACAAGCGGTAGGCACTAGGGGGTTAATTGGCTCTTTATAGGTTTAATTCTTGTTTAGAAATTAAAAAGAGCCCAATTCACCCCCCCCTCTTGGGCATCTTGATCCTTTCAGTCAGTGTTTGATTGGCAGTGGGTTTGTGATTTGACTCTTGAGGATTCTTGTCAGCGGATTGGTTGCAAAGATTTGAGATATGGCAAGGACAAAGAACGCAGGTCCCGTTTCCGGTAGTGGTGGTGACCCTCCACCTCCACCGCGTCCACCCACTGACCGGGGAAAGGGAAAGCAGAAGGTTATCTCTCGGAAGCGCAAGAGGCCAGCGATGGATCCGGATTCGGTAGCCGCGCTCGCAGTAGCAGAGGCAGCTGAGTTAGCGGAGCGAGGAGGACGTCGCGCCGGCTTAAGGCTCTCGCCTCACCGTGGAGCGCGTCGTGAGTCCCCTCCACCTCCAGAGTCAGAGCCCGTCGAGGCTACAGAGGCACCAGAGACAGAGCCAGTCCCAGCGACTGAGCCGACAGAGGCCGCGGGCCACTCTAATATTGGAGAGCTGATGAGCCACCGTGTTACCCGTTCCCGAGGCTCAGGTGCACCACCTAGCCCTCCAGGACCCCGGCTCCCAGACCCCATGAGGCACCAGGTCAGAGCACTTACAGCGAAGCAAGTTCAGCTGCTTCGATTTGTCGACTTCCAGTCCTGGTTCCCACCTCAGAGGGACCCCCGTGCCGGACGAGAGTTCTATACTACAGTGCACGAGGACTTCTACAGAGCATATGTTGACACTGATGCTCCTCTCAGGGCCCACAGGGTGTGCCCATCTGCTCAGATAGAGGGGATCAGTGGTCCAGAGATCCTGCAGCACCTCCAGTACATCCAGGGTCTGACAGATTTGATGGGACGCTTAGGGGCATATCAGAAGGAGTGGGTATACCAATTTTACGCTTCTCTTTGGATCTCGCCCGATCACGAGTTCCTCCACTTCGCATACCAGGGACGTGACTTCAGGGTTACAGCTGCCAGATTCAGAGAGCTCTTTCACCTCGAGTCCTCACCTACCAGGATTCACAGTCTCTGCTATGGGGATCAGGAGGCCCCTCGCCGACCTCACGATGGTATAGTGCCATCCACGGACTTCGTGAGTCCATGCTTTCAGCAGCCGTTCACTGAGGGCTCGAACCGTATGCCACGTGACCTCACTCCTTTAGCTCGGATCCTCCACGAGGTTCTCAGACGTACTATTCTACCCCGGATTGGAGCTAGGGATACTATCACTCATCTTCAGCTTTGGCTCCTAGCTCACATTGTTCGGAAAGAGAAGTTCGACCTTTGGGATTTGATAGTGAGCGAGCTCGAGGATATTATAGCTGCTGGGTTCAGAGGGCATTGGCAGCTACAGTTCGCTCATTGGATTTCATATTTGATAGTTGCCAAGACCGGGTCAGGTGTCATGAGGGTCACTCTTACGAGATCAGCTACAGAGTTTCCTGTATATTCGATGAGTCAGCTTGTGGCACATGGGCAGCTGCCTCGCCCCAGCAGAGCCTACAAACCAGGCACTAGGCAGGCCGGAGTGCCACCACAGTCGGTCGAGGTCACAGATGCGACAGTTGAGCAGATTGCTCAGGCAGAGCTAGCAGACTTGGATGCAGAGATAGATACAGCTGCTGAGACAGTCTTTCGAGAGGACCTCGATTCCGACAGCTCTGACGAGGACTACCAGCCCGTGCATGAGTATACACCGATGACCCATGACCACGAGGCAGGAGGGTCAGGCACAGCTGCAGCAGCTCCAGCTCCAGGTTCTAGCTCCTCAGATGCTACGTTGCTCACGATTCTATCGAGGATGCAGGAGGAGCAGTCTCGCCAGGCAGAGGAGCAGAGGCAACAGGCTGCAGACCTACGGAGGCTTACTGAGCAGCAGCTGGCAGCTCAGGCACAGACGCAGGCCAGACAGGACGAGTTCCAGCGTCAGTTCTTGGCATATCAGCTGCAGCAGGCAGAGATTCAGAAGACTCAGACACTACTTCTTGAGCGTCTTCTGGCCTCTAGCTCCGGGCAGACTTCCACGCTACAGTTCCAGTTGCCCGGCGTATCTCAGCAGCAGCAGTTCCCCTCTCCTCCACAGCAGCCTCCAGTAGTTGTGGTGCCAACTCCAGCGTTACCGTCCAGAGGATAGCAGAGTCAGACACCAGCTACACCTCCGTTCCAGCCGGCAGCTTCTCCTCAGTACCAGACTCCGAGGACCTAGGTGTCCTCTTGGATAGCTTCACCCGGAGAGTTCCAGACGGGATTCACTCCTACCCGGGGAACTACCTTAGCAGAGGCCTCGAGAGATCTGTCAGCTTCCTATCTTGAGATCACGGGAGAAGACTCCCCAGGAGCAGCTCAGCAGGTTACACCAGCTCCAGAGACTGTCGTGGATCCTCCGGCGACAGGCACTCACCAGTCCTCAGTTGCATCATCGGAGATCGCACCTGAGCAGTCAGCACAGACAGTCACCACACCTCCAGCTGCCGTTCAGACGGATGCCATATCCCTAGCAGAGGAAGTTACAGTGGCAATGTCCTCTCCAGGTCAGACTCAGCCTGCAGAGGTTGCAGCAGCAGTGTCCCTAGTGGCGCTTGCAGTGACACCATCCCCCTCGCCTCGAGTTTTCACTCGTCGGGCTCCCAGGCCCGCTACCACTGAGGCAGGACCGTCAAAGGCACCAGCTGAGCCTCAGGGGGAGTCAGTTGAGACCGCAGCTCCAGAGGTGCCAGTGACAGCTCCAGAGACCACCCCAGCTGCACCTACACCGGCCGAGACCGAGGCAGATGATGAGTCAGACGAGTCAGACCTTCAGGACTTCATCATGCTGGATCGCAGAGCTGCAGCTTCTTCGCCTTCTTCTCCAGCCCCAGACTCTTAGTTTTTGGTGCTAGACGCCAAAGGGGGAGAGAAGGTCGAGTATAGAGATAGGGGGAGGGATTTGGATCTTTGTATGCTTTATTTCCCCGTACTCTTTCATCATGTCTACTTTTATGCATTTGTCTATATGTGTGATGTGATGATGGTTGATGTTTATATGGTAGCATGTGACAAAACTCTTGATTATCTCTAATATATCTTGTGAGTTGTCTCATGGTTCATGGTATATCTCCTTGCTTAACGTTTTTGAGCTTCCGCGCTTTACTCCGAAACATCCCTTGAGAATATCATGAGGTACTGCTTTTTCATTCATATCCATGAGTACTATGTTTTGTGATTTGGCTTGGGTGAGCAAGTATGCCTCATTACAATTTCACTAACCCTTGCTCAACCATTCCAAGTCACCCTTGAATCTTAACCAAAACTCTTATCCATACTCGAAGTTCTATTGTCGTCAATCACCAAAAAGGGGGAGATTGAAGAATCATGGCCCTAGTTGGTTTCGGCGATTAACGACAATTAGAGATTATTATGGCTAACGTGTGTTTTGCAGAGGCTATGCGTAGCTTAGCCATAGTGATCAAGGAGAGGGGGCTCTAATGGTCATCACTTAGCCCCCAAGATGGATATCATTTCGGTTTTCAGGAGACATGATGAAGACCCTAGAATGTTAGGCTCAGTGCCATAAGGAGATGAAGGGCACTTAGAATTAGATAGGGCTACTCTTTTTATCTTTGACCGTACTATTAAGAGGGGTTGAGATTAGTAGCTTGACTTAGGAAAGCTTCATAATTTAGGTGTGGTGCACACTTGACTTCCTTAGCTCTAAGCAAGCCTATGGTGACCGTAAGATATCCTAGAACATCTTCCATATTCATCGCGACGAAAAACGGAGTTGTCAAAATCGTTTTCTGGGCGTCGGACGCTCCTGGCAGGGGCGCCGGACGCTGTCCGTCGCGTCGGACAAAAGCGCCGGACGCTGGGTGATTGAGTCCACAGCGTCCGTCGGCCTTCCAGAGGGGTTGTTTTCTGGCTAAGTTTTTCAGGGTCCGTCGGACGCTGTCCGTCGGCCAGACGTCGGACGTTGGGAAGAGCGTCCGTCGACCTTCCAGAGAGGGTGTTTTTCAACCCTAGCCAGAACTCAGCGTCAGACGTTGTGGTTGAGCGTCCGTCGCCCAGTGACGTAGCGTCCGTCGCTGGGAACAGTGTGTCAGAACTAGCCGTTAGACAGGGCGTCGGACCGTCCGTCGCCTCAACTATGAACAGAAACTAGCCGTTGGGCATGCGACGGACCGTCCGTCGCCTAGTCGACGGAGCGTCCGTCGCCAACTTAATTTGCCAGCCCGAGGCAGTTTTTAGAGGGTCTATTTATAGCCCCTCCCACTTCTCTCCCACCTTGCCTTTGCTCATTTGAGTTGCTGAGTTTGTTGAGAAGGTTGGGAAAAGAGCAAGAGCCCTAGAGAGAGAGAGAGAGAGTGATTCGCGAATCCATCCATCCTCTCTCTAGTTCATCCAAGAGTTCAAGTGTGCATCCTCTAGTTGTGAAGCTTGAGTGAGTCAAGCGAAGATCGAGGCTTGTTACTCTTGGTGATCGACATCACCTAGACGGTCCGGTGGTGTGGGAGGAAGGTGATCGCCGGAAGATTGTCGGCGGCCCTTCTCCATCGACGTTGTGATCGGTTGTGGGCGATTCACCGAGCCGGAGTGGCAAAGAATCAGCCCGTAGAGAGCACTCATCCCTTGCGCGGGATTGAGGGGGAGCTATACCTTGCGAGGTGCTCCAACGAGGACTAGGGGGGAGTGTCGACTCCTCGATACCTCGGCAAAACATCGTCGTGTCAAGCATCTCTTTCCCTAGCTCTTTATTACTGTATTACTTTTTGCACTTGTCTTTCAACTCATACTAGAATTGTGTAGGAAGTTTTCACTTTCCTTTGACTTGCTACCGCTTTCTAGCTAGGACACACAAGCGGTAGGCACTAGGGGGTTAATTGGCTCTTTATAGGTTTAATTCTTGTTTAGAAATTAAAAAGAACCCAATTCACCCCCCCTCTTGGGCATCTTGATCCTTTCAAGCACGACTATCATGATAGATTTACACTCTGCAGAGGTTACGCACTTTACCCACAAGCCGTGTTGCCTATATGCCCGGGTTTGCAACTCCCAAAACACTGCCAAGGTGAGTGGGCAGGGTACACTATGAAGTCTTTCAAAAAGTCTTTTTAGCAAGTAGTAGACCCTACGGACCCAATGCAAAGGGGTATATGGGACACCCCGATGGTACCACCCACAGTGGTCCCCACACAAGCTATACCCCATAACCAGCTCGACAAAGGTGTCTTTCACGAACTACAATCATGCTAGTCCAACTCCCATAATTGACTAAAACTAGAGCCATGTTAGCACTTGTGGTTGCGTTATTATCCCAGCTTTTGCCCTACAATGGTGTCCTATTCTATGTTGCTACAAAAGCCAATTTTATCTCATTGTTGCATATATCATTAGTCAAGATTCTTCTCATAATTCATAAAGCATAGCAGTTCTACCCATATGCAATAGTATCCCAAGGTGACAAGGTACAAGATAACAAGCTATGGTAAAGATCTAAATAGGAATCAATTGAGACACATCCAATCATAACTAGGTGAATTAAGGTGAAAAGGTAACAAGGATGATCCCATGTTAAACTTGCCTTGATCACAAAGCTCCTGGTGGTCCTGATCTGCTACAAAGAACTCCTGATCACCGAAAAACTCACCGGCTGTACTCGATCAACATCACCACGCAATCATCCGAACAAGCATACACGAAGCAACCAAGATATAATTAGAACATTACACCAAAACAATAAAGAGGTTTTGAAAAGATTATAAAACAGATCTATACTATACTACGATCACAAAGACGCGAAATTCACGCTAAACGGATCTAAAACAAATAAACTATAGATTAAATAAGATTTACTATACCAGATTAAAGCATTAAAAGAATTAATCTAATCTTGATTTTCAAAAGTGATTAACATAGATGAAATCTAAACTACTGGATAGAGCATAAAATTACGAATCTAACGCAACTTGAACGGATCGACTTGGATTTAAAACGAGCAAGTTATAGGGTTTTTAAAGCAGTGGCAAAACTGTAAATAAGTGGAACTTAATGAATTAAAATAAATCGAGCAATTCAGATTAAATTGGATCGACTGGACTGCGGGTTTATATGGTAAAAAGGGAGGGGCTCTTTAGAAACTTTGCCAGGCGAAGGGGTATGGATCAATTGGATCCGTCTGATCCAATCTGGACAGATCAGATTAGACTGAGGAAGGGGGTTGTTGCTGGCCGAGAACAGGAGCTCCACGGCGGCTTCACGGTGGCGCCATGACAGGGCTCGCTGGAGAGAGGGGTTTAGGGACTTGGGTGTTCGGTTTTCTTCGGGAACCGGTCGGGAAGCAAGAGGAGCTCGAGGCGAACTCACCTAGGGTGTCGGCAGGGCTCGGGGATGGCGGTGGCTGGTCGGCGACGGAGGACAGCGGCCGTCGGTTTCCTGCAGAATGACGGCGAAGCCGTGTGAGCCAAACCGAGGCGAAAAGAGAGGGGTAAAGGGCTCGGCGGATTTGGTGGATTGACCCGAAGCTTCACCGACCAGCTACGGCGGTGACGAAACGGCTTTGCGGGCTCGACGCCGAGAACAGAGCAGCGGCAATGGTGGCTTTGAAGCGGACGCTGCTGCGGCTGGAGCTAGGGCACGTCAGGGCGAGGCGACTCGGTTTAGATGCGATTGACAGGGCGAGGGCGGCGCTATATATAGGGGCCAGGGAGAGGAGTCCCGTGCGCGCACGCCAAGACGTGCGTCGGACGTGGCTCTGCCTGCTCGGCAGAGTTCGAAGCAGGGACGAGGGAAAGAAGAAGACGTTGCCAAGTGGGGCATGCGTGTCAGCGAAACAAGGGAGGTGAAAGGCGGTGCGTGGAGCTAGGCTGGCCTGCGAGACGAGCTAGGCCGAGGCCAAGGGCAACTGGCCCACGCGGTAGAAGAAAGGGAAGGAGAGTGACACTGCGGGCTAGGCCAAGCAGGCCGGGAACAGAAAAAAGGGAGAAAGAAAGTTTTTCATTTTTCTTTCCTTTTCTTTTTACTTTCCAATTTTTTTTTTCAAAATAATTTTGAAATGCTTTTGAGCTTTGCAAAACCAATAATACAAAGAAAATATGCAGAGGCATACAATGCGCAAGCATGTTGTTAACCTTAACATTTTAATATTTGTTTAAGTTTTATTTAATTAATTATATGATCACAACATTTACTAGAATAAAATCAAATTAACCAAATTAATTCAAATCGAAATCAAATTCAAGGCTACTTTGGTTATTCAAAATTTAGAGTGTTACAGGTAAACATCAAGGACTAGCTTATAATTATTTATTACTTTAATTTAGGCTACAAATAAACAGTATTTAGTTCATTGTAACGGGAGCGAGTACTCGAGAGGACTGGTTAGTCTACTTTTAGATATTTAGGGCTGTTTGAGACGGCTCCGCTCTATGTTTTTTAGCTCTGCTCCATGTTTTTTAGTCAAACGGTTTCAGCTCCACGCACACAGCTTCAGAAAAAAAGGTGAAGTTGTGAGAGCACCTAAAGAGGTACTCCACAATCTCTAGTTTTTTGTGGAGCTGCTCCACCACGGAGTTTGTAGAGTATAATTTATGGAGCAGTCCCAAATATGCCCTTAGCTTGCTCTTCTCTCTCTATATATATATTGGTTTATTGAAACATCAAAAACTAAATAAATGTGCTATATGTGGAATTTTAACAACCCAAGGGCGTACCTATTTGAAACGTACTTTCTCTGTTTTAAACTCTGTTTTAAATTACAAAACGTTTTACCTTTTCTAAATATATTGTATTTATTATGTATCTAACTATAGTGACGTATATATATGTCTAGGTGCATAGCATATATATATATATATATATATATATATATATATATATATATATATATATATATATATATATATATATTATATATATAAGACTAAACACGTACGTATAAGTTATACGAGGATCATCGATCGCATGCAGGTCCATACACATCATCACCATGCATATATAATCGCGAAATTATATTCCTACACATACATGGTCCTCCTTTTAGAAATGTGGCGAAAACAGGACCAGCTAGTTCGTGCTGCATGCGCGAGGGATATGCATGCATCTTGAATTATTAATGCAACACACTGCTACTATATATATTTGGCACAGCTTCAAAAGGTTCTACCCCTTGCTGTTGCAGTGCGCAGAGAGCAAGAGCAAGGAAAGATGAAAACAAAAGTTTACTACTGTAGCTCCTAACTCATTTTGAAAAAGGCCGGAGACGAAAACTTCTTCTTACTATGGGTATATGGGTATATATATATATATATATATATATATATATATATATATATATATATATATATATATATATATATATATATATATATGTTTAGATCTCCTTGGCAAATTGATAAATTAACAAAAGAGCAAAAAAAATGTTATTTTTTGACAAATGGATCCAAACTTGCAAGATAAAAAATGGTAAAAGAGCAAAAAATTGCTATTTATCATTTGCAACTTTAGAGTGGCAAATAGAAAATCCTCCCACTCATACCCCTTCCTTCTATGCATGATATGTGAATAAGAGTACAATTATTAGGGGTAGAATTGTCTTTGTATGTGTCATTTGTCATTTACCAAGGGATCCGAACACTAAAAATTGACAAAAAGATTTGCCAACTTTATTTGTCATTTGTCATTTGCCAAGAGATCCAAAAATACCCTATATATACAACTATAGTGAGTGAGTTCGAGAAGTCGGAGGCTCCCGAAGCTCTCCACCACCAGACGGATCAGCCTGCATATGCTAGCTGTTTTTTTCCAATCTCTCTTTCCGTTTGGTAGCGCTCCTATCAGTTTTAGCTTTTCTAACATATTTATTGTTTATATACTATTCATAGGAGCTATTTTTTTTCTTCATTTTCTCTCTTCTCATAGAGCCGATGAAAACAGGTGAAGCTGAAAAAATGGCTTTCTCCTACTGATTCCGTGAATGACGTAGTACTGTTCATTTTGTTTCATGTTGTATAGTAACATTCTCTCTATCCCAACATAGAAGTTGTTCTCATTTCCAAAGAAGTTATTTTTTTAAAATTTTGATTAATTATATATAAAAAATAATATTATTTATAATACATAATTAGTACCATTAGATAGATCGTTGAGTATACCTTCGTTCTCTAAATTTATTTAAAGATATATAAATATGTTGTATATCTTTTATAAATCTAATCAAAATTAAGAAAGTTTAACTGTATTCCATAACGTTATCTATTCGGAGCAGCGTGTGCATGCATGGAGGGACGATCGATGATGCTGATGATGGCCTGCAGCTAGCTAGCAGTACTGCTGGATGGAAGACGACGAGCGAGGTGTAGGCCCGCCGGCCATCATGGCGCCATCTTGCGAGCACTGCGAGAAAGGCAGCAGGCAGAGGCGATCCGTCGTCGCTCGATCGTGCGAGAGAGGAATCGGAGATGAGTGCCACTAGCAGGCACAGCAGCAGACTGCATGATGTGCCACCGCGGTCCGGTCGATGTGCGCATCGATACGATACATTCATTTGCCCTTCTCGGAGGCGCACATGCACGCCTGCCGGCCCCTGCCGCCGGTGACAATGCACATGCACGCCTTGCCTTCTTGCCTTGCTAGCTTTGCCTGCCGGTTCTCCTCTCCGATCGATCCGTGCATGCGATGCGCGCGCCGCAGCCCGCAGCCCTCGCTTATCTCATTCTCCCCGTATATTCTTTGCCAATTATTGAGCACTCATCTATACGCACCCGGCCTAGCTACTAGTAGTAGTACAATATAACTGCGAGGATGCTACATGTATACCCTATACACACTCAACTCAATGCATAGGACACCGTAGGATCGATACTAATCTTTATTTAATTAGAAGATATAAAGGATCTTTCAGTAATCATGTCAGCGCAAGTGTAACAATTGTCTTAGACAAATTAGTTAGTATTTTTGTTGATATAGAGAAAGCAAAGGAGAGAGACGAGAACTGACTCTCATGTGACTGATATACTCCCTCCATTCCAAAAAGAAGGTCGTTATGAGACGTATATCAGTCAAACTTTCTTAACTTTAACCAAATTTGTAGAAAATACATGCAACATTTATATCTCCAAATAAATTTGTTAAAAAACTAGACTTAAAGATCTTTTCGATGATACTAATTATTTAGCATGATTATTTTTATATCCTAATACATAATTATTGATATTTTGAAAATATTGACTTCTTATAAATACGGAGGGAGTAGAGCAACAAAGATGAAGATGGGCATGAAAGCAGAATGATGGTTTTTGCAACTCTGACCGATACTGTTTTGTCATAAGATAAAAACATTATACTATAACTAATAAACTGAGCTGATAAGTTTAAGCAAATAGGACCGCTGATTCGATTTGGTCTCAATCTTAATTCAATTCGCCTATCTGCTGATAGACATGCCTATCAACCTGCATACCTATTCTCTCCATCCAGAAAAAAATATGTTTTTTTTACATATTGAGAAGAAGTTAGCCGACAACAAAAAAAAAATCCATATCTTGCATTTTGAGAAATCAAATACATTTAATTTTGATTAAATTTACAAAAAAAATGTATTTTGATCTCTAAATAGGTTTACTGTAAAAAATATTGTGTTTTAATCTAATAATATTTATTTGATATTATAAACATTAGTGATTTTCTATCTATTTCATTAAACTTGAGACTATATTTGAATACTCGAAATGCCACTATTTTTAGGATGAAGAGATACTTATAAGCTATAGCCTATAGTTGTATTTATTTTGGCACAGTTCCTATTCATCAGGCGCCTGTTTTTTTACTATCCATTCAGGCAATGTTTCGGCCACCAACAGTGTGTACGTTCCTTTCTACCAAAATGCCGGACGTGACTCCCTCCTATTAGCGTTGTCAGCGATTGTGGTCGTGACTCGTGACGTATGCCAGCTCGTAGTGCGGAGGTGGTGTATCACTTACTCGTTTTGTGTTTTATACGGATGTTGTGATTTGTTAACTATTGTTGAGTAGAAACCTATCAAATTTTTGTCTTTGTCTAACTATAGAAATGATTGTAAATTGCTAATTGTCTTTGTGTCAACGCCGATAAAATCTTGTCGAGCTTGTAGTTTGTCTAACAGTTGTTTTTATTTTCGGATCTAAAACTTACATATTATATCTATAGAAATTACAGTGAACAAAAGTTACAATTTTAACATAAAAAATGTGTAATAACCGTCGCTTAAAAGAAAATATAAATTTTTAGCACCTGAATTTTAGCAACTCCCTTATTTTGGACAATACATAAGTGCCAAAATTGTATTTTTGTTCGGGACAAGGGGAGAACATTATTCCAAATTCTAGTCACCTCTCTCACTGCGTATACATCGTCCGGCCTATTAATAACAAAGAAAAAGGCATCATATTTTCTCACAAAAAACGAGAAAAAAGGTCATCATATGATATCTGCCATGGTTCAAAAGAATAATGTCGATCAGATGTGTCCAAAAGACTCGGAATAATTTTTGGCTTTACAAAAGGGAAGCCCTTTGCACACCGGGTCAGCCTCTGCCATCAATTGTGACAAAAACTACTGCATGGCGTAGCCGCTAGTGAGCTTTCTGCAGGGGAGACGATGCAGAGAAGACAGACGAGACATGCAATTGCAATACAATCGACCGCTGCTGGCCTTTTGCCCTTTGGTTTCAAAGGTTGCCATGCCATCGACATCCACTATATATGGCCCACCTACGCGGAACAGATTTGACCTGTGAATCTACCTGGGATACTGGTGTTTTTAGCTGTGTTTAGATCCTGGAAATGGGGTGAAAAAAATTTCTGTAGCACTTGTCACGTTACAATGTAGCAATTTTGTTTTTATTTGATAATAATTGTCCAAATATTGATTAATTAGGCTTAAAATATTTGTCTCGCAAAGTACAATAAAACTGCGCAATTAGTTTTTTTATTTCATCTATATTTAGGACGTCATATATGTGTCGGTATTTTGAAGTGACGGGGAATAGGAATTTAATGGGACGGGGATGTGATAGAAAGTTGGGGAAAAAGATGGGATGTAAACACAGCCTTCAGCTATACGTCGTCCAAACTAATCATGGAGGAAGTCGTACTGAAATACTCCTACCGAATTGTTCAGTCAAGTGTCTAATCTAAGGCAACGTTTAGATCCACTCGCGGAGCTTGACCATAGAATTAGGGGGCCATAGTTCATAAAATTGTGAATCAACGACAATGAACAGTAGTAATCTTGCTGTTTAGCTAGTGAAAAATTGCATTGACAGGAGTGGCCATAGTTGCATGAACAGTAGTAATGAACGACAATGAACATGACTAGTAGTTGGAACTGAAAAATATGTTTTATTTTTTTAGGTGGAAGGCGCTAGATGTAATGTGATTATTTTATGTCAGCAAACTGATCAAACATTTTGTGAGATGGAGATGAAGCAACGATGGATGCTAATTGCTTTGGATGATCGATGTACTTCCTCCGTCCCAAAAAAGGAGTTATTCTTGCTTCCTCAAAAAGTCAACATAAATCAACTTTGACCGACTATATTTTACAAAATATTAATATTTATAGCATATATTTAGTATCATTAGCTAGATATTTGAATATACTTTCATAATAAACTTATTTGGAGATATAAATATTGCGCACATTTTCTAAAAATCTAGTCAAAGTTGAGAAAGTTTGACCCGCACGATTCTCATAACGACTCTTTTTTGGGACGAAGAGAGTAACATTTTGTAAAGAACTGCTTGAGGATGGATAGATGCTAGTAGCTTTGGATGATGCAACATTTTGTAAAGAATTCCTTGGGCATGTTAGCTCTAAGGTGTGCAAGCTAGACTTGTGTGTTGTGAAGAATACTATAATTAGGTGTCTCATGTAACTGCGGGTGTGCAACCCAGCATGACTATTACATGTACCAATTGGTATGAATTAATCTAAGCTATGTCATCGTGACTCGATTTTGTGTCTCGTGTTGAATGTGACCTTGTATGTTTCATGTCTAAAAGAATAATGTAATTTGGTTAATGTGAGATTAAAAATGTATTTTTGAGTCATGTGATCTATGCGTTGGATTGTTGGTTGGTATAAATCCTTTTACCCTTGAACTGTTGGACGGTAAAACTACCTTATGTCATCAGCCTGTTGGTCGGTATTGCTTCAGCATTTCGTCACGCTATCGGTCGCTAAAACTATGTCGGTCGCTATACCCCTATCCCGACGCCACTTTCAGCGGCATCAGTTAAGTGTCATCATAGATCTATATAGACCGATAGTGTATCGTTGTATCCTCCTATAGCGACCAACGATGTGTCGTCATTCTGGGGCTGTGGTGTAGTGCCTTAACTAAGTTCCGCCCCTGTTTAGATCCACAAACTAATTAATAGTTAGCTGTCACAAATTATGAGTACGTTCTTCTAACTTTTTGGGATAAAGTTTTGTCAAACCTAAGATGTTTTGACTCTCTAAACAAATTGAAATAGTTATAATTGGGATCAGGGAGTAGTTTGGAAAGAACTATTTAGGTATCGGAAAGTTATTACTAACTAGGTACTACTGTACTAGTACTAAATGTTAGCTAGAGAATTCAAACGAATGCTAATTAATAGTCATGATATAGTGAAAAAGTATGATATGGTTTTCTTCAGATACAAGCTAACAATTAGTTGTCTCTGGATATCCAAACAGATTCTAAGCTGACTAGTAACAGCTGGCTGTTAGCTTAGCATTCCATGCCTACTTGCACATAACTAGATTGGCCACCTTAGAAATGGAGCGGTTGAGAAAATGTAAGGGTTGTACTACTTTTGATTCTTTAAGTGGGGTTTTAACTCCCTTCAATTCGTTCCAAATTCATGGCTTAGTAAGCAGTGGCGAAGCCACATTGAGTCAGCCGAGTGCACGGGTCAAATAAAAAAGTTAATTAATAGATAGTAAATTTTATCTCTTGTGCATCACTCTAGCTTAAGCATGTGCACCACTCTGACGGTGTGCACTCAGGTCCTTGATACTCTAGCTTCGCCACTGTTAGCAAGTACTATTTTTCCATCTAATTTTGGCCATGTGTTGTGTTATCTAACTTTACAATTTGGCATCTAATGGCAAAATGCTACTTTCCAATTTCCAAACCATGAATTTAGATGATTTCTCGTGTTTTTTTTTGGAAGTTAGTACCCTTCCTCCCTTAAAAAAATGCAATTATGGAACGACGCTATCGTCTAATATACCAAGTTTGATCAATTATAGATTAAAAATGTAAATATTTTTATATCAAATAAACATCATTAGATTAATTATGATATGTATTTTTATAATAAATTAGTTTAAGCCATAAATTTGAATATTATTTATTAGAAACCTAGTCGAACGTAAATCACTTTAACTCTCACGTATATTATAGTTGTATCCTTTTTAGAAGGGAGGTGAGCTTAACCGAAGACTTCAAATATATATACCTGTGCGTGTTTAGCACGGCTCTACCTCAGGGGCTTCTCTGGAGGAGCTAGCTAGAGCCGTTTTGGAGAAGCCACAATTTGTGGCTCCTCCAAAAACACCTCCGACTCAGTGTTTTTATTGAAAAACGGCTCCTTCGAGAAAACGTTTGACAAAGCTCCTCCAAAGAAGCCAAAGCTAGAGCTAAGAAAAAAAACATACCAAATATATAGGCCTATAATATGCCAGGAAAGAATTCAAATTTCAAACCATATATAGAGGACGAACTTCAATTTTGAAACAAGGAGATCAAATGTGCTAATAAGCAACGACGACGAGAAGGCAAGTACTTAAGTGTAGATATGCTGCGGTTACCCAATTTTATTGTGCAAGAATGGCGTCATCATGAATATTAGTCGGATGTGATCGTGATGACACTGCTGGAGTACGTGCTCTGGATTCCAGTTTTACCCTAGCTAGAGCTCGCTAGCTAGTGGCAGTGATGATGAGATGGCGCGGCACTGTGCATAGGTCCGGCCATGTCACTCTCCCTTTGCTCTCCTATCCACGTACAGCTGCTCCACCACCGCTTTCACTGAATTATTTGATTTTTTGTCCCTAATAGCTCCCAACAACAACAAGCAGTTTATACACGGACACTCCTCACTTTGCTCTGATCAATCCTAGCTGCTGCTGCTGCTGCTGCTGCTACTACCACTGCTGGGGAAAGCAAAGCAAAAGCCAGAGAGAGAGAGACAGAGAAAAACCAGAAAGAAAGAAAGAAAGAAAGAAAGAAAGAGAGAGAGAGAGGACCATGTTCCCGTCGCCAGGGAGGGCGGTGATGGCGATGGGCCACGGTGGCCAGCACATGACCTCGTCGTCCACCGGCGGGGGCGGCGGCGGCGGCATGGCGGCCTCCTCGTCGTCCACCCCCACCATAACCTTCGCGTTCCAGCCGTCCTCTCCGGTGCCGACGAGCGCCCTCGCTCTCGCCCTCGCCCACCATGGAGTGCTAGGTTACGGCTCCTCCCTTCTCCTGGACCACCACCCAACCACCACCACCACCTCCTCGGCCTCTTCCTCGCACGCGGCTTCGTCCACCACACTCCACCACCACCTCCATGGCCACGCAACAGCAGCAGCGCCGCACGCTTCCCTTTCCCCTCCCACGAGGGCGTCGCCTCCTCCTCCTCTTCACCCATGGTAAGCTAAGCTAAGCTCGCTCGCTCGCTCATCAGATCTCTTCAATTCTCTCCATCCGATCCCCTTCTCGTACATACATACGTGCGCGTGATCCTCCATGCCAATTCGACGGTGGATTAATTAGGTCGACGACGAGCTGCGAAGAAGGCAGGCCGGCAGCGCCGCATGATCGCCAAGCAGCAGGCCAAGGCGGCAGCAGGCCGCCGAGGGGGAAGGGAGCTGCGGTGATCAGCGAGGGGTCGGCGGCGCTCGGGGTGGGCGCCGTGAGGATGAAGAAGGCTGGCGGCGGAGGAGGAGGAGGAGGAGGAAAGGCGCGGCGGAAGGTGCGCGAGCCGCGGTTCTGCTTCAAGACGATGAGCGACGTCGACGTGCTCGACGACGGCTACAAGTGGCGCAAGTACGGCCAGAAGGTCGTCAAGAACACGCAGCACCCAAGGTAGTAGTGTATACATGCATATATACCTCCTCTCCTCTCGCTCTCATCATCATCATCATCATCATCATGCATGATATTCATACGCATGCATGTTGGGTTTGTGCACGGACGTCGAGGACGCACTAGCTAGCTCTAGATATGCATGTATTACATTTGCTTAACTTGCTCCCGATTATTCACCGTCAGCTTATTAACCATTATATATATGCATACTTGCACTGCTCTTTATTAGTTATAAATCTGTCAAGCACGTTGATTCCATGAGATCACCCTCGATCTTCAATTCCTTTGCAAAGTCGTCACCGATTAAAGATTTTGGGGGTGCTAGCTTTTGCATTAATTTGTGAGTCATGTGAGATCAAACACAACCAGAATGTTAAATTTCTCTTAGTGAGATGTGGTTCTTTAGTGTTTTAGTATTCAAAATTAATATAAACTTTCATCGGTAAATGTCTCCTAGTGAGATTCTCATGTGTTATGACTAGCAGTAGTGTTTTATTACTACTTAAAAACACTAGGAGAGTTCCACCATTTTCGTAGTTAACTTAAACTCAACAATAATAAATATATATGTCAGATCCCTCTCTAGATATATGTGTATAGTACAGATTTAATTAGTCCATTAATTTGCTCCTAAGGCTCCTAGGAAAGCTAACCACCCTGCAAAATTGTTTTGTTAATTATACCAACTATAAATTAAACTTCACAGATTCTTTGGCCAAAGACATATATAATAGTTTAAGATTAATTTGGTTTTTTATATAACTAAAGCTTCCTTTTGAATTGAATCTAAGTTAATATAGGCAACGATTACTGGATTTAATATGCATTCCATGACAATGTTATTATGAGCACCACAAAAATCTTAAATATAAAATAGGTAGAGTGTGGGAAGAGAAATTATGTGCACTAGCTACTTGTAGTGTGTTAGATTGAAGTTACATAAAAATAGAACCAATTAATACACATTAAAACTATAATATATATCGATCGTTCCTTCTGTTTACCAGGGACTGGCTTGCTAGTGCTAACTCAGATGTGAATATTACTTAATTAAAATCTTGTGTTTGTTCCGATGAAAGTGTAATGTGGTAAAGGTTTATTATAGTCATATGTCATAATGCAAAACACCATGTACCTCTTTTATGTCTCTTTTCGACTTTGATAATTTTTTTATTTATCTCAATAAACATAGATTCAAACAATGAATTTACAGTTTATGGGCAAATGATACTAGATATAATGATTCACAAATAGCACTAAAAATTGTTGATTTCTCATGTGCTCTAAACTAGCAAACACTTAGAAGTACTTATTGCCACCAAAGGTAGAATTTCTACTACTTAAGCTAGTCAAAATACTTTGATCATATGCAACAAAACATATGGCACCACATCTTTTGAGCCTAGTTAAAGAACAAGATTAATTAAAATATATGCATTCTTATTATTTATCATGATCGATATATATGCTTTTATATATTTAAGTAGTTATTTCTATGGACAAGAAGTGTGACCTGAATTGTGATTGGAACCATGTTATATTTTGAAACAACTGCATAATATATTTATTCAGCGACATAATTAGAAGGATCATGAATTTATTTTTTGTGATTTGCAGTAATTTTATTTTCTCAATATATTTGGATATTATTCTCTCCGTTTCAAATTATAAGTCGCTTTGGCTTTTTTGTTACGTCCATTTTTCTATGCATCTAGACATATGTAAGATCTAGATGCATAGCAAAATGGATGTACCAAAACAAGTTAAAGCAACTTATAATTTGAAACAAAGGGGTATTGTTTCTTGGAAAGTAGTGATATATATAGTGTGTAATTGTATATAAATAGCCATTTAATTTAACTCCGATCAATCTTTTGCTCTCAGTTAGACGGTTTCACTAAAAGAACACTATCAGTATTTACACATATTTCCTACATTAATTAAGAAACAATTGAACATTAACATGCAAAATGCATTGCAATGTAAAATTATTATTAGTTCAACATCTGCTATCTAGCTAGTTCATAATCAATCATGTCACATTTTTTCTTAACTATTGCTCCAATCTATTTTTGATATTGCTATGCTTTAATTTGAATTCTTCTTCAGTACAATTTCTTAGCATAATGTTAATTAGTCCAGGGTTGTACCGTTAAAAAGAGATAGAAGAAGGCAAAATGTTGAAACCTGAATATCCACAGAAAAGTCACTTTGTGAATACTTCTGTGCACTTCTGCAAGAAACAAACGAGAGAGCATTTTCTCAAGCCTTTCCACTCTCCCACACAGTGGCTTTTTCCTAAAGTGCTAGTCATTGGATCTGAAAAGGAAAAAGTGCTTGCAAAGCTGGTCCTAAGATGACTTTGTTGTGTGTCTGGTCCCCTTCCTGTCAATCACATATCTAATTAACTAAATTAAATCCCCTATTATATACCATGTAGCTTCTCTCATTAGAATAAGTTATTTTTCCTCCAAGTAAAAAGTAACATCTAGCTAGAATACCATTTAACTTTTAGGCCATTTTTTCATTTACTGACATACATATGATGTGTAGTGTTTGATATTTAGTTAATTTAAGGACGGTATAACATATATCAGACAATATATATGCTAATAAGCTTAAGGATCAACCAGTACACTTCATGTGTGGGTCCCTTGTATATTGGCTCTTGTGCCCCCGTGCATGTAGAGAGAATGACGTGCATCCTAACCAGCAGCAGCAGCAGTAGTTGAATACTCATTGCACCATCTAACCCACTAACGTCCACTCGTCCATGTAGCTAAGCTAGGCAACAGCGACGGCAAGCAACAAAAGTATCAAAATAAATTATGAACCAATAATATAATGAGGTGTCATCGATTGTCCATGATCCATTTTTTTCAAAAAAAAAATCATTGCAATTATTCTAAAAATAATTAAATCACTTGTTGCTTAGGAGTAGACACAGAGTCACAAGTAGTAGTAGGAAGTTAGTAGTCACAAGGAGTAGAGATGACATGACAATATATATTGACATGATCTATATCTTCTCCGTGAGCAGAATGAGCTGATTCAAATGATGAAACCACCACACGTACCTAGAAGCGTGTGTCGTGTGTATGCGTGTGAATCCGATCGATCTCTGAATGGCTATCATGGCAGGCAATGCCAAGCATTGTTGACCCACCCACCCACACATGCACACACACGCTAGCTGCAGCAGACATGAGCCCAGCATCCAGTCCAATCTGATTAGCCATCTGCAATGATGCCACTAAGAAATAAACCCTCCTCTCCCAACCTCTGGTGTCTGAATCACACCATACCATGCCCTTTTTTTCCAATCAGTTGCCAAATCTTGGCAATCATCCATCTCTTCCTCTTTTTTTGTTATTCTTTGAAAAATACTCCACCCATATTAAATTATAAGATATCCTAAAAATCTTGGAAAGTTAGTATTTCAAGTTTGATCAAACTTATATAATAATAATATAATAACATTTATAACCTAACCTGAGTATCATTAGATTTTTTTATAAATTATATTTTTATAATATGTCTATTTGATGTCATATTTTTTTTATAATTTTTGTTCAAACTTGATATGATTTGGCTCTCCGAGACTCTTGGAGGGAGGAGTAATACTTACCCGATGAGAGCAAATCAACTAATAAAAAAATAGCACACATAAACATAAATAATAGATGACATCCCTCTTTCCAAATTATAAGTTGTTTTTCCTTTTTTGTTCATCTATTTTATTATGTATCTAGATGTATTGTAAAATGAATGTACCAAAAAAAATAATAGTGATTTATAATGTAGAACTGAAGGAGTATTATATAACTTGTATTTTTTAAAAAAAAATAAGGAAAATGTTACCATCTTCATTAGTTTGTTTCTCCCCTGTGGGGTCGGATATATATATCTGCTTTGAAGTTTGAAGTGGCTGGCCTTGGTAGGAGAGAATCTTTACTGTTTGGTAAAGGGCAAGATGATGATGAAAAGGTGGGTTTGAGCTTTGCAAATTGGGCCCAAGTTTTTTTGTTCTTGTAATTATTACCGCATCTTTATCAATCTACTACTATGGCCCTTAGGCGGAGTGAAATGATGCTACCTGGATAGCCCGGAATATTATTATTATTACTCACTCAGTATCTCTACATTTTCCTTGTTGATGTGTCAGGCCATGATTGAGATTTCCAATCGGTGTAGTACTCGTCCCCCACAAGAGAATACAATTATAGATCCATGGTCCAACTGATTTAAATTTAATCAAATTTACAGTAAATAGTATTAGTATTTATATTTTTAAATAAATTTATTATAAAAATATATTCTAATAACTAATTTAATGGTATTGTTTTGTATTATTAATATTAGTATTTTTATATAAACTTAATTAAAATGCAAATTATTTGACTTCCTTAAAAACGTGAACGACGGAGAAAATACACTACATAGTACACTACTGTAGCTAGCAACTAAAAAAAAAGGATATTTTGTGATTTCGCACTTAACTTTGGTTTACATGTCCAGTCCTAGAATTGTACTCCCTCCGTCCCAAAATACGTGACGTTTTAGGTTTTCGTGCCTGACTTGATTTATAGAAAATACATGCAATATTTATATCTTTCAATAAATTTGTTAAAAAATTAGACAAAAAAACTTTTTGATGATACTAATTATTTAACATAATTATTTATATATTTTAATATATAATTGTCGGCAGTTATATATTTCTCAGGAAGCGAGAACGACACTTATTTTAGAACGGATGGAATATTTATTTTGGGATGGAGGGAGTACATATATGAGGAGTTTAGACACTTATTAATTACATTGTGATAATTATATATAGTAGCAAAAGTGGTATGTGCAAACTAAAATAGAGGAGTACACTACGCTACTTAAACCAGCTAGTTGCAGAGTTTTTTTTTACGAGATCTAGTTGTAGAGCTAGTGAACAAACTATTAGCACGAGTAGTCTACAGTCTACACTAGCTTGTCTACCCTGTCGTGTTGTGCCGGTGTCCATGCATGCATGCATGTGTCCATGTGTATGCAAAGTTAGCAGTGCTCAAAGCAAATATCCATGAGTGCTAGCTCCTTTCATTCTTTCAACCATCGTTAGCTAGGTTAGGTGAATTAGACTAGCCATTGTGCAAGCTTTTAAGATTAATTTTATATTAACGTCGCAAAACAAAGCTACATGTTTCAAGAGAAGCTCTCCTAAACATCCCGTATTTTAGACCTACTCCCTCTATCCCTAAATAGATGTCATTCTCGCTTTAAAATATCGACAATTATGTATTAAAATATATAAATAATTATGCTAAGTAATTAGTATCATCGGAAATATCTTAAAGTATAATTTTTTAACAAATTTATTTTGGAGATATAAATGTTACACGTATTTTCTATAAACTTAATCAAAGTTGAGAAAATTTGACCGACACGCATCACATAACGTCTTCCTTTTTAAGACAGAGGGAGTACAACAAAGTAGCTAGAAGCCGTTTTGTGCTGAGTGCTGAATATAGTGCATAAAGAGCCAGAGCCCATGCATGGAACTATATGGAAGTCGAATCAAACGAGCCGCATCTTATTATACTGCCTCAATACCATTGTGCCATTGTTTATCTTTACTAAAAAAACCTTTGCTTAATTAATCAGTGGCGATCGATATATATATATATATATATATTTACGATATATGCATGATCGATGCAATGTAGGAGCTACTACCGGTGCACGCAGGACAACTGCCGGGTGAAGAAGCGGGTGGAGCGGCTAGCTGAGGACCCCCGCATGGTGATCACCACCTACGAGGGCCGCCACGTCCACTCCCCGTCCCGCGACGACGACGACGACGCGGCGCGCGCCAACGCCGAGATGAGCTTCATCTGGTAGCCCCCCTGCAGATCCGGCCGGCCGGCCATCTCAACACGTACGTCGTCGCCGGCCGGTCATGCAAGTTTAATTTCTTTAATTTCGCCAGTCGATCACCATCAGCAGCAGCGCTGAAATCCTGAATTGTATCGGATCCATCCATGCATCGAGGAACTCATCGTGTGTGTATGTGTGTGTCTAGGCATTGCAATATCGGTCGATCGATCTTTATGTATACGTGAATGACGATGTCCGTCGTCGCTGGTACGTAGGATGTGAATTGCATGCTCCTACTGTTGTACTGTAGTTAATATGTATAGCTAGCTGAAACGTGTTCTAGAATTAGCAAGGTTTATTGAACTTCTTGCTAGTAATACTTGCTACTTTATTAAATTTAAAAGGTTATTAATAAGTTTGTTGATGATATATGATGCTAGGTTGTTCTTAGGCTATCTGCACTCTTTATGATGCTAGGTTGTTCTTAGGCTATCCGCACTCTTCATCCTCTATATTCATCCTCTAAAAAGAATATTCCGTCCTGATCAGTAAGATTTTTTCCTCTATACAAATTTCTTTCGCACTCATCATCCTCTATATCTCATACTCTATATCAACTGTCAACAGTGGGATCCACATATTTATAAATAAAATTTATTCAAATATATTAATGTGAAATCTTGTTTTGAAGTATTTATTAAAATAAATTTAATGATGTAAACGAAATTTATTTTGGGTTTTTAGTTTATGTGATATAATATTTTTTAGTTAATTCAACACGTAAATCGGTACACATGCATGTGCTAGAGTGCCACTGTAAACCGCTACGGCAGTGCGCCACCCATACCGAATGTTGTGTCATTGGCTTGCATGCAGTGCGTGTATAGGGTATCCGGTGCGCGTTTTTTCTGACTGCAGTATCGCGTAGAGGGTTGCACTGAGCTCAGTCTTACACCTCCACTACTAGCTAGCTACTCCATCCGTCTTAAACTATTTTTTAAACCCCAAGTTTAACCACTCGTCTTATTTAAATTTTGTGTAAAATATTTTTTGTGTGTGGCTATTTCTTATTTAATAAATGATCTACATAAATGACTTAAATTTAACTTACATTTACAAAAAAAAATTTGAATAAGACGACTGGTCAAACTTAGGGTTAAAAAATCAAATAAATTATAAATTGGAACGGAGGGAGTAGCTAGCTTAAGTGTCATCAGTAGATATATACTACGGAGGATGTGTATGTCTACTGTGAGCAACTTATGGAATCTTCTGTGTAGAAGACGATCGACCTCCTCGACCATACTTAGGGCATGTTTGGTTCTTTAGTCCCACGGACTAGGGACTAAAACAAGAACTTAATAAAAGTCTTTATTGATGTTTGGTTCCATGAACTTATATAGACTTAACATCATTTAATACATCATAACAAGACCATTATACCCCTGCCTGATATAAGGAGTGGGGGAAGAGAGGCAATAATGAAGGGCAAGGGGTGTCAATTGTGGGTCAAAAGTCTCCATAAGTCTCACCCTTTGAGACTACTACCCAGCCTAAAAAAATCCCTAATTAAGTCCTAGTGTTTGGTTCAAAGAGACTAAAAATGACTTAAAATAAGTTTTTAGTCCCTCTCCAAGAGCAACCGGCCCTTCAGCTTTGTTTGGCACCGACTCCGGCAACTCCGGCTCCCTACATGGTGGCATTGTTTGTCCATGTTCCTTCCTGTAGCAAGAAGCTGGCCTGCTCTTTCTCCCGCAAAAAGTAACGTGCAAACACGAGGATCCTGAGAAGCGTGCATTTCGGTGCTCTAGCCGTCCAGCGGCTCCGCCATAGTACTGCTACAGTGGTCGGAGCCAGAGCCACCGGAGCTCCACCAAAGAGGCCCTTATAATAACAATGTGTATGAATTGAATGTATATAATGCAATGATGTATGATTCTTTTTACCTACGACGATCTGATATGCACATACAATTCATCTACTCGATCTTTTGATGGGTGTTCTACTAGGGGTATCTGACACCCGAGTGTTGGATGCCACCTAAACACACCCTCGAGAACAGAAACAAAATCAAGTGTTTCTGATGATCCATGAAACGACACTTGATCCTCATAACTACGGGATCCTAAATAAATGGGAAATAATACAAAAAATGTTAAACAAAACAAAAAAATGCAGATTATTTGTATGGTAGCCAAATTATCCAAAGGGGAACAAAATAAAACATAAAAACAAAAAGAATAAAATAATAGTTAGAGTAATTCTGACAATTCTCATTTACGAACAATCAATTTACACTGATTGAACATATAACTTACACCGAATTAAACAAGAATAGTAAAACATATTCCAATGAAACGTAATCTGCAACTACTTCTTTGCCAAAGCAGATCAGACGACGTAATCAAATCGAAGAAAAGCTATATATATGATGAGTGTGTCACTTATTGTCCAAGATATATTTGTCACATATCTGAATAACATCAGCTGCAGCAGCAAGATGACCACGCGAAGATAATCCTCGCCTTGGATTCGAGTTGTGAGGCAGCGGCAACTACAGAGCGTAAGAGCATCTCCAACGGTTTTGCATATTTTAATTGATAAATTTGAAAGTTTATCAAGTCCCAAATAAATATGGCAAAGATAAAAAAAGTCAATCTCCAACGGTTTGACAAAACTGACTTGACAATTAACAAAATTGACTTGATAATTACCAAAATTATAGAAATTGTTGCGGTGATTACCAAAATTGGTCGAGCGCTGAAAATGTCAAGCGCGATCCGCTAGGCATATATGTCAATCCTTCCCAGGAAATTGCCAAGTTAACAAAAATGCAAAGCCTATTTGCCAAATCGTTGGATAGAAGTTTTTTAGACTTTTTTTGTAAAAACAAAAATGCAAAGCTCATTTGCAAAACCGTTGGAGATGCTCTAAGCCGCACCTGAACTACAGAGCCTTGTTGCCTGGTATCTGTTAACCTTGTTGTTACCACGCCGGTAACTCGATTGTTACACTTTTGTTGGAATTATGTAACAAATTCTTCTGCTTAATGAAATACGCGCAACAGCGTGGTCTCAAAAAAAAACTACAGAGCTTAAGCCGCACCTCTCAAAAAAAAAACTACAGAGCCCAACAACCATGTAACCACGTACTACTGTCGTTCTCAACCTGGCCGCGTAATAATCCGGACATATTTGCCATCCAATTTTTCCAGCTTCCTACGGAGCGTGCATAGCCCCACCTGAACTCGAAGCTTAATTATGGTGAGGATGGAAAGCCAAAAGCAAATCCAACGAACCAGTAGTCCTGTGATGGATCACATCAAATCACACGAGTGATCAGTATAGTTTTGGATAATTTAGTAGTCAGGGTGATGATCGATCTTCTATGGTTTTTTTATTGAGTTTATCTAACTAGCATCCAGAACTTAATTTTCTGGCGCAATCTAGGAAAATAGCTAGCCGCCTGTATGGGTTTGTATCTTAATTTTCTGGCGCCTGCTCACGGTGGTGGACCTCGGGTCCTACGTCCCAAATTAAACATTCCTATCTCAAATTTATCAAACTTATATGATAATATAATAATTTTTGTGATGTTAACTAAGGACATGTTTGGATCCCTTAGCAAATGACAAATGACAAATAAAGTTGACAAATCTTTTGTCAATTCCTAGTGTTTGGATCCCTTGGCAAATGACAAATGACACATACAAAGACAATTATATCTCTAATAGTTTCACTCTCATTCACATGTCATGCATAGGACGAAGGGGTATGAGTGGAAGGATTTTCTATTTGCCTTTATTTGCCACTCAAAATGGCAAATGATAAATGACAATTTTTTACTCTTTTACTATTTTTTATATTACATGTTTGGATTCATTTGTCAAAAAGTAGTAATTCTTTTACTTTTTTGCTAATTTGTTAAGGAGATCCAAACACCCTCTAAGTATCATTATATTTTTCATCAATTATATTTTTATATAGTATATATATTTTTTATACGTAAATCGTTATAAATTTTATATGATTATTGGTTCAACTTGAGATGCGTTTGACTTTCCAACATTCTTAGAATGTCTTATAATTTGAGATGGAGGGAGTACAGTATAATAAATGTGTTGACGACCAAAATATGATCGGAGAGTTAGAGATAAATTAAAAAATATGCGTGAACAAAAAAAAATAGCAAGAAAATTCAAATTCACAACCGGCAACCTCCTAGAAAAACTAGTCTAGGCCGATTTTAGCCGTCCAAGCCCGATTTCATATTTTTCCTTTGAAAACTTATCTGATCGATCGCATAGGAAACTTATATAAATTGAATGTGAAAAGGGTTTCCTGCTGAGATAATATCAATTTCTCTATTTGTACCCGATGATCATGGCTAAATGAGATGCGTGTTACCTATCCACGTATCGCGCGACCTACTTACAAGGCAACTCTGGCAATATCTTGCATATCACGTTTATTACTGGGGCATATCATGCCAAACTTTTGTGTGCGAACACGTATAAACGGTGGCTGATTTAAAAGCCGGCTAGGTTGATCTTCATGTTTTGGGACTGCTTGTCTCTGCTCACGTTTTCAGCTATGCTCTAGCTCTTCATTGTCAAATACTTCTAGCTCCACAAACTCTATTCTCAGTTAAAAAAAAAACTCTGTTCCCAGAAAAAGGTAGAGCTCAGAGCTAATAACTTCACGTTTTTTCTAGAGCAGCTCAAGAGGTATTCCAGTTTTTTGAGTTTTGTAAGTTTACATGGAGTTGATGGTTAATTATCCACCTTGCCACTCATTAATCGTCAGTTTCCTTGGATTGTTCTCTCTCGTGTGTGTTGCTGAAAAGAGGATTGTTGGCCGGCTATGGTGCTCAGCCTTTAGGGCCTTAGGCCTTGAGTGAGGTACAGTCAAAATTCTTAATATTTTTTAATTATTTAATTCTTTTTTGTAACAAAAAAAATAAAAGGGGAACATTCTTAAATGAATAATAGTAAACACTAACACATGTGTTGGGTACTATTTCAATAAGCAAATGTAAATCAAGAGCATAATAGACTATTTACATAGAAATAACTCATTTGTGGAGCTAGAGTTAGTATGTCAAACAGTATCACCTGCTCCACAAACTCTACAGTGAAGATACTTCATGGTAGAGTTGGTGGAGTGAAGTTAAAAAACAGGAGCGGAGTAGTCCTAAACACCTCTTTAGTCGCTCTATACCAAGTGGCCTAGCTCTTTACCGGTGTAGTGATCTAATCTACTGAACTAATCTAATTAAATTCAACAGATGCGGGCATTCCTAAATATACTGTACGCGTGCAACAGTGCAAGTACTTAGGTACGTTTAAACTAAGCAATTAGACACGATCCAATGAAAAATGCAAAAAAACAACAAAGAGACCAAAATATAATTCTACGGGCTTGTTTATTGTCTCAATCCAAATGGAGTCAGTTCACACCTTCCAATGCGTCCTTCGTTCAGCGAAATAAACAAGTTGATACTAGGACCCCGTTTAGATGACAAAAAGATTAAAAAAATTACTATAACACTTTCATTTGTATTTGATAATTTTGTTTAATTATAAAATAACCTAGACTTTAAAAAATAATCTTGTAAACTACAGCTAAATTGTACCATTAATTATTTTTTATATAGGTTATTGCGAGACAAACCTTTTGAGTCTAGTTACTCTATTGTTTAGTTTTCTTTAAAATTTCAAAAAATTATAAGATTTCTCGTCGAATCTTTGGACGAACATTAAAATATATAAAAAATAACTAAGTGTACAATTTATCTATAGTTTGTGAGACGAATAGTTACTTTATAATTAAACAATAATTATTAAATATAAACAAAAATGTTACAATATTTTTTGAAAATCATTTCCATCTAAACTTCAGATGGTCTTGCCTTATTTTCCCTTTTTCCTCCCTGGTTGGCCCATGCGGACGCCTCCTCATCCTCCGCCCACACGGTCGCACCTGCGTAACTTCCCCGGTTTCGGCTCCCCCATCCCCGGTGGCGAGTCCACTGGCTCCCCCATCCCCGGCGCGACGATGACCCGCCACAGCCTCGGCACGACAGCGACTCTCTGTCGGCCCGCTTGTCACGCCTCGTGGCCGTCGCCTGTCGCCGGCGCCGGCGTGAGCACGCTCAAGCTGACAATCGGATAGGAATTTGCGACGAGGAAGCGGGCCGGGCAAAGCCCCGTGCCTTGGCTCCGTGTTCTTGTTGTTTGATATGCGATAGTTGCTTAGGTTCCTTACAGGGGTAGAAGTACCCAGACTGTGACACCGGCGCAGCGGGTCCATTGGACAGACACAGCAGAAAACGTAAACTAGATAATGTGTTACTCTACTTGGTATGCGCCTTCGCTGTGACACCTCCCCCTCCTTGAGTAGTCGCTTGTCCCCAAGCGGGCGCTTCTGGGAAACGATTCTTGAGCACATAGTAATCCTCCCAGGTTGAGGTTGATGGTGGCAGTTCGGTCCAGGCAACACGAACCTGAGGGATTGTCGTATTGCCTTTCTTTACCAGCCGCCTTTCGAGGATCTCTTTGGGCACCGCCTGTGCAGCTTGGATGTCGGTCAGCACCGACAGCGCGTCGTAGGCTGGAGTAGAGTCTGGAATGAAGGGCTTTAGCTGTGAAATGTGAAAAACATTGTGAATGAGAGCATTAGCAGGGAGTTGGAGGCGATAAGCAACCGAACCAACTTTGTCCAGGATTTGATAGGGACCATAGTATTTGAATGCCAGCTTCAGATATGGTCGATTGGCGACTGAAGACTGAGTGTATGGCTGGAGTTTGTGCAGCACATGATCACCCAATGTGAATTAAAAGTCCCGCCGTTTGCGGTCGGCAAACTGTTTCATTTTGTTCTGCGCAATTGCCAGGTTCTGTTTCAGGGTTGCTAGCTGGAGGTCTCTGTTCTGGACAATCTCTTGTATCTCTGTTGGTGTGTCGGCTGTGACAGTGGGTACCTGACCCAAATTGGGTTCATACCCATATAGTGCTTTAAATGGTGAGGATGCCAAGGCGGAATGATATGAAGAATTGTACCAAAGTTCTGCTAAGGCCAGCCAATCCTTCCAAGTTGTTGGAGCATGTTGTACTGAACATCTGAGATACATCTCCATACACTGATTTACCCTTTCAGTCTGGCCATCAGATTGAGGGTGGTAAGCGGTTGTGAAGTGGAGATCAACTTTGTAGGCTTTGAATATAGCTTTCCAGAAGGCACTCATGAATATGGTGTCTCTGTCAGACACGATTGACTTGGGGAGTCCATGGAGTTTTACAATGTTCTCCATGAATGTTTGTGCAATGGACATAACTGTGTATGTATGTTTGATTGCTAGAAAATGTGCATATTTGGTAAGTCTATCCACAACAACCAATATCACATTGTATCCATGGGATTTGGGTAAGCCTTCGACAAAGTCCATGGAAAGGTCTTGCCATACTCCATCTGGAATTGGTAGAGGTTGAAGGAGGCCTAGGGGGTGATTGTGGCTGGATTTGGATTGTTGGCAGATTAGACACTGCTTGACAAAGGCTTCTACATTTGTTTTCATGCCCTTCCAAGCAAAATGGGGCTGAAGTTTGTGCAAAGTAACTGCTATGCCTGAATGACCGCCAAGGGCACTGGAGTGACATGCTGCAATCAGTTTAGTTTGGAGTGCTGAGTTGTGTCCAATCCAGACTTTACCTTTGTGTCTGATGAGGCCCTTGTCCAAAGCATAACCTTCAGTGTTTGGGCTGAATATGGATAACTGCTTCAATAGCTCTTGGGCTTTGGAGTCAGTAGCATAAGAGTTCAAGACCTCTTGTATCCATGCAGGCTGTATGGAAGAAACTGCTTGGAGTGTGAGTAGGTGACCTACCCTTGATAAGGCATCAACTGTTAGATTTTCTTTGCCTTTTCGATAGAGAATCTTGAAATCCATTCCCATGAGACGTGTCATAGTCTTTCGTTGTAAGTCTGAATGTAAATTCTGGTCTTTCAGGTAAGCCAGAGATTTATGGTAAGTGACAATGGTAAATGACCCTCTATCAAGGTAATGCCTCCACCTTTTTACAGCCATTATCAATGCTAAAAATTCTTTCTCATAGATGGATAGATCCTTGTTGTTGCCCCCAAAGCCTTGCTGAGATAAGCAATAGGCCTGCTATTCTGGCTGAGCACTGCTCCAATGCCTGTTTGGCAGGCATCTGTCTCCACTGTGAATGATTCTTGGAAATTTGGTAAGGCTAGAACAGGTGTTTGGGTCATAGCATGTTTGAGGTGCTAGAATGTCACTTGTGCTTCAGTGGGTCGGGAGAACTGTTTCAGTCTCAAGATAGTTGTCATTGATTTGGTGAGGATGCCATATCCTTTGACAAACCTTCTGTAGTATCCTGTAAGCCCTAGGAAACCCCTCAACTCAGTCATTGTAGTTGGTACTGGCCATGACAACATGTTGGATATCTTGGTTGGGTTAGTTGAAACACCCTGAGCAGAAATTATGTGACCCAAGTATTCCAGTTGTGGCTGAGCAAAAGAGCATTTGCTTTCTTTGAGAAAGAGTTGATGCTTCCTTAAGAGTGCAAACACTTCCTGTAAGTGATCCACATGGTCAGTCAAGGATGGACTGTAGATGAGGATGTCATCCAGGAAGACCAGTACTAATTTTTTGAGAAGTGATTGCAGAATCTGATTCATGAGACATTGGAAAGTGGCAGGAGCATTTGTAAGGCCAAAAGTCATGACTTTATATTGGTAGTGCCCTTGATGAGTTTTAAAAGCAGTTTTGTACTCATCCTCTGGATGCATCCTGACCTGGTGATATCCAACTTTCATATCCAACTTGGTGAAGAATTTGGAGCCAGCCAACTCCTCTAAGATTTCCTCAATCACTGGCATTGGAAACTTGGTTTTGATAGTGAGGTCATTTAGTTTCCTGTAATCCACACAGAGACGCCAGGAGCCATCTTTCTTCTTGACTAGGAGGACTGGGGAAGCAAAAGGGCTAGACTATGGGTGATGCAACCTGACTGGAGGAGTTCTTGAACTTGCTGTTCGATTTCAGTTTTGTGATGTGGAGAATAGTGGTAGGGTCGGCTATTGATAGGTGTAGCTCTAGGGACTAGGGGAATGAAATGGTCATAGGATCTGTATGGTGGTAGGGAGGTTGGATTTTGGAAAATGTCTTTGTATTGGATGAGGAGATGATGGATAGGGTCAGGATGAGGTGGTTCTTTGGTGTGTGGTATGGGAGATGTGTTGGGTGCCTGTTCTAGCAACACCATGGCCCAGATATCATTTCCTTTGGCAGTTTTGAATGTTTTGGGAGCTGAAATGGTAGGGAGACCTGGGAGAGGGGTAGAAACACCTTGCAAGGTGATTGATTGGCCAAGGTTGGTGAATGTCATGGTTTTGTTGTCCCAATTGAAAGACATATGTGGGTGTGTCTGTAGCCAATCATAGCCAAGTATGGCATCATATGGTTGCATGTCTAAGACAATCATGTTGCTTGACAGGGAGTGGCCCTGGCAGAACCACTGCATATCCTTGGCCATAAATTCTGCAATGATGGAGTTCCCATTTGCTAACTGTATGGTCTTAGGTGGTATAGGTGTGAGTGGAATTTTTGCCAAATCGACAAACTGTTGGCTGACAAAGCTGTGGGAGTTGCCACTGTCCAACAAGGTAAGCATGGTCTTATTTCTGACTTTGGCCCTGAACTTGAGACATGAAAGATTGTCTTTTGTTGTAAGAGCATTCAGAGATAGTTGTCCAAATTGCTCCTGGAGTTCATCTTCAGTAGCCAAATCATTCAGTACTTCATCTGAGAGTTCCTTATGTAAGTCCAGCTCATTGACTATGATTGCATTTGCTTGAGGTTTGTTTCTTTGTTTGCAGACAACCATATGGCCAGGGGAAAATGGATCACCACAATTGAAAAACAAGTTGTGTGCTTTTCTGTAGTCTCTGAGTTGTCTGTCTTTCCAGGAGGAAGATTGTAGTTGGGTGGTGGTAGGATCAGTCCTGGTTTGGTTATATTGTCGGTCGGTGTATTAGGACTTGCCATACTTGGGTCTGGAGCTGTCTGGTATTTGCTCTTGTACTGTGGCCAAAATGGATGCTCTCTGAACTGTTGTGGGCAGTTGTGCTTGAACCATGCCTTTAATCTCCTGTTTCAGTCCCTTGACATATTGTTGTGTGAAAAACACATCATCATACCCAGCTTGATGCATGTTAATGTTGTACTGTAGGTTCTGAAATCTTGCTGTATACTCCTCTACAGTTGTGTTGTGTCTGATGTACAACAAACTATCCATGGCAGATCTGAAGTCATCAGAACCGAATTCTTGCTCCACCTCATGACAGAAGTGTGTCCAACTTCTAAAGGTATTCTTTTGCTTGAATGTCTGATACCATTTGCCGGCTTTGTCCTTTAAGTGCACTCTTGCTGCTGTAATCCACATGCCTTCAGGGATTTTGTACAGATCAAAGTAATCAGTGTATTTGTCTAGCCACATTTTGGGGTCTTTACCATAGAAATCAGAAAAATCCATCTTGGGCATGAGGTGTTTAGGGAGTTTGGGGTCTCTGTCTGAGTCTTGCTCTTGACCCATCATTCTATTAGTGGCTGGAGGCACTGCAGGCTGATTTTGTCTCATGTGATATGCACTCTCGCCTTTGTTATCTTGGTGGGCAGTGTATTGGTGATCTGCCTTGAGGTGTTGAGAAGTTGCAGCTGCATAGTGTTGGTTTGGTTGGGCAAAGACATTCTCAAACACTGGTTCCTGCAGGAGACAATCCATATCAGCTTCATCCAGTCTTGGTTCTTCATCAAACCTCGGCAAGGTAGAAAACTGCTGATCTTGTTCCATCTGCCTCAGTGTGACCTTGCTAATAGCAGTACCATTTGCTTGAACTTGATGAGCAATAGTATGTTGTTCCTTGGAATAGTCGTCCATGACTGAGCCATACAAATCCAATTGTGCTTTCATCTGGTTCTGAGTTGTGCTCATCTCTGTCATCTGGCTAAACATGGTGTCGAAATTCTTTTGTAGCTGCTCCCACTTCATGTTCTCCTCCTCCTCCGACCGTCGTGTCATGGCTTCGATTATGAGCTGAGTCTGGTTGGAAGGGTATGCTGGGGCTTTCCTTCATGACGCCAGAGGTGCAGAGCAGGCGGTTTGGCGAAAAGCCTCCCCGGATCACGCTGCTCGCACTAACACCGCCTCCTGGGAAAGAGGCAAAGCCAAAGGTAAAACCTCAAGCTTTGGACTTTCCCTCGCCGTCTTCTCCGCGCAGCAATCAACTCACCGTGACTCCGGAATTTTATACAGAGACCTGCTCTGCAACCCTCGTCACGACTAACTGCCGGCCAAATATTGGATTTTGCGCAACTCTGTCTCGCCGCCGCCTCAGACCAGAGTGTGCACAATGTTGGAACCAAAGTGGTGAGTGAAAAAAATGTGATTTTTAGTGGAAGGTTGCGCTTGATCGAGCAATTTAGTGTTACCCGAACGCCGATGCGAATCCGATTCAACCAAAGGTGAACCTTTTGGGACCTCCACTCGAGTACCTCAAGGGCGCAGTAGGAGATCGCTGGCACCCTCGGATTTACAAATAGTGACTGCAAAGGGGCTGCAACGCCAAACGGAAGAGCAAGTGTACCCGTGCGGAAAGGCAGGTGTGTGGTGGTGGTGGTGGTACCTTCGATAGCTGGATCGCCGTCAGAAGCTTCTCGACGCCGAGTGGAGCTTCGTCGCCCCCGCCGAGGATCGCAGGGCTTTGATGCCACTTGTCACGCCCCGTGGCCGTCGCCCGTCGCCGGCGCCGGCGTGAGCACGCTCAAGCTGACAATCGGATAGGAATTTGCGACGAGGAAGCGGGCCGGGCAAACCCCCGTGCCTTGGCTCCGTGTTCTTGTTGTCTGATATGCGATAGTTGCTTAGGTTCCTTACAGGGGTAGAAGTACCCAGACAGTGTGACACCGGCGCAGCGGGTCCACTGGACAGACACAGCAGAAAACGTAAACTAGATAATGTGTTACTCTACTTGGTATGCGCCTTCGCTGTGACACCGCCCCAGCCTTGGCGCGACGAGGACCGCCCGCCCCGCCCTCGGCGACCCGCCGCCACCACACCGGCAACCGCTTCCACGCCCGCCGCGAAATCTGCGCACGTACGCTGCCGGCCGCCCGCCGCCCGCGGAGAGCCTCACCGTCGAGGTAATGCTCCTGATTATTTTTCCGGATTTTTTCTGTGCGGGTTTCGTGTTTCCGGCGCTGTATTTAGTATTTACTGCGGTTTTGCCCGTTGATTTACGGCTATCCGTCCGCGGCTACTGGTGCCAGCTGGTCGGCTGGATTTGTAGATATTTTTGTTAGGAGCAGGTGGTTTTATCGGTGTTCTGGTGATAAATTTACTAGAGACGCGGAGGATTGGACAACGAAGAGTTTAAACTTTGGCAGAGAGGTTGAGCTGATTGTAGTTACCAATTTACCATATTCTGTTTTGGCTAGCCTTGACGGGTCCATGCGTGGTGGATGCACTTGACTACGAATTTCTGTAGGTTTTTATTTCGGCTACTAGATCATTAGCTCGTTGATTGCAAATAGTGTGGATTTGAGCTGGGCCTCGCTATTTACGGTGACATACAGTTTGTAGAATTATGTTCCTGAAAAAAAAAGATCCGTAGTTATGGTTGTGCAAAAGAGGGTGGGGATAATCATTTGGAATTGTACTTAGTAAAGGCTCTTAATCTTTGTTTGTTTGATTTTATTTTTTTTACGAGGAACTATAGCAGACAAACCTGAACTAGAAATATGCAAGTTGAGCATACAAGATTATTGATCCAAAATAGAAAGATTTTAGCTTCAACTTCCATATCTGTCATCCTATTCCTACAAATTGTTCATCAGTACAGGAAATGAGGTGATAAGTTGAGTCCTCGAAATTACTGAACCTTAATGGACGAATTTTTAGACGTAGGCACCTATATGAATTTTCTGAAGGGTAAATAGCTGATTCCCAAATCACCTTCCCCTTGCGGGCAGTTTCAGAAAACCTTGTGTCTTTCTGAAAGTTTCTTGGTCTTGAGGCAAGTAGCTTTACTAAGAATAGGACTTTGGTAGCATAGATGGATGAACTGACTGTGAACTTCAACACGGTGTTGATTGCAGGTGCTATTACTGGTTACTGGATCAATGTGTATAATTTATTTCTTTGGATAGTGAGTGCATATAATACAAATAAAAAAGGTTTAGTGTATAATGAACTATGCAATGGGCAGTGAGCCAGTGATGCATATTCCATTTTGAAGCATTCAGTGACTCAGTAAGGCGTTTTTATTTTTCATGGGTCCTGATTTCATGATTTACTGGGCTTTGTAGGCATTGATTTGCATCTAAAATGTCGCTACTTGGCACATGCTCATTGTCAGGAACTGCAATCTATGGCTGCACTTCAACTAGGAGATTTGGAGGTAATTATTGGATTCAGAGTCCCCTATGGTTTTCTATTCTTTTCATTGGAGTTTTGTCTGTTTGTCCTGATACATCAAGAGATTGTGTAATTTGAACCACAATTGGAAATGAAAAGATTAGCTGAACCAGAAATGTAATAACAAAGTTTTGGCAGGTGGAAACAAGTAGATTTGTCAGTATACGTCTAGAAGCAGAACAGATCATGATATCAATAAACCTCAACCTCTACCAAAAGTTTGCTGCTCAAGCTTATGTTTTCCAAGGCTGTGTCGAAAGTATTAGATGTCTCTGAATGGTTTTGAAGGTGTCGCCTAGGCGACAACTAGGCGTCCATACCAGCTATGCACGTGTATGTTATCTGCCTTGCCGTCCTAGGCATCTGCCTTTCTTGTTTATGCGTCTGGGCATTGCCAAGGAGACTGCGGGCAGTCATCTTATTTGCGAAAGAGCATTGTGCATGCGAGAAAGGAGGGGCCTTGCGCCATGCGGGAAGAAAAAAACTCACATGGTACATCCTGCCTTCTGCACAGGATGAGAGGGATAGGGGGAGAAAAGGGATAGGGAAGCAAGAGAAAGAGAGGGAGAGACCAAAGTTCCTGTTGCGTTCTGCTTCTTCCCAGTGTGCTCATGGCAAGTTCCCGTCCTCACATCGATTCCCGTGCGATGCGTTGACGTGCTGGTTCTGGCTGTGAGCCTCCATGCGTTGATTCTGGCTGCGCATCTGCGACACCGCCAGGACCCAGGGCGAGGATTAGTGGACGATTGCTCTGCCCTGCCTCCCCGCTCACCACAAGCTCCGTCCTGCTCTTTGCTGGCTCCTAGCTTCGCCCTGCCTTCCCTCCAAGCCCAGATTGAATCATGTGTGCCTTTGCTCTTCTTGCTCTCCCTATGCTTTGCTTCTTATAGAAGGTATAAGATGTTTGCATGCGACTTGTTTGCTTTTATGAGTTTGAAAGGGGAATGGTAGTGCTTGAGTGCTTTTGCTTTGTTTTATACTTGCCTAGTACAGTGGTACATTGGTAGTGTGATTTTATATGCTAATTGCTCTGTTTTATATGCTACTAGTATGATATTCATTCTAAGAGTTGGCAACATTAAGGTTTTATTTCTTCTGAGTTTTTAGTGGAATCTGTTTGTACGTCATTTCCTAGGTGAACACCTTATTTGCCTAGACGACTGGAACGAGATCTCTCGCCTTGCCGCCCTAAAACCATGCTCTGAACATTTGTTCTCTCCTGTCTCATTGTTAGTAGAGGTAGCCACATTCAAAAAGCTTCATGATCTGCTACTTTGTAATATTGTATTGCTGTTAATTTCACATTGGTTTATTAACTTATTCTTAAAGTTGCTGCCTTATAAATGCATTGGAACCCAAAGAAAGTAGTGGTGGTGTCAGTATCTGGTGTAGTATACAAAGCATTTTAATTTGATTGGTATTCTAGTTCCTATAAGTCTTACCTTTTGCTCTCTTGCCTTAGCCATGAAAACTGATGAATCAAATGCAGAGTCTATTCAGATGTGTCATGGATAGTCTGTGATAGCACGCTTTCCTTTTTATGAGATGATCGTTAAGTTCATGTGTAAATAATCTTTTCAGATACCACACTTTTGCTTTTTATGAGACAGACATTGAGTTTATGTGAGTAAAATGCACATGTCTATAAACTTGAGAATTTTTACATTTAGGTCCATGGCCATGTACAAGTGGGGCAAAAGGGCTCCAACTCTTAATTGAGGGTTACTTGGTTTAGGACCGAGGTGGCACATCCATGCATGTTTAGGTACCTAAGATACACTCTGGTAGGAAACATTTGATCTCGGATCCTGTGGTCTGCAAATCAGCGCATGCCTTCTGAATTTTGGCCTTGATGATCCTATTTTACATAGCAATGTTTACACACACACTATGTATTGTTGAATAATGTTTCCTAATCTCTCACTGTTATCTAGGTTTGAAATTTCAGCAGCCTAAAGTTAATCACATCTCATTTGGTCAGAAAGTATCTGCTAAAGCAACATTGAGAGTAAGTGCATTTAATTGATTGTTCTCAATTTTGACCTTAATACATGTAAATTCGAGCTTAAGGAGTTGAGAACTAATCACGAAATCAGGCTGCATGTCAACGCATATGTTCTAATCTTTAAGCATGATACAAACTTTTGCATAGCGGAACTTCTGTATATATTAAACTCGTGTTTTCATTGTCTCCGTATATTAATATAAAATTATGCTAAATCGTCAGCTATGGTAATTATGCAAGATTGACCGTCACTGCTCACTTGAGATAAATGGTGCCAATGAGAACCTCATTCTATTAGTAATGCCAGGAGTGCAACTATAAAAGTTTTGTATGTTCAGAATGGCTTAGTTCATTATCGCATACATTATGGATTTATGATGTTTCTATACAAATTACATGTCTTCAATGTGCATATTTTTTTAGATACCAATCATACCAAGATTCCTAGAATTATATGCTAAACCATCAGCTGTGTGAATTGGTAGGTACTCCCTCCGTTCCAAAAAAAGAGTTGCTATGAGAATCGTGCTGGTCAAACTTTCTCAACTTTGACTAGGTTGGTAGAAAATGTGTGCAACATTTATATCTCTAAACAAGTTTATTATTAAAGTATATTCAAAGATCTATCTAATGATACTAATTATGTACCATAAATATTCATATTTTGTTAAATATAGTTGGTCAAAGTTAAAATCTGTTGACTTTTTGGGAAGCGAGAATGACTTTTTTTGGGACAGAGGGAGTATGTCATATGATAAATCTAGACTATCAGTTGGTGAAATTCAAAACTGAATGTGAAAATGATACCTTGCTTATATTGTCTTATAATTATGTTCTACTTTACTGTGAGCTCCTTTGTTTGACTACCTCTCCTTTGACAACTGTTTACTACAGATTGTGAGATGCAACGCTACTCAAACACAAAGCGTCCAAAAGAAATCTTCTAGTGCAACTATGCAACGTGATAAGAAAGGTTAAAATTTAGAACTCTCATACTACATATAATTGAATTCATTTTTTTCCTTGTCTTTGAAGCAGGTAACTGATGTTGCTCAAAGATTGGAGTCGAAATCACCACATTTGCTTAATTTTACTTGTGATATTTCTAACTGTTCCAGGGAAAGTTCAGGGCCAAAACTGGATGATGGGAGCGGTGGTTTCCCTCCATTCCGCTTTGGCAAAGGTGGGGGTGGGGGTGGAGGCGGCGGAGGTGGCAGCAACTACTTTGGCGGATTCCTTCTCTTCTCCTGCGTGTTGCTCTTAGACTACCTGAAGGATGGCGGCAACGGGCTGCTGCAGGCATGATTGCCTTTCGGCGGTCTCACTGGCACTAGCTACTGGTTTATTATCTGAAGAGTGCTTCTGGCTGCCCTTTTGAACATAACATTTGACTGTCGGTTAAATCCATCTGCGGCGATCATACAATGCAAGTGCAATTCATTGTACTCGGAACTTGCCCTGCCATTGATCCGTGTGGTGTCAAGTACCATGAAAATCGTTTGTCCCATTCCCTTGAACTTTCTCACCTCGTCTCGAGCAAGGTTCATGGGACACACGGTGGTCAAAACTCTAGGCTCTTCCTATAATGTTAGAAAGTTCATTCTATATGTAGATCCTCCAATTTGTTAAAGAATGAACACGACCAAGGTTACAGGTGCCAAGAGTATAAAAGTTATTAAAGGTAACAAAGACTGTAATTCATCTGTTTCAGTAAGCACTGTGTTCATATCTTGTTTGCTTTATATTAAACTTATCTGCTGTTGTTTTGGCTCGTACTAGTTTTGTTTGGGAATGTGAGTTTGATCCAAATCCCTAGGATCTACTCCCTCTGTAAAAAAAAACACAATTTTAGCTACGAACTTGGACAAAGGCGTGTCTAGATTCATAGGTAGAATTATGTTTTTTTTTACGGAGGGAGTAGTTCAGATTTAAACTAAATCCTTTTTTTATAAAAAAAAATCATAGATCAATCATTCCCTTGCCCTGCCTGGACGGCGTGAGTAGATCTTCATCATTCGTCCCCCAACCAAGCTCGAGGACAAAACGTCCACTGTATACGATATGGATATGGCGAGGCCACAACTCGGAGGAGAGCGCCTAAATGGAGGGCAGAGACCTGCTCAGCGAGAGCAAACGCGCCTAAATGAATGGTAAAAATCTAGAATATTGTTCAAATAATTCTTTTATCTTAATTTTGACCAAAGTTATAGCAACTCACTTTTGGATCTAAACATGCCGGCCGTAGGCTAAAGTTGCATCATCGAATGTTCCGCCACCTTTTTTACGGTGATTTTTATGAGGTTTTTACCTACGTGCCATTAAAAAAAAATCAATAATCACGCACAGACCATTAAAAAGATGAGCTCTTTGTTACTGATTTGAACTTTTTTTTGTTCTCCACACCACTTTCGTTAGATTTGGTTCTCACAATGTCAAACTACAGGTGAAAGATCTTAATATCCAATTATTTTTTTACATCCTATAATAACCTTAAATGGAAAAAAACTAAAAACTAAAAAGTTGCAGATTTTTACGTTATCTACAATTTTTAATAAAAATATATTTATTTAATTCTATAAAAAAAATATGATTTGACATGATTAATAAGCCTTAGAAAAATTCATTTTTTATATGGAATCAAATAAAGATAATTTTTATATTATGGATATCGACGAGGTCTACAACTTTTTAGTTTTGGGTTTTTTTTATTTGGGATTGTTAATATGCTTAAAAAATTAATTGCATATTTAGATCGGATGGTATTTACGACTTTTTCACAACCGCGGTTTGACACTGTTTAAATAAAGTCAAATATGACGAAAGTGGTATGGAGGACAAAAGAGTTCATAACAGCGACTTTACGAGTTTTTCACAATCGCAATTTGACACTGTTAAAGTCAAATTTGACGAAAGTGACATGGAAAACAAAAGAGTTCAGAGCAACGACAATTGTAAGATGATATGTTTGCAAGCGCCAACGAAAGTGAGAGCAAATAAATGTTATTATATTGTCATATAAGATTGATCAAACTTGAGATACTTTTACTCTCCAAAATTACTAAGATATTTTATAATTTGGGATGAAGGGAATACTATTTTATACTATAAACTTAGTTAAATTAAGAAATACCTACAATATTTTAAATTAGAATTGCCCCCATCTTGAAATGGAGCGACTCAGCCTGCTTGGGTCTTTACCTATAAACTTTAGGGCACGTTTGCGGAGGCGGTCCAACAGCCCGGCTATGTTCCCGGGAGTCCATTCTTGTGTTTGGTGTCATTTTCTTCTCTCCCATCTCGGCCCGCACGCTGCTCAAAGCAGCCCGCAGCCTGACTCTATTGGAACGCCAAAATCTGGCATAGCAATTGGGCCTGGTCGAGTGGAGCGCTGGTTGGCTCTCGTGGGCGAGATGGTCTCACCTTCCGACTCCTCTCTCACTCACCGTGACACCGCCTCGTCGCGAGGCCCGCTCCTTCGCCGTTGGGGCCAAAGCTCGTCACGCCACCGTGGCTAGCCCCGCGCCGCCATGGCCGGGAGCCTGCACGCGCGGCCACATGCTGCCGGTGGAGGCCCCTTGCACGGAGGCCCATGCGTGAGCCGCGGTGAGGAGAGATGATGGCGCCGCCGCCGCGCCGGTGAGCCGCTAGCCATGTCTTTGTTGGTTCCCCTCGTCCGCCTGGCATAGATGTGCTGGAGTAGCGCCACGGCGAGCTACAGGCGGCCGGACATGGCGTTTGTGCGCTGGAAACCAAAATCCATGGCTTTGTCCTGCTCCACGGTGGTGCGCACCACTGGCATGCGCGTGGAGCCTCGAGGCATGGTACGCGGACGCGCAGCACGGTCGGTCCGCAGTGGTGGTGGAGCAGAGCACGCGCGTGTCCGTCAGGTGCTCGTTGAAATGCCGGTGACGACTCAGTCTGGTGGTAAGCCTACCACTTTGTTGTACAATGTCGTCATACTTCTTCGGTACAAGCAAACAAACACACTCTCATCTCAGTCGGGCTGTACTGAGCCATGAACACAAACACTCGATGTTGCACCATTGTAGCCATGTTGAAGCTAGCCTGGTTCAGTTGGGCGGGCCGAGCCGGCCAGATACAGAGTCACAAACGCACCCTTAGATATCTCTAAACTTAGAGTACTTCAACTCACTTTTGATGTCTAAATCTCTAATATAATGAGCTAAAGTTTAGAGCTAATTTTAAACTATATATTTATAGCTTTAGCTCTAAAGTTTAAAGCTCTGAAATTTAGAGTTTAGAACTAATTCTAAACATGCCCTTACCGACCACCCTCTCTAGCACGGTAGTTGGCCAGCTCCGAGACCAATCATCTTCCGCCTCCACCTTTGCCGAGCAAGAGCAAGAGTGTACTATACGACGAGCACGGGACCGCCCGGGCCCCACGCCCGACAGCGCCCTACTGGACCGTCATCTCCTCGATACGCACACCCCCAGCGGGCCCCGCACACCGCCCACGGCCCAGGGACACGGCACGGGGTCAACTGGGGGTATCGTGGCCGCCCGCAGGCCCGCCCAGCGCCGATCGGACGAATCCGGGGACAGCAACGTGGCCCGCGACGGAGTCCACGTGCTGACGAGAACAATCCGGTTAGGCAGAAGCGTAGTGCGAAGAAGAAAGAAGATATGGAAGGTAGGCTAGCTGGTCCGCTGGATGGTTCTAGACACTTCTCTCGGGACGGGAAAGCTGCTTTTGGATATTATTTTACCGGCGGAGATTGTTGCGATTGCGACGCGTAACATAATGCAGTCTTGGCGTTTAGTGTACGTCAAGGGTTTAGTTTGATATACCATATACGGTCCATTAATATTTCCCTTCCGATAGCTACTGACCTTACATATGTACATACACTCATGCATACGTACAGTACTCTTCATATAATTCCCAGCAAGTTCGTAGTACGTACTACCGATATAATGTCATATATACGGAGTAGTACTGTACTGTACATAACTCATCAGCCTCATATGACATGTGCATCTATCTACATGTGTACGAAACTCTAAACAGGGGCGGTGCTGCGCTATAGCAGCAAATTCAAGAGAGTGACTGAGTGAGCTTGCCTCGTGTGAATTGCTGTTTTGATTTATTACTAATTGAAGAGACAACAGCAATTCCCTCTCCCTCCTAGTGGCTACTAGCTACTTTCTTTTTTTCTTAGAGCAAGTTTAATAGATACAGCTCATTGTTGGCTGTAAGGGTTCTTCCAGCCTTCTTATAGCCCATTCATATAGTAGTTGCTTTTTCATAATTAATACATGACCCACATGTCTCTCTCACAACTTTCCTTGGTTCTTGTGCCCAAACTGACTGTAAGCTTACAACCAACCTCTCTCCTCTCTCCTCTACCTCAGCATTCAGCCCTCTTACAACCCATCATAATACTTGCTTTTAATAGTGTATTTTGTCATAGCTAATTCACCTGTTAAGCTTTACTTTCTCTTGCCTCTCTCTGCATATGATTGCACGTGGAAACAAATAAACAAAATCTAAGCGTCCATGGATAGGTCCATCTGCCCATTGCATTTCTCCTTTTTTTTTGCGAATTGCCCAATGCATTTCTCACACAGTAGTGTAAGTGTAACCCTCGAAAAGCAAGAGCATGCAAACAACCACCAGCTAGCTGTTCATGTCAAGCATCCAAGGCAGCAGAGACCTAATAATCACGGATCGGATCTAATATATACTAATCTAAGCACAAATTAGTAGCCAAAGGCAGGGCCGGGGGCCCACCATGATAGTGGACGAATAATTAAAAAACCGTAATGAGCGCATCGCACCACCACCGTCCAATGCAATTAACACCGATAGCTCGTCATCGGCAAATCGTCCAACTTGCGCTTGCTGCGCCCTGATGTCATCCGCCATCTTCTTCTTCATCGCCGGGTGAAAGACAGCAGACAGAGGAGGACGACGACGACCTCCATTGTCGAAGCACGGTTCTAACACTGGCCGTCGGATGGCGTCGACCTCCACGCATCGGACGGCCAGCGGCCCAGCAAAGCCCAGTCTCACGTTTGGGTTATCGCTTCTGATGAGATCCTTCTCTTTTGCTGGTTCACCCTTGACAAAGCATCGAAATTTATCTACCCCTCCAGTTTTTTTAAAGAATGAAATGGTTATGCGCCGGAAAGTTTATGTTGTTGTGTGTCACGGTCTCGGTACGTAGCATCCACCACGTGCACCATGCATGGTACAGTACTAGCTTCCAAGTTCAAACAGTAGCACCACTATTTCAAAAATCATTTACGGAGTACTAGTTTGTCAATTTAGGACAACAAGAAATCTATTAGGTGTGAGTAGCGGATCTAGCCTAACATGTTACTGATGTCACCTCTACTTAAACTTTATATATGAGCATGAATTTGCAATAGAAATGAGAGAAAATCAATGTTGTCAGTCGACAACAGTGAACATGGCTGGATTCGCCCCTGATGTGTGTTACCTTATGGTTCATGAATCATGACTTAGCTAATAAATAATTGTGTTTTTATAGGCTTTAATTAGTGCTTGTTCGACTAATCCATTCTTTCACCTAAGAATCCCCATTCCATGCAAGTTAATTAAATGTACAAAATTATTTAGCTCGAAAACATTTACCCAAGGAGAAGCTATACATGTATAATTATATTGAATTGAATATTTCCAAAACCGCATAATAATCTCTAATATCCATTGTGTGCGCCTCCACCAAATCACAAATCGTCCTAACACAAACACCACGATAGTGTTGATGTTGAAGTTGAACCACTGAAAAAGCAGGCACCGGACGCGGGGGCTATTAAAATTTAACTCCCAAACGGAGGTGCAAATCGCAATTTGGGGCACATGCGCATGATGGATGGATGCATGTCATGGGGGTCATGCACCCATGCCATGCGCCCCCCCGAAAATATCAAGGCCATGTCAGCAGTGCCCGGAGGCGATCTCCCACCCCAGCCCAGAGCTTTCTCGAATAAGTATCTCCCCTCTTCCACACCCGCCCGCCGACGCGTGGGCCCGAGCGTAACCCGTGTCCACCTGTCGGTGACTGCAGTGATCCCCGTGGGCCTCCACCTGTGGCGCGCGGGTGAAATAACGCGGCCGCACCACCACCACACCACCACCCCGCGCATCGCGAAAAATCTTTTCCTCGCCTCTCCTCGCTCCTCGCTCCTCGCCATTTCTCTCTCCTCCCCTCCGCCTCACCCGCCGCCCGCCGCGAAATCTGCGCACGGACGCCGCCGCCCGCCCGCGGAGAGCCTCGGATTAGAGCGCCCGCCCCCCCCCCCCCCCCCCCCCCCCCCGTCGAGGTAATGCCCCTGAATGATTTTTTCGAATTTTTTGTCTGTGCGGGTTTCGTGTTTCTGGCGCTGTATTTAGTATTTGCTGCGGTTTTGCCCGTTGATCTACGGCTATCCGTCCGCGGCTACTGGTGCCAGCTGGTCAGCTCGATTTGTAGATAGTTTTTAGGAGCAGGTGGTTTTATCGGGTTCTGGTGATGGATTTACTAGAGACGCGGAGGATTGGACGACGAAGAGTTTAAATTTTGGCGGCGAGGTTGAGCTGATTGTAGTTACCAATTTACCATATTTCGATTTGGCTAGCCTAGGCGTGGCGGATGCACTTGACTACGAGTTTCTGTAGGTTTTTATTTCGGTTACTAGATCCTTAGGCTACTAGATCCTTAGCTGTAGGTTTTTATTTCGGCTACTAGATCCTTAGCTCGTTGATTGCAAGTAGTGTGGATTTGAGCTGGGTCTCGCTATTTATGGTGTCATACAGTTTGTAGAATTATGTTCCTGAAAAAAAAAATCCGTTGTTACGGTTGTGGAAAAGAGGGTGGGGATAATCATTTGGAATTGTATCTAGTAAAACTTGTTAATCCTTTATGTAACATGTCTGCTTTGGTTATGCTGTTTGTTTGATTGTATTTTTTTACGAGGAACTATAGCAGACAAACCTGAACTTGTACTAGAAACAAGATTATTGATCCAAAATAGAAAGATTTTAGCTTCAACTTCCATATCAGTCATCCTATTCCTGCAAATTGTTCATCAGTACAGAAAATGAGGTGATAAGTTGAGTCCTCGAAATTGCTGAACCTTAATGGACGACTTTTTAGATGTAGGCACCTATATGAATTTTCTAAAGGGTAAATAGCTGATTCCCAGTTTCAGAAAAACTTGTGTCTTTCTGAAGGTTTCTTGGTCTCCAGGCAAGTAGCATTACTAAGAATAGGACTTTGGTGGCATAGATGGATGAACTGACTCTGATAACTTCAACACGGTGTTGATTGCAGGTGCTCTTACTGGTTACTGGATCAACGTGTGTAATTTATTTCTTTCCTGTTGAGAGCCTTCCTAGTTTCTTGGGCAGGCTCTTGAGCTACCAAGCATGTCAGATTCAAATGTGAAGTGGATCGATGGGCTTCAGTACACATCATTGTACTGGCCTCCACCCCATGATGTGGAGCAGAAGCAGGTATCTTTCTTGCTTATTGTGAGTTTTGTATGCTATAATTTCCATGATACTTATGTAGATCGCAAACACCTTTGGTCATTTCTTGTTTGAAGGCACAAATTTTGGCCTATGTCGAGTACTTTGGCCAGTTTACAGCTGACAGTGAGCAATTCCCTGAAGATCTAGCTCAGGTATACCTCATCTCCTGCAACAGTTTAGTATTTGTTGTGGCAAAATGTATGCCACATGTGTTTACCTTATTTACCCTTCTTTCTTTTCGCTTCTGTGCAGCTCATTCAAAGTTCATACCCATCAAAACAAAGTCGATTGGTAGATGAAGTATTGGGTAATACAAACTTCTTACGGTCAATTATCAGGAAATTCAAGAAAGAATTTGATACATTGCTTTTACTTTTATTGTACAGCAACTTTTGTTCTTCATCATCCAGAGCATGGTCATGCAGTTATACATCCAATACTTTCACGCATCATAGATGGGACACTATGCTATGATAGGCATGGTCCTCCATTCAGCTCCTTCATCTCTTTATTTAGCCATACTTCTGAGGTGAGGCCATTACTATCGTGGTTAGTTTCAGTTGTTCTCTTTCTGTTGACTTTGAGTTTCACTATTCTATACCATTTCTCATGAACAATTTTCACCACAGAAAGAGTACTCAGAGCAGTGGGCCTTGGCCTGTGGAGAAATCCTTAGAGTCTTAACTCACTACAATAGGCCAATATTCAAAGTTGAGCGCCAACATAGTGAAGCTGAATGTAGCAGCACATCTGATCAGGCAACATCTAGTGATTCCGCAGATAAGAAATCTAATAATTCTCCAAGAAACGAATCTGACCGGAAGCCATTGAGGCCACTAACCCCGTGGATCACTGACATATTGCTAGCTGCACCTTTGGGCATTCGAAGTGACTATTTTCGATGGTGAGTAATATTATCTGTATTTTGACCTTTTCCTGTTTATTGAATTTCCTTAAAACTCCAGATGTTTTTTTATCAACAATGAGTATATCATGGATAATGTATACACGGAATTCAACAAACAGCTAGCCATGATAATACAGGAGTAAGGGAAGGATTTCATTATCCAGTCCATACCAACAACCATGTCTGCAATTTACTGATTTCAAGCATGCCGCTAGGAATAGTATGAGGACACATAGTACAGAAATAACTGGTTACTGTGATGTGATGCAGATACACAAATGGAATTGGTTGTCCTCTGGTGTGAGATGGTTTTCAGCTTGTTGGAATATATTAATTTGCTGCTCAAAGTTAATTGTTTGCTTGAATACACTTCTACTTTGTAACAGAGGCTAATCACTTCGTTTTTATTTCACATATATCAGGTGTGGCGGTGTAATGGGAAAATATGCTGCTGGTGGAGAATTGAAGCCTCCAACTACTGGTCGGTAAAATAAACCACCAAATATTTTATCTTAATATTGTAGATTTGCAGCATTACAGTAACAATAAATTTCTCATTTCCTTATGTATGCATTCTTTCCCTACCCTGGATCCTGGAGTTTGGAGGACTGTTTTCTCATATAATCCTTCATCCCTTAATAGCTACCTCTAGGTTTTTCCTAAGTCAAACTGTGTTAGTTTTGACCAAATTTATAGGAGAAAATATTAATATCCAGGACACCAAATTAGTATAATTAGGCCAATTATGAAATGATTTTCAGTTTTTCACCATGCAGTTATTTGGTGTTCTATATTTTAATTATTTTTTCTATAAACTTGGTCCAAGTTAAAATAGTCTTACTTAGGACAAACCCAAAGTATCTATATTTTGGGATGCAGGTAGTACTTAATAATGTTTGTTGTGTATGGAAAAAAAAATTGTAACATGTCCCTGGATGATTTAGCTTACAGCCGAGGATCTGGGAAGCACCCACAGCTTATGCCTTCCACCCCCAGATGGGCTGTTGCCAATGGAGCTGGAGTTATATTAAGTGTCTGTGATGAGGAGGTAGCTCGTTATGAGACAGCAAATTTAACAGCAGCAGCTGTTCCTGCGCTTCTGCTACCTCCACCAACAACACCCTTGGACGAGCATTTGGTGGCTGGCCTGCCCCCTCTTGAACCATATGCTCGCTTGTTCCATAGGTAAGCTCCAGTTCACTGCTATGGTTAATCATAATCCACTTCCAGATAAATTTTTAATGGGTTATTTGCCTTTCAGATACTATGCAATTGCTACACCAAGTGCTACACAGAGGTTGCTTTTTGGTCTTCTTGAAGCACCGCCATCATGGGCTCCAGATGCACTTGATGCAGCAGTACAGCTAGTTGAGCTACTTAGAGCAGCCGAAGATTATGCTTCTGGCATGCGGGTATGGCATACTTCACAGATTATCCTTTGAGTGCAAAATTACAAGTTGTCTATGATAACAAAATTGTCAAACCACATCTTTTTGTGTAAATTTTCATTAATTGTGATACTTTATTTTTTTGCAGCTTCCAAAGAATTGGTTGCATCTGCATTTCTTGCGTGCGATTGGAACTGCAATGTCAATGAGAGCTGGTATTGCTGCTGATACAGCTGCTGCTTTGCTTTTCCGAATACTTTCCCAACCAACACTGCTTTTTCCACCACTGAGACATGCCGAAGGAGTTGGAGCACTTGGTGGCTATGTATCATCATATAAGAAACATGTATGCAATATTTTTTTCTCAAAATCAATTACAAGCTTTCGAAAGAAGCTATGGATACGATGATAATTCAGACACTTAAACTGTTTTCTAGTGAAAGCACAGCTAAACTTGTCTCTAGTCAACATTTTAGCCAGTTTTATCAGTGTCAAACTGAAGGAGAATATAATTGGTGGAATATTGGATATATTGCATTGGGCCTCATGGGCTGATTATGTAGGGTACATAGGACTAACACCTCATGTGGCTAGACAATATGGTACTATTCCTATTACTCTAACACAAACTAACTTCAGGGCAGAAGACCTTAAGTCCCGTTTGGTTACCAGGGTTTTTTCAAAATCCGGATAAAAAAATCCCAGAATCTCATCCAAATGGGTTAGATTTTATTGGATTTTAACAGACACGGAATCCAATGAATCATGCTAGATTTTTTATCCGGATTCTAAAAATCGGCAGATAACCAAACGACACCTTAATATAACTATTTAGGGTATTTGATCAGCCTAAACATTGCAGTGAATTGATATAATGTCTGCACTTAATCTGTATGTGTATTGAATAAATAAGTTTCAAATTTATACATGCTGATATAGCATGGTACCTCAGTTCCTTAAAAAAAGTTTTTTTTTTATGATCTACGATGTTCTTTGAACCATATATTCTTTGATATAACCCTTTAAAATATTCAGCTACTTTGATGTTATAACAACCCAAAGTAGGAAATTAGCTCCCCCTTGATTTATTGCTGACTAAAGTTTGCATTTATCATTTTTCCGTCTGCACCTTTAACTACTGGAAGTTGGAAGTTCCTGCATCTGAGGCCACTATCGATGCCACTGCACAAGGCATTGCTTCTTTGTTGTGTGCTCATGGCCCTGATGTTGAGTGGAGAATATGTACCATCTGGGAAGCTGCCTATGGTTTGCTACCGCTAAGTTCATCAGCAGTTGATTTACCTGAAATTGTTGTAGCTGCACCGCTTCAGCCACCTGCACTTTCATGGAGCCTGTACTTACCATTATTAAAAGTATTCGAGTATCTACCTCGTGGAAGTCCATCTGAAGCATGCCTGATGAGGATATTTGTAGCAACAGTTGAAGCTATACTCAGGAGAGCTTTTCCTTCTGAAACATCCGAGCAATCCAGAAAGCCAAGAAGTCAATCCAAGAACCTTGCTGTTGCTGAACTTCACACAATGATACATTCACTCTTTGTTGAATCCTGTGCCTCAATGGACCTTGCCTCTCGGTTGCTATTTGTGGTGTTAACTGTTTGTGTCAGTCATCAAGCTTTGCCAGGGGGCAGCAAAAGACCAACTGGTAGTGATAACCATTCCCACGAGGAAGCCACTGAGCATTCAAGATTAACAAATGGAAGAAGCAGATGTAAGAAGAGACAAGGCCCTGTTGCTACGTTTGATTCGTATGTTCTAGCTGCAGTTGTTGCCTTATCTTGTGAGCTCCAGCTGTTTCCTTGCATTCCTAAGAATGGATTGCATTCAAATTTAAAGGATTCCATGAAGATTATCATACCTGGAAAAAACAATGGGATCAATAATGAGCTACACAGTAACATCAGCTCAGCAATTCTTCATACTCGCAGAATTCTTGCCATCTTGGAAGCCCTTTTCACCCTGAAACCATCATCAGTTGGTACCTCATGGAACTATAGCTCAAATGAAATAGTTGCAGCAGCTATGGTTGCCGCTCACGTTTCTGAGTTATTTCGTCGGTCCAGGGCGTGCCTTAATTCACTCTCTGCACTGATGAGATGCAAGCGGGATGCTGAGATTTCTACCAGGGCATCATCCCTCTACCATTTGATTGACCTGCATGGTAAAACAGTGTCCTCCATTGTGAACAAAGCTGAGCCTCTTGAAGCTCACCTGACCCTTACACCAGTAAAGAAGGATAATCAACATCATTGTGAGGAAAACAATACCAGTTCATCGGATAGTGTCAAGTTGGAAAACAAGAATGGTTCAACATCACATAAGAAAAATGGTTTCTCAAAACCACACTTCAAATGTGCAGAAGAGGTTGTACTGAATGGCGATGTTGCAAGTACATCTGGGAAATCTATTGCAAGCTTACAGGTGGAAGCATCTGATTTGGCAAACTTCCTTACCATGGATCGGAATGGGGGGTACCGAGGTTCACAAACTCTCCTAAGATCTGTATTATCAGAGAAACAAGAGCTGTGCTTCTCTGTTGTCTCATTGCTCTGGCAGAAGCTCATAGCTTCTCCCGAAATGCAGATGTCTGCAGAAAGTACATCAGCTCACCAAGGATGGAGGAAGGTATATTTATGTGTTCTTATAAGCCTGAGTGGCGGTATGAAGTCATCGATATTGTTGTTATTAGCATTCTTAACAATCCTTGTTTCCCATCTGTAGATTGTGGATGCACTTTGTGATGTCGTTTCAGCCTCACCAACTAAGGCCTCAGCTGCTATCGTTCTCCAGGTCAAGATACTGCTATATTTGGACGTTTGGTCAATACTAATTTTGGTTTATGATTTATTTCAAACAAATTTATTTTTCATTTTCTGATTAATTTATTTCAAAACAGACATTTTTTTTCTCTAACAAATCTATTTCAGAACAAATTTTAACTACAATGCCTACGTGAATATGCAATTCACCCGCTTCCTATTGATCTTTCTTGACGCTTATTTTTTCGCAGGCGGAGAAGGACTTGCAGCCTTGGATTGCTAGAGACGACGAACAAGGTCAGAAGATGTGGAGAGTCAACCAACGTATAGTAAAGCTTATAGCTGAGCTTATGAGGAACCATGACAGCCCTGAAGCTTTGGTGATACTTGCTAGTGCCTCTGACCTTCTACTTCGTGCTACTGATGGAATGCTTGTTGATGGCGAAGCTTGTACTTTGCCACAACTTGAGGTGAATTCTCTTTCATTCATCAGATTTTGTAACAGGAACCTTTAACAAAATTGTCTGTTCTGTTCCATTATATTCTGCTGACATTAAACTTAATCAACTTTTATCATTTCCATGCACTACAAACTCGCATGATATATATGCCTGCTGACTATGGTTTGTCTGGTGGATACATGCAGCTTCTTGAAGTAACCGCTCGAGCAGTCCATCTTATTATTGAATGGGGAGATTCAGGTTTATCAGTTGCTGACGGCCTTTCTAATCTGCTAAAGGCATGCCCTCTTTATCTACTTTCGTTGTCATTCATTAAAATGCCAACCATGCATGCTTCATAACTCGGAAGCTTAACTGAATATGATTTGCAGTGCCGTCTATCAACCACCATCCGCTGCCTTTCTCACCCAAGTGCACACGTGCGAGCGCTCAGCATGTCCGTCCTCCGTGACATCCTGAACAACGGATCCATGAACCCCAACAAGATCATCCAAGGGGAACAACAGCGGAATGGCACCCAGAACACGTCCTACCGGTGCCTGGCCGCAGGCATCGTCAACTGGCAAGCGGACGTTGAGAGGTGCATAGAGTGGGAAGCCCACAGCCGCCGTGCCACCGGGCTGACGCTCGCTTTCCTCAGTGCGGCGGCGAAGGAGCTCAGCTGCCCTCTCCCGTGCTGACGATACCACTCCCGGATCTGACATCGGCAGCTGCTGTAACTCGTATATATTCACCCGATGAGAGGCAATACAGGTTGAGAGCGCTCCCGTTCATCAGCAGCCACTTGACGGCCAGCGCTGGCAACTGCTGCAGGGCAGGCGAGTATAACGCTAATGAGCTAATCTCTCGATCAAGGACGACTCGCCGGTGTGTTCACGTGATATGTGATTAAACTGATATTAGATGGTGTTTGCAAAGCATATACGGGGCTTGCGCCCATGATGCGATTTTATTTCAACCTGACGTCAGATGTACGAGCATATTTAACTGCTTGAGTTGTACGTAACTTGTATACTTGTAACTTAGTTTAATATGGTTATTACTGAAGAGGCACGACATATCTTCTCTTTTTTATTTATACTAGTGAATATGCACGTGCGTGTGAAAGTGGACATCAAAAGAAAACTCATTCATAAAGGAAGAATTACAATTGACATTAAAATTCTGCCCTTTTTTAATTGGAGAAAATTCCACTACTCAGTTACTGGTGCTAATTTAGAAATCACATCCATCTATACAACTGAGAATACTTTGAAACCATAGGATCTCTACTTTTCGAATCCCGGGTCCAAGCTTGGGCACCCAATAATGCCACGTCATCCGATAACCCATTAACCGGGTCCAAGCTTGGGCACCCAATAATGCCACGTCACCTGATAACCCATTAACCGTTAGATCCAATAGTCACCCGATAACCCATTAACTGTTAGATCCAATAGGCAGACAACGTTGTCCGTCAGATGCTGGAGCGGTTCAGGGACCCGTCACGAATGTTCCCGAGGGTCGCCCGTCTTGCAGAGAGAGAGAGATCGCCGAGGCAGCGGGCGCAACCGCGCTCGACCTGGCCTTCACCTCCGGATCCGGGTATCGTCGCCTCTCGCCGTCACGACGGCCGCCGACGCACCCGCACGCGATCCTCTAATTCTACGGCAGATCCCCGCGCCCGGCGCTGCCAGGGACCAGCACACGCGCTCGCTCTCTCCAACGGTACGTGATCTGCGTCGCGCCCGTGATGACGCGCTCCCCGTCGTCCACCTCCGAACCGCCTCCGACGCTTGGCCTGCCGCCCAGCCCGGCGCTGCCAGGGACCAGCACGCGCGCTCGCTCTCTCCAGCAGTACGCGCTCCCCGCCGTCCTCTACCAACGAAGCGCCGCCGACGTTTGGCTTGTCGCCCAGGAGGGCCGGCCACCGCCGCTCGCAGAGTGACATCCCCTTCGACTTCACGGAGCTCAGCCCACTGCTCCCCACGTCGGTGCCGGTCAAGTGCGAGATCACGACCGTGACCTTGGGCAACATTTCGGACGACGACGACAACACCGCCCTCTACGACCTCTTCAACACCTACATGGACCTGTACGGGCTGCCAGGATGGCTGTGACAGCCCCACCATAGGCACGCGCGCGGGCAGCGCTGTGGACAGCCGGTCCGCAGGCTAGACTGCTAGGTGCAGGCTAGGCGCCGCCTCCAGTCGTTTTCGCTCGGAGAGACTCGGGCCATGGTCAAGGAGTGGCTGACCAGACGGTCTCCTTAGCTAGCTTGTGATGCACAAGGCGTGGCTGGCCAGACGCGCTGCCGTCCCGACATGCGGCTACGACGGCCCATCGTCACCGCGAGCGGATGGTCTGCGGCCACGGCGGCGCAACGCCATTGCGAGCCACGACTGGCCAGCCTGTTGTGCCCACTGCTTGTCGAAGATGTTGAGCACGTGCACGTCGGCTGCTTGCCTACAAGGTGTTCGATCAAATGCCATGCCGATGCAAAAATTTATTACGGTATGCCTCTCAAATCTGAAATCTTGCAGTTTTTCCCTGCACACTTCCAACAGATTTTATTATTTTACGTTCAATGTAAACACCTGTAGTTTTGAATCCTAGAGGACAAATACGTTGAGAAGACGAAGAAAAAGGCTATCTAGAAATATTATGGATTAGTGTATAGAACTACAACTCATATTTCACCATTCAATTGCTGAAATTTGCTTTCACAGTCTAACTATAAATCAAGTAATTTTCGTATAAAAAATAATATGGCTGGTTTAAGAGAGATTGAATTATGAGGAAACGTTGTGCCTGCACATTTGTGCGGGAAAGGCTTGCGGGCTATTTCCCTTCCCCAGACCCCGCAGTGTGGGAGTCTACGGCACTAGGTACGCCCTTTTTGTTGTGCATGTATCATGTATGCTGATATTTCTACAAAAAAGATACAAAATGTTGCCCATGTATTTGTAGGTCCCTTGTTCTTGCATTGATTTTTTTTAGTCTGAATACTATTCTATGATAATCTCATCCTCATCATGGGTATATTTAATCTTAAATTATATGCCATTCTTCTGGTGGAAAGAGATGAGGGAAGTAATATTAAACTCCACAGTGTCACTTCTGGTATCACCAATTTATATTTTGATATCCTCTATTCACAAAGCCACAAACTATTCCTTGCCCAACTGATTTCATTGTCTTCTTTCCACCAATTTCATGCTTTGAGAGCTATTTTGAGAACATATCAGAGACTTATGCCCCACCCAGCTTCATATCACTAGCAGGCCATATGTATTCACTGTCATGTTGGGTTGTTTGATTTCTTTCTTTCTTTTGAGGAGCATGTATGTTTCCACTCCTTTCTTCCCAAGATGGACACTGGCAAAATTGTTGTTCGCTGATTGCTACCCAAGTGCTGATCATATGAATGATTTAAATTAATAGTGGTATACAGACCAGACCCATTCCAACTTTTCTATGAATATCAAATTAGATATTACTTAATGCAAATGAATGAGGATAAACATATGTTAAGCTTTTAGCTTTCGGACAATCCAACTATGCCAATTTGGGAATCGCTGCCAAATTCCAGAATGATGTAAACACGAATCTTCATACATTTATGCATTAAAAAATAAACCAACCTCAATTCTAAACCAGATCAGTTCCGTTATAGCATGCAGTTTGTGCTAATTAAAATATGCAGATCACATGTACCTCTTTATTTAGAGAATTCATTCTTTTTTTATTCTCACTTTCTAAGTAATTACAACTACTACTTCTTCTTAAAACCTTTTGTTATATATCATATCATCAAATAATCACAAATTATCCATCAAATAGACATACCATACCACAAACCCATTGTCTGTAAATAAGCAGCTCACAAATCTTAAAATAAAAAGAAGTTTTCTGTAGTTTTTGGTAAACAATGCTTAAGACATTTTCTTCTCTTGTTGATAGACAATTTAAGACACTTCTATACAATACTCACAATTTTAATTTGGGCCTCCTCTATTGTTACTTCAGTTTTATACTGCAAACTTGAATCACTATTGTACTATTGAGGATATGAACATACACATCTAGCATTTTCATATTAGCCAGTATCCTACACAATGAAATGAACACTGGCCATCACAGAGATGGCGCGGCAACGCCGCGCCCCGTGTTTTCTAGTACTATCCTGATTTAATAAACTATATTACAAACTACTGATGCATGAAGTACACAAACATTTGATCATCTCCAATATCAAACCACTTGCGGAGCTTGCGATTGAAGTATGTTGACACAGTTTCAAAAAAAAAAAGGTATGTTGACACTTGATAGTGCAGTTTACCCTCTTATCATCATCAGTCTGTCTTAGTCTACTACACCACCAAAAAGATTATAATCAACAGCAAAAGAACAAATATTAGCATTCAACTAGTAACAATCTTAGAGACTTATACTAAATCTAAAAATCGTCTACAATCCACAAGTTCATGACCTCAAGTGATGATTAGCTCAGAAAAGTAACTACCTGAACTAACACAACATCATCCAAGGAGACAATTTAGTATGAATCAACCATACACTATATACAAATAAATTAAAAGCCCACAATCTGAAGTTGAAACCCTACAAGCTAAAGCAGACATACATGGCAGAAAATCTTTCTTTTGACTATTGATAAACAAAGAGCAAGGAAAAGGCAAGATAGTTACAAGCATCAGTAGAAGGGAAGACGCTTAACCAATATACTGGTGTTATTATGGTTTGTGAAGCATAGAAACTTGCTTGACACATCAAAGGAGCTAGGCAAATTATATTTTACAAGGACAACAGCCAAGAGTGACTTTATTCAGAGATGCAGGAAAAATGGTTGATGATTATTAAATAATAATTAAATAATAATTTACATAGAAAACACATTATTATTAGTTGATAGTTAAATTTAGAGAAAGAGTATAGTCATAAATGTTGGGTCACAGTTTAAACACTAGTTTTAGTGCACAGAAACTTCTTTAGTGTCTGCAAACACAAACTCTCTTAGGCAATTAACCAAACAGATTGTAAGCAATCATACTGTTTTCCTATAAACATAATAAGTGAATTTGTAAATGGTAATTGCAGAGTATAATAGCTGCAGAGTGGATAGATAAAGTAATTTGTTTTACAGTTTTTAGTCTGAAAGTATACTCCATTGTCCATTGACTATACTGCATCGTAACTAAAGCCAACTTATCCCCATGTTGTCAAAGCAATTTTGTTGGCCCAAGGAGCATCACGCATCACTTGTCCACCTTGCTCTTTTTCTACCGATCCAATTCCGGTTCCTGTCAATATCATCTATTTCTATGATATATCAAAAAAAAAAATTGCATTAAAGAACTGTTAGTTGTCAAGTGTAGGGTAAAGGCACATACTTATCTGATCTTGAACCTCAGGATTAAGCATCATCTGGCCATATCTTTCCGTTTGCATGTTTCTTATTTCATATAAGCAAACAATACCAGTATACAAATATGTCCTGAGTTGTCTGGCTCCAATTAATACTCGCTAGTCACTTTCCCAATACAGCCCACACGCAAATCTTCAACCAAACACCGTGTGCTCTTTTAATCTTTTTTTTTTGTATAGGCATGGTGTCATGTTACCAACCATCCAAGATGCCATATCTCCCTGGCTTGGCAATTTTGCAACTTGTATAGACAGTCTACACACAGGTCATGAGCACAGTTTGAGCACAGTTTACTTGTCCCGGTCTTGAACCAAAGCCCTCATGTCTTGTATGACAGACATTTGCCTACCACTCAGCACTCGGCAACTCAGAGCTCGACCACTGATCCACTCGGTCACGACTCACGCGGCTAGTACTCACACACACACACACACACACACACACACACACACACACACAGAGCTCAACCCCTCAGCAATTTGTCACTGGGTCATTCGGTCACCCAGTTCCACTCGCCACTCATCCACTAAAGTCGCTAAGCACTTCGAAAAGAATACTAAAATATTAAAAATAACATGTACACTATTTTTAGAAATTAACCCTTTTAGTCATGCCACAGGCCGTGGCAAGAATGCTAATCTTCCCTAACGCCACACGCATTGACATGATCAACTAGATACGCCGACACATCACTTTCTAGTTTCCACGTAAGCCAACGACGTGGCAAGGTACTGAGTTGCACGATCATGCCACCACCACCAATGCCAGGACATTAGTTGGTTCTGTTCATTCTTAGGCAGGACTGGGCCGGATTGTCTCGATAGACTTGGGACTCAGACGATAGTGACTATGCTCCCTCACATCCGAGACCCTGTTTGAAACGCGGAAAAAATTCTTGTTCCTAAGTTTTTTTTGAAAATGAATTGATTCCTGTAAATTACCGTGTTCCAAACAAGCCCAGTGAGGTCACGTTTCATCAGAGGATGACGACGTGCCGGTTACCTCTACTCCGCCACCTATGACCGCAGCTTCAGTTCAGCAGCCGAGTGAGCTAGTTCAGATACTTTCACGGCTGACAGATGTCCAAGAGCGCCACACAGCTGACTCCATGAGACTCTTTTTTTTTTTAACATGGAAAGTGATCTCTATTACGCATTAACTGAGGCCAAATCATTGGCCAACAGAATCTGAGTACAATTTGGAATACTATCTCGCACAGAGACGGTACCCGAACCAAGACGCTTCACAAGCAGCTAAGGAATGAGCTACCAACAACATATCCTCTTTCAGGAGCAGATACGCCAGCAGGCAGAGGCTCACAAACAGGCCTTAGCACAGCAGCAGGCCCAGATGTTCACACATTCCAGTTTCTAGATATTCATAAAAATATACGTTTGAACTTCTAAGCGTCAATGCCAATCTGAAAAGAAATGTTACAAGACTTCATGATCAAATTTATGGAGTAGGAAAAAGAAATGAAACAGTGCTACTGCGAATGCCGCAAAGCAAATTCGTTAAGAAAGAAACCACCAATACAAAGTGCTCATAAGCAGAGCATGGCTTTGCACTTGCTACACAAGGAGAAGACTGATGCTCAAGGCTGCAGTAACCAACCATTATACTGCTTCCAAGTACCAACCTTTGCAATCAACATATTTGTCTCCCAAGATGGCCTCTGTGTGCCATGTACATTCTGTCAGTAAGTGTAGGTAATGTCAACAATCCAATATCGCTTGAGCTCTGCACGGAGACATAGCTGGCGGCAAACACATCGTCTCTAACCGATGGGCTTCTCGTTCTCGGTCAACAGATAGTTAGATCTTTGAGGTTTCAGCCAGTGAAGATCAGATCCAGATGTCTTGAACAAACCAAGATAAATTGCTTCCAATTTTCATATGGTTCTCCCGTTCAAGGACCATCACTGTGCATATCCACGGAGGGCTCAGTTAAATTGCAATTCACAGGTTCCTGATTTTGCGTCGATTGGTTGTTCCAAGGACCATTTCTGTTGGGACCTGAGTTGATGGGACCATACCCTGAAGACTGAATCAATTGATTTGAGTGCAAATTTTGGCCGGGAAGAGAATCTGGGACGCCAGAATTTCTTGTCTGGTCTGTTTCATCCATCTGGGAGTCAAGTGCAGCAGCTACGTTCCCAAATGAGAAGGGATTGCAATGAAGATTTGCAGAAGGGGTGTTAGATGTTTGCTGTTGGCTTGGATGCGGTGGATATGCTACAGGATCCTCACTGCGGTGCTCGATCTCATTCTGCGTACAGAAGAGAAAGCATCAAGGACTTGGGACATATGGATACTGCTGAAGCAGTAGCAGCAACTACGCTAAAAAAGACAACAATTTTGTCTCCAAATGAGGTCTCAAGGCCAAGATGTTTTCAATGGCAACAGGTAACAGCTTTAACATTTCACTTGACAAATAATTGCTTTCTGGTGTATGTATGGATATATGAGTCTCAATTAGACGGCATTGAGCTTACATGTAGCTATCATTTTACAACAGTTTCATAGTTTACTCTCAGTAGCACTTTGGAGCGTAACAAGGCATTAGCCATCATTTTACAACAGTTTCATAGTTTGCTCTCGGTAGCACTTTGGAGCTTAACACCAGACATATTTAGAATATTGTGTTAGATTGTGTTAAAATCCAAATCATATTGTAGAAGATTGTGTTAGAATCACATATTTATTGTAACATTATTTTCTCTCTTACTAGATTCACAGATGATATTCGTAAACAGTACATCTTATTGTGCAATGCACATAATTTCAGTTCTAGCAAGTCCAACTATTAAATTCCTATCATCAGGTCAAAAGCCTAAAGTGAAAAACTGTGACAACATACCAATCTCTCAACACTTAACTAGATTGGTCTATGGTCCTTGCATATGACATATGGCATCAACTTAGTTTATCGAAAAGGTTTTGTAAGTGTTAGGAAAAATGGTCGAGACAAGATGTTCACATAACCTGCAAGTATGCAAGCACCGCAGCAACAGGAACCTCTGAAGCTTCTTCAAGCTGACTGGACAGCCATTGATGTACATTTTCCTGTCAAAGATCCATGAAGAGGATTGCTTAGTCAACGACATGTTCAACAGAAATACAATTAGACAAGTCCCAACAATTAACGCTACATTGTATCAATTTAAGTTTCAGAGTTCAGACAGAGGCATTGGCAGAACACATGCAAGGCCACAGCCCCATTATTGTTCAAGGACAACCAGCCCACAAGTCTTGATTAGCTTGTGTTCTTCACTCGTAACACATTTCAAAACTCAAAAAGAAGAATGTACATCAATTTATCACGTTTTCCCTACTCTACACACATCATCCAAAGATTGACACCTACTCTGGACCCCAGATTTCCTCTTTATTGTGCACAGATCGCTGGAGAAATTGTTGAGATAAATCTATTGATATCCAATTCGTAACTCAGCATCTCCAAAACTATTGCGCTATAAACCCCGTCTTCATTTCGGACTAACCAGCTACATCATGTAAACTTGACAAACAGGTGGCACGTTTCGCCCAAATTCTACTATCCAATACTGAATTATTATCCGCTTTCAGCAAAAAGCAACAGATTCCCCCATCCTATATCACCATGAACCCCGGGAAAAGCGAAGCAAGATCTCATCTCCCTCTACCCTCCGCGTAATCAGACACCAGCGCCAAGAACTCGCGCCAAGATCGCAGCTTCCGCGCGACGCGGGCCGCCGATCGGAGGGGAAACGGGAAACGATCCGAGAAACGAACAGTCAGAGGGAAGGGAACGCACCAAGGCCTGGCGCTCGCCCGCGACGAACGACGACTTCTGGTGCGCGACGGCATGCGCGTACACCTGGGACAGCGCGTTCGCGGCGCCCCGGAACGCCAGGTGCACCTCCTCCTCCTCCGGCCTCTGCTTCTTTGCCGCGTGCGCCGACGCCATCTGACAGGTCCCTCCCCCTCCCCCCGCCCCGGAGTCCGGGAGAAGCCGTCGGCAGCGGCGATGGCGACGGCGAGGAGGCGGTGGAGCAGCAAGAGCAATCGCGTGGCGAATGGCGTCGCAAGTGGCGCTGGTCTACGCTACGCCACCTCCGTGGACCGGTGTTGGTGCACCGCGCCGGCGGAGGCATTAACCGCCCGTCGTCCACGTCGGCACGGCCTCGCGCCACTGGGCCAGCCCAATAGGCCACTGGTTTGGTTTGATGGGCTCAGTCCATAGAGAGTCCCGGCCCAGCACGTCTCTACGTATCCGATCCGAATACATACAGCAAGAGAAAATTTGGCGCTGATAAGAAGAGTGGAGGCGGCAAGCGAGCCACCAGTGTTCAAAATCTCTTCTCTGAAAATTTCCACCTCCCCTTCTCCTGCCTCATTCCCATTCCATCCGCGCGCCCGCGCCGGCGGCCTCGCGGAATCCGCCAGCGCGCGCCCTCCGGCGGTAACAGGCCCTGCAGCGGCGCTCCTCTTCGGTTCCCCTCTGCCCTCTGCGGCTTGGTCTGTGGCGGCCGGCGCTCCGTCGTTGTCTCGTCAGGCTGAGCGGGCGGAGCTAGGGTTTCGCTGCTTCAGGGGGCTGGGCTCAGGGTCGGCGAGATCTAGGGTCTCAAGTTCTCAACCTCAGGTGTGTCTCATCTACACCCCTCGAATTCTAGGGTGCCGGGTGGGTTGATGCGGGTTGTGACTTTTTTGATTCGTGCGGGTTCGGGGTTCTGAACCGCTGGATTGTTGAGTAGAATTCGGGGATCACTGGATCAGGATACCTAGGTTTAGGGTTCGGCTCACGTACTGCTTTGGATTGGGAAAGGAACCAAGGTTTTGCGTTCTCTTCTTTCTCCCCTTCGTTTGCTTCTCTTGATCCAGAAATGAAATAATTTCTTGTACAAGTGAAATCGCGTTCGCTTCTTTGGATTGTATTCCGTTGATATCACAGTGCATTGAATGGCTAGATTGTTTGAGATCATAACTTCTGATCAATTGGGTGGCTTTGTGCAAGAAAATTCACAACCTGTGTTAAACACTGATTAGGAAATCTTAGTAATGTAGGAGGCATTCGATTGATATCACAATGCATGGAGGAGCTAGAATATTGGAAATCATAAATTCTAATCAACTGCTTTGTTTTTACAATTAAAAACAGAAATTGTGTTAAGTAGTGATATGGAATCTTAGTACTGTAGGAACTAGGAAGTGTGCATTTTCTTTCATGCAATTATTGTTGATGAATTATGCTTAGCAGTACTTTTCATGACATGGATAGAAATCAGTTTCAGTTGTTTGGATTTTAGTATGGTCAGTGATGTTTTTAGTTGTCTCTTTTCTGGTTTGAGATTGTCAGCCAGCGCGTATTCTGGCCTCTTAGTTAAAAGTAAAAAAACGCTCCTCTCCTGAGTCACTGCCATGAAGCCAAACCCTTTAAATGAAAGAAAAGAAACATTTAAAAGCAGTTACTACCTTGAGTAAATAATTGTGCAACTTGCTATATACAGGAGAAGTGTTTTGAATTTTAAAGAGGGGAGATTGTACTGGAAGCTTTTGCTGATATTGCAAAACAATGAAAGCTCATCAGCAGCAAAGTGATGCATCTGGCACAGCAGCAAATACCAAATCTGGTTGTGATAAGATGCAAAGCCTGAAAGCTAGTGCACATATCAACAAATCATCAGGTGATGTGTTGGCACCATCAGTTTTCTGTCTTCTTTGGCACATCCATTTATCTACTGAAATCGTAATCACACAGACAAAATTCAAAGTATGTGATAGATACCTCTTGGTAGATGCAACTGAATTGAAACAATTGCACAAACTAAGTTTGTGGAAATATGTCATAAGGACATCTTTGATTTTCTAAACTTATCAAGAGCATCATTTGCAGGCAATATGGCTGCAAAGCGCAGAAAGGGGGCCAATTTCTCTCCTTTTGAATCACATACAGAAAGCAAGATAGCATCAAAGACTGGCGGTCTTATGGAAGCACCATCCATTGATGCTAAGATGTTATCTGCTCGTCCACCTAATCACTCTGGAAAGATCAGACTTCAACTTTTCCCAATAGATGAGACCATTCAAGAGATTATGCAGCAAGTGAGTACCTCTGCACCTCAATTTTTTTGGTAGAGCTTCATATAAGCACCGTGACACCATATGCATTCTTGTTCGAAGATGAAGGTTCTCTATATTTGTATTGCTTATTACTTCATTCAATGTGACAGGAAAAACACAACCCTTACCTTGAACTGACTTTGGCTCCTCGAAAGAAGATGTCCTCAATTGTACAGCATCTGAATACAAAATGGGGCAGTTCTCAGTGTGCAAAAGGCGAGCTCATGCTCTTCCCTAATGATACTAGACTGGACACTATAGGTAGCAGTTTAAAATGGACTGTTGAGGATTCTTGCACGGCCGCTGACGTGCATGTTGCAGTTGGCTCCCCTTCAACATTTCGATTAAGGTTCAATTGATTTTCTATAATTTTCTATAAATAGTTATTTTTGTTTGGAGCAAAATGCATTGGTGGTTCATAAACTTGTCCTATGGTATATTTAGGTCCTTATATTCTTAAAATCCACATATAGGCCCCCACTTGTTAAATGTGTCACTTGTCCAAATCATCCTAATCTGCAATCGTACTTAAGTATGGAGCTCAAGATCAGATGCCACATGCTCTATTATGTGTTCATGGCGAACACCGTTATCATGTATACTACAATTTAGGTGCTGTATTTGTGTGCCACATGCAAGCCTTTTCTGATTAGAGTGATTTGGATCTTGAATGACATAGTTAACAAGTTTAGAGACCCAGATGTGCACTTTAGGAATTTATAGGGATCTAGATGACATTGCGAGACAGTTTAAGGAACACTGTTGTATTTCATTTTGTGTTTGTATCCATGTGCATTAATTGTGAAAGTTGATGTTTGGATATTACTTATTTCCGCCTGAAGGTATGGCTGGTTTGGACCTGTTTTGAAGCAACAAAGTGGTGAACCATCTTTCGCATCAGCTCACTCTACAGCCAAGACTATTGGTAGCCAGCCTCCTGGTCTAGTTTTCAATGAACAGAAACATATGGCTGGTTCGGGTGAATTTCCTAATAATTTTGTGACACCCTCTGTTCTGAATAAAACAAATACATCACAAGTGGTGGTGAGTATCAAATTCTAATGTTTGTTGAAAAAATTACCGGTATCTGTACTTCAATGCTGATACTCTTTATGATTCCAAAATAGGATAATCCAAGCAAGGTGGCACCACTTTCATGGCTTGACTCCATATCTAATATTAGTTTTGGAGCACTGTTGGCTGAAGCTGCACCTTCTCAAGACAGCAAGCAACCGCCTTCACAAAATAATACTTATCTCCAGCAGATCCCTGTCACATGTGATTCATTTGATGCTGCTATTGCTTCGCTGATTGTGCGTCAGCAACCAAGTAACCAGCCAAAGGTGTTAAATCCATCCCTTTGGGAAGCCGAAGAAACTTGCCATGCATTTTCCTTCCAGAATCGAACTTCACAAACATCAAGTTCGGTTCCTGGCAGCATTGGTACTATGACTTCACCTGTCTTGTGTGCAATTCCAGAAACTGCCACAGATGATAAGGTATAAGTGCTCTTGTAATATTGTCTCATCACAAACCTTTCTTGTTGCTTATGAGCTTTTTGTTTCTGCAGCAAAGCCCTACTGATGGTAAGAAAGAGGAACTAAACGGTCAAACATCAGTATTGGACGATGATATTAATGTAAAGCCAGAGATCTCAATGGTACAGATTATGACCCTAACAACATTGATATGTTTAGGATGCTTAGCCTTCTTTGGTTTTCTGATTACTGATGTAATTCTGTGATATTTCTTTCAGCATGAGTCAGCTGGCGACCCAGAGCCTGGAGCATCTTGCCCCAAACTCTTGAGTGGAACCGACAGTATAGGACTAAACTGTTTGCTCACTGACAGCCTGGATGCATTCCAGAAATTCTCTGTTTTCTGAAGCTCAGGCATCCATAAAGAACTATGGGTTTATACAATATAGTCATATGGACTAAGTGAAGGTATATATTAACCAGGTTTCCGCTTCATGAACAGTACTAATAATTTTGGGCTTCCTGAAGCTACTTCTGTAGATAAAATCCCTTCCATCTTTTCTCAACCAACCGAACTGTCATCTAGTTATATTTTTCATTGCATCTTGCTGTTTGTTAAGCACACATTTGTTCTTGGGAACGTTGATGTTCTGAGGTATTATAGTGGAATAACAATTAACAAGTGGTAACCTGGCTGTTTTGCTGTAATGTGAGTTGTTGGGCGTTGCGTCTTTTTGCTACTCCCTCTTTTTTTTTAGTCAAAAGGAGTAACCAAAACGCGCTCAAACTTCAGCCAATCATTTTTAGCAGCTCGATCTGGGTCTGGGTGCATGACCTGTTGGATAAATCATCTATTCTAGCGTGCTGCACCTCAGCTGTGCTTAAAGATGGCAACGGGGACCTGATTCTCGATTCTCCGTGGGGAATTCCCCTATTAGGGGACGGGGATGGGGAGACTTTTGTCCCCATGGGGATGAAAACGGGGACAATTCATCCCCCGTCGGGTTTCACGGGGGCGGGGATGGTTCTGTATTTCCCGTCCCCGTTCCCCGGAAGGCCTGCTGGCAAGTCCTCCAATACCAGCCCATCAAGCAACCGGCCTTTATACATAGAAAAGCAGATAACCCTAGCACACCCTGCCCTATCTGCTCTCCACCCCATCCCCATTCCCTTCTTGCTCCCGCCGCCGCCTGATTGAGAGCCCAAGCAGCGTCATTGCCGTTGGCTGTCCTCACGGCCGCTGGTCGCACACCACATGCCCGCAGTCTGCAGATGTCTAGCTTGCTGCTTGAGTCCTACCCCATCTGCACCCAGCCATGCGCAATTGCCCGAGCCTACACGCCGTGCTGCGGTGTCAAGATCCGGCCAGAAACAAGCAAGCAATAGGGGCGAGATGTCGTATGTGAATGTGCGGCTAAAATCCAATCGAGCCTGCTCCTGCTGTCTACATCAGAGCACTACTAGTTCCATCTACAAGTTCAATGTGTATGTAAAGTGTGCTTGTGCATTTGAGCCTGTTCTTGCTCCTATCCTCAGAGCAGTGTGCTACGAGATTGTATGTGAGCATAAGGATCTATGTACAATGTATTACGTGCTTATGCAATGGTGTTTCTGTGTTGGAAAAAATTATTGGAATTTTAGGATGTTTAATTTCTTCCACTCTTCTATGGTTGTAATTTTCTATGGTTGTCATTGGAACGGTGACGGAGATCCCCGTGGGGATGAAATCCCCGCCGGGGATCGGGGATGGTAGAGGAAGGCTCCCCGTGGTGATTCACGGGGACGGGGATGGGGAAAATTTTCCCCCACGGAGACGAGGATGGTGTCCTGTTCCCGACGGAAATTCCCTGTTGCCATCTTGAGCTGTGCTGTGCAGACGTCGCTGTCGTGAGTCCAGACCACATTACCTGCTGTCGATGTCCCGATTATTCCTCGTTGCATAACCGCAATTCCAGTTTAACGATCGTTCACTCAGATTGAAACAAGCGAACGCCGTGCCGCATGTAGCTCGTGACCTTGTTCCTGTCCCACTGCTGTCCGCCCGTCTTTTCCATTTTTCTGACGTTTGCTGCATGTGTCCATGTTGATGTACATGTTTATTTCTTTGTTTCTATTTTTTTAGGTTTATTTATTTTTTTCTTTTATGTGATTTTTAGTATTCTTTTTCTTTTTAATTTTTTAATTTTTAATTTACCTTTTTATTTCCTTTTTAACGTTGACAAGTTGACAAGTTGTATATAATAACTTATGTACATAAGTAATCAAGAATAACTTATATACACAAGTTATGTTTGATAACTTTTGTACATAAGTCGTATCTAATATTTTTTTTTTGTTTCTATATTTTAGTATAAGTTATAAGTTAATTAACAAGTTGGATAAATAACTTAGGTATATAACTTGTATAGAATAACTTATATATATGAGTTGTATTTGATATTTTTTTAACAGAAGTTTTAATAACTTTTATATTTTTATGTTTTGGTATAAGTTGTAAGTTAATTCATTCGTTTTATGTTTAATAACATTTGTACCATCAAGTTTCGACATAGTTATAAGATAATTCGTTTTTTTGTGTTTAATAACTTTTGTATTTAAGTTGTGTTTATAACTTTTTTATATAAGTTATATGTCATAAGTTAATACATGTAAATTGACATTAGATTTTTTTTTCAAAACATATGCTAGTGGGATCTAGTTTTGTGCGTCTCGTCGCGTAGAACACATCGGTACAGACGGAATTAAAAACGGATACTTGGTTTAGAATTTATAGCAATTTAAATTAAAAGATTCTCTTTTTCTGGTTTCCGTCAGTCGAGAGGACGTGCTTTTTTTGTTTTAAAAAGGAAAGTGGTGGGTTTCTTTTCCAAAAAAAGTATTGTCGGAAATCGTTCGCTCGTCTCGAAGTTAATGAACGTTCGCGAATTAGTGTCCCCGCAATACAACACTGTAGAACCATGGATCCTTGTGCTTAGGCGATTAACGACAATACTATATCACTATGATTAACGTGTGTTTTGCAGAGACAAAGTCATTTATGTTAGGTCATGAGTGATGCATTTTGAATGGGCTTAATGGATATTCATGCCCCCAAGATGGAAAGCGTTTCGGTTGCAAAGGATGGAGATACACGACGAAGACTAGGCTAGTTCTTAGTGCCGTAAGGTTGAGAAGGGCACTAAGCATAGCTAGGGCTTTTGTTTTTCCTTTGACCGTACTATAAAGGGGGGTATGAGGTTAGTAGCTTGACCTAGGAGAGTTTAGGAAAGTGGGAATATGCACACTTGTCATAACTAGTCCTAGAGACCTTGCTTTCAGCCCTTGACAAACCCTAGAGATGGTAGGAGCAAAATCTCTTAAGAAACCACAGCGAAAACGGTTGAAAAAGAGGGAGATAGAGGCTTCGGACCACTCTGCTAAGTGGGCGTCGGACCAAGGAGAGTGGTCCGGTGGTCCCTGACTTAGGCAGTCTTCCAGCTCGAGGAGCTCCGGACCACCTGTCTGGAAAGCACCGGACCATAGGAGAGTGGTCCGGTGGCTTGGTTCAGAGAGTCAGAAGGCTCCGGACCAGTCCGACGCTAGTACGACGCCTCTTGACAGGGGTTTGAGTTTATGCAGAGAGCACCCTGGCTACGGACCAGAGCGTCGGACCAGGGCACCGGACCAAGGAGAGTGGTCCGGTGGTGTGTAACAGAGAGAAAGGATTTCACTCAGAGAGCACCGAGGCTCCGGACCAGAGCGTCGGACCAGTGTGTCGGACCAAGCAGAGTAGTCCGACGGTGCCTGAGTCTGAAATCAGAGTGAGCACCGGACCAGTGTGCATGGTCCGGTGGTATGAGCTCCGTACTAGTCCGGTGGTACGCTGAGAGAAGAAAAAGTAAAAAACGGCTAGTTTTGGAGGTGGGGACTATTTATAGTTGCCGCCTTGGTCCTTAGAGGACTTCTTGGACATTGTTTCAGGTGGTGACACCTTGAGAAATCTTTTGGAGAGCCAAGAGGCTAGTGAGGGAGAGATTAGAGAGAGTTCATCTTGTTCTTCCCTCCTAGAGTGATTAGGAGTGACTTGTGTGCATCCATCCACCTTCCTAGCCTTGAGTGGGTCAAGTGAAGGTCTTGTGCTTGTTACTCTTGGTGTTCGACAACACCTAGACGGTTTGTTGGTGTTCGGAGGAAGTGACCGCCGGAAGATTGTTGGCGGCTCTTCTTCAAGCTCTTGTGATCGGTTGTGGGCGATTCACCGTGCCGGAGTGGCGAAGAATCAGCCCGTAGAGAGCACTCTACCCTTGCGCGGGTAGAGGGGGAGCGATACCTTGCGAGGTGCTCCAACGAGGACTAGGGGGGGTGTCGACACCTCGATACCTCGGGAAAAAATCGCTGCGTCCATGAGATTTTCTCTTCCCTAGCTCTTTGCATTTCCGTCTTGTTTTTACATTTCCTACTAGAATTGCTTAGGTTGTTTTTAATTCCTATGAACTGCTACCGCTTTCTAGTTAGGATACACGGACGGTAGGCACTAGGGGGTGATTGACATTTGATAGATTTTTATATTTGCTTTAAAAATTTAAAACAAGCCCAATTCACCCCCTCTTAGGCATCTTGATCCTTTCAAACACGATCCAGATATTTTCTTTGAACAGTTTGAAGTATTCAGATTTGACGCTCACAAGACCTAGCAATACAATGCGATGATTTGACACATCGATTGTGGTGATTTTTCAGTATTGTTTTAATGTTTTTTCTCTTTTTAAAAGGGGGCAACTCCCAATGATACAATCATAATTAGTACTCCCTCCGTCCAAAAAAAGAGTCGCTATGGAAAGTGTGTTGGTCAAACTTTGATCAAATTTGTAGAAAATGTATGTAATATTTATATCTCTAAATAAGTTTATTATTAAAGTATTTTTAAAGATCTATCTAATGATATTAATTATGTACCATAAATATTAATATTTTGTTAAATATAGTTGAACAAAGTTAAAATTTGTTGACTTTTTAGAAGCGAAAACTACTCTTTTTTTTTGGACATGCGGCACGGCGCTCGTTTCAATCTGAGTGAACGATCGTTAAACTGGAATTGCGGTTGTATTGCTAGGTCTTGTGAGTACTGCCGAGCTGCATATTCGTTTTAGACGAAATTCAGGTCTATGCCTTAGCCTACCACAGCAGGCTCGTTCGGTTGCCCTTGTTGGGAACAATTCTTGTCTTGGGACAGAGACGTCTGAACAGCGCCCAGCCCACCTCTCTCTTGTGAAATGAAAGCAAAGGCATCATGATGGACTCGGCTCGAGCGAGCTGGAGTCAAACAAGTTTGAACGAATTTGGTTGCAACTTGCCACGGATCGGGCCTGCTTCGTTTGACCATCAGATACTCTCGGATCCTTTCCCTCATTGAATACGCCCACGGGCCACGTACAAACTTGTCTGGAGGATCTGCTTGCGACGCAGCAACACATGAGTTGCAGATGCCACTAGTCAAATGTGGCGCTCTGAAAGTCTGAACTGAACACCAGCCGTTTTTTCTGTTCGATCCCAGTCTATTTTACTTCAATTCTGATGCCGCAGGAAAAACTTTTGTCAAAGGCTGGAAAGGAAATTTTAGTAAAGGCAGTGGCACAAGCAATACCAACATATGCGATGTCATGCTTTGATCTAACTAAAGGTTTGTGTGATGAGCTAAACTCGATGATTGGCCGGTGGTGGTGGAGCCAAAATGATAAAGAGAATAAAGTGCATTGGCTAGCATGGGAGAAACTTACCTTGCCAAAGAAGAAGGGTGGGCTGAGTTTCTGTGATCTTTACCTTTTCAATACTGCTATGCTGGTAAGGCAGGCATGGAGACTTCTTATCAGTCCGGACACCCTTTGTGGTCAGGTTCTCAAGGAAAAATATTTCCCACATGGTAACATACTGCAATGCAGAGCAAGGGATGGGATATCTTACACTTGGCGGAGTATTCTGAAAGGGGTGGATCTTCTGAATGAAGGAATAATTTGGCGGGTTGGCAATGTTGATTCAGTGCATATCTGGAATGACCCGTGGATCCCGCATGGCAGCACGAGGAGACCTGTGACCTGTAGGAGAGGGTCCTTGCTGTCTCGAGTCTCAGAATTGATAAATCCAGGCACAGACTCATGGGATGAAATTCTGGTGGGGACACTTTCTCAGATTTTGACGCCCAAGCGATTCTTGGGCTGAGGGTGAATTGGGACTTAGAAGACAAGCCTGCATGGCATTATGATAAGAAGGGCTTATTTACTGTGAAATCAGCCTATAGATTGGCTGTACATCGAAGAGAAAATGAGTTGGGCAAAGATGCTTCTGGGTCGAATGAAGCTACAGACCATAGAGAGTCCTTTCGGTGGGATAAAATTTGGAGCCTCGAAGTCCCAAATAAGGTCAAGATGTTTTTGTGGCGACTGGCACACAACAGTTTGGCACTTCGACGGAATATGGCAAGAAGAGGGATGAAGATAGACACAATTTGTCCAATGTGCAACAGGTTGGATGAGGATGGTGGCCACCTATTTTTCAAGTGCAAGGGAGTAAAAGAATGTTGGAGGACACTAAACTTAGAAGAATTCCGTGGACAGCTGATGGTGTGTCAATCACCAAAGGAGATGATACAAAAGATATGGACTTTCCCTCCAATGATCCAAATGAACATTGTGGTGCTGCTATGGCGATGGTGGTCTGCGAGAAATAAGAGTAACGCAAACGAAAGGAGGGCTAATGCTTCAGAAATCTGTTCACCTGTGGCCTATCATGTCAAGGACTTTGCCAATCTCGGAAAGCAAGCGCAAGAATTAAAGCAACCTCGAGTTCAGAAATGGGAAGCGCCACCAAATGACATGTGCAAAATAAACATAGATGCCGCATTTACAGAAGCTAAGGGACATGGAGGATGGTGCTTTGTGGCGAGGGATAGTGTAGGCACCTTTCTTGAGGGAGGTTCAGGTTATCTTCCACGAGTGACTAGCCCATTACAAGGTGAAGCTCTTGCTGCCCTTTTTAGTTTGGAGAGAGCAGTTCAGTTGGGGATGTCAAATATTATTCTTGAGACAGATGCTTCAGAACTAAGAAGAGCAATAACAACAAATGATCTTGACCGGCATGTTGATGGATGTTTATTCAGGCAAATTAAAGATTACATGAGAACATGCTTTGACGTCTGTAGTATTCGGCAGTGTCCGAGGGTGTGCAACAAAGTGGCTGATAGTCTTGCAAAATATGGGGCGGGCATGGTTTGCTCTGGTTCTACTGTGTTCTTGAGCCAAGCCCCCACATTTGTGATGGATTTTGTCTCCGGCGATATGCCTGGAGCCAACGTCTCAAGGAAGAAAGCCTTCCGAGATAAAATAAAAATAAAAATAAAAAATCCGATGCCGCTGCTGCGACGCCCATCCCGGATGTCATGCTCATGCGTGAGCACGATCCGGTTCCGGCCATCGCAAACTGACTGAAACAAACCATGACACGATTGGTCGTTTTGCAACTTTTTTTTAAAAAAAAAGAAGCAATGGCGACCATGTTTCTAGCTCATCAATCAAACGACTCTCCCAGAAAAAGAGAGATTTCATTAGGGTGACAGGACCATGTAACTGCCGTCTCCCTGTTAACTGAATCGTTGTCATGTCATTCATAAACCCTGACAGTATTTATGCACCCAGCTCGTTTCGTTTCAAGCATGTAGCTGATGCAGCAGTGCGTGCGTCGACGTCGTCACTCCATTTCTGTTTGGTGAAACAGCAACGTACGGCGATTATGTATAACATAACTGGGTACACCGATTATTAGTTCCATCCTCCAAATAATAAATCCATGTTATTCATGTATGCATGATTGGCTAGCTGGACCTGCCTGCCAGTGCCAAACGGCAGGCCTAACTGAAGGTCTTTATGCTGCACCAGTTGGCAAGACAAGGACTAGCTAGCTTGTTGCAGTAGTAGTAGTAGTAGTATATTATGGTTGTATTATAGACTGCCAAAAAATAGAATGATGTATAAATAAAGATGCCTAGTGCAGCATAGAAGACACCCATATAAAAACAAGCATGTGTGTTCAAGGAAATGAGCAAAAGTACATTCATTCAGTAGAATTGGATTTGGAGGTAGTAGTTAGCTAGGGCTGGCAATCATGAACTGAGCAGTCTCTTGCATAAAGTGATCTGGTACTCAATGTGAAATGATGTGCATTAAGAGGGTATCAAGGCAAACCGCCAATCTAGACTGAGCAAGCGCCAAAATATGCTGTTGTTTTCTTATCCTACGAAGCAAAAGTTTGGTGGAGTACTGACAAAGTAACAGGTTAATTATGAGCTACTGACAGAGTAATTTCTTGCCGCTGACTCTTAACAGTCACACACATGGTTTGTGAGTTTTTTTGGGGGGGAAAGGGGTTTTTATTCCTTTTTCTGCATATTTGATGTGCTACCTCTAGTGGTTTCTGCATATTTGAAATTATATGTAGGAAAATATAATTTCAAATGATATAAGGACTTTAATGAGACTTTTTTAAAAACTTTTATTAAAGTTTAGGTCCTATTTGGTAGGGCTTCATGAGCTGATTTTTTATATATAAAATATCTCTTTTCAAAACAATTTAATGGGCGAAGCACTTTTTCTTATGCTCACAAAGGAGTACATAGATGTGAGGCTTAAAAAATATTTTTTCATAATTCTCTTCCTCATTTCTCTTTCTAAAATAGTTCGACTTCATCAAGAAAGTTACTCGTGAACTGTTTAAAAAAACAACTTCAACAGTGAAGCCGAATTGTATCAAACATGATATTTATCTCTTTTGCATTCAAGTTTAGTCTTAACCTTATAATTTAAATGTTTAGATTGACTTCACGACTGAAGTATATGTGTGGTAGCCTTATCTTGAATTTTTCTTTTTCTATGAGAAGTCATGTTCTAGTAAAATAATTGCTTTGTAAGGACATATTCCGCTCGAAAAGAGGGAATACATTTCCATGTGAAAAGACCCTTCTTCTTCAAAAAAAATATAGCTTTCAATTTCCCAAAAGTTGACATCCAAAAGCATATGTAGAGTAGGAACAGCCTTGTCTATCACGAATAGACAATTGTGTATTGGGCATGTTGGAGCTTTAGACCACCAATTTTACGCTACCCTATAGTACTACCTTAGCGCACCAACCTTTCTCCTCTTAGAGAAAAGATGTTGATCTAATTTTTTTCTTAGTTTTATACCCTGCAAAACAAAGTTTAAAGTTTCCTTTCTGACTGGAAAAAAACACTTTAATCTATATGCAATAGTAAAGGGTGAATTTTTTGTCTTTTACTCTTTTCTCGTCTCTTTGTCACTCGCTCTTGTTCTATCCTTGGTACGTTGTTCCTACTCTCACTCTTCTTATTTTACAAATGGGCAAATGTAGACCTACCACACGAGTTTAGAGCCGCAAATTTTTCATCATTGTTGTCATGCTATGCCACTCATGTTGTTGTCTCTGCACGTCACTACGTATATACAGGTGTGGAGCTCGCCTTCCACCTTTCTTAAACTCACAACAGATATATACAGTGAGCACTCGTTTAGATTGATGAGTCAAACTCATATCAATATAATTCCCATATTAATCCTTCCTTGCACAAGCATTTACAGGCCTTGAAAATTATTTGCTTAAAGATTAGGCCAAGCTCAATTAAATTCAACAAAAAAAACAACTATTTTCAGTTCACTTGGCTTATCGGCCGGTTTATTAGCCACCGAAACAGTGTTTTCCTCTCAAAAAAACAGTATCAGCCAACTTACCAGCCAAAAAATGGCCAAACAATTGACAGGAGCATCGGCCAAACAATTGACAGGAGCATCGCACAACAAGTTGTATATCCCGTCATGATGCTTCACCGACTGTATCAAAATTGAATCTTAGTCACTAAGTATATATAAGCAAGAAAATATCACATAGAGAACACATTGATTAGCCCAGCTGTAGGGAGTACATATCTGTAATGAGCTAGTACTATGGCAATTAAAAAACAATCAAATACTTTATTACATTGAGAGCAAAAAAAGACACTAACTTGCTAGCTGTAAAACCTTTGGGTCGTCCAAGCAAATGCATCCATTCCATTTTCATGGAAACAAACGTTGCATAGGTGGTTGTAATTCCTATGGCATGCCAAATGGATAGATCAACATTTTGTCATTAGGCAACCATGAAGAAGCCGGTCAACGTATGATTAGAGAGCCCTAAAATTCTGATTTTTATCCCAAATCCCCCAAAACCACCCACCGGGCGCCCACACCACTCTCTCTCTCTCTCTCCAATATATAAGCCGGCGCGCGCGGGCCACTCCGGCCCTCCCGCCTCCCCTTCGCAGCCATCTCTCCTCTCCCCCCGCAGCCGCGGTCATCATCGCCATGGACGGCGGCGGGTACAGCCCGCGGTTCCAGCGCCAGGCCTCCTGCTCCTGCGCGCCCTCCATCTCCCGGCGAGGGTTCGTCCGCGCGGGCTTCGACCTCGACGGCGACGACGACTACTACGACGACGACGTCTTCCACCACTCCTCGTCGTCGTCCTCCGCCTCCAAGGTCGACGGCGGCCCTGGTGGGGCGCCCTACTACTCCTCCTCCGCGGGTGCCCCGCGGCCGTCCGCGCGCGCGAGGCTTAGGGCGCTGTGGCGCCGCATCATGCGGGAGAAGAAGCGGATCCTGCTCTGCTCCACCGGCTGCGTGCCTCTGGCGGCCGCGCCGCACCACCGGGAGCCCTACGACGCGTACAGCTACGCGCAGAACTTCGACGACGGCGAGGCGGCGTGGGTGGAGCCAGATAACCTCTCGCGATCCTTCTCCGCGCGCTTCGCCGTCCCCTCCAGGGTGTTCCAGAGAGTCGCCGTGTAGCTACCGCCGGCCGGCGCCCGGCGGCAAGATCTTTTTTTTTTAATCCCCCCCCCCCCCCCCCCCCCCCCCCCCCCCCCTACACACCCACACACAATTTTGGTGCCGCCGCGAACTGTGAAAACAACTGGAAGCATCCGCCCCATCTGTACATGCATTCAGATTTTTTTCGCCTCATGAATATCTCTCCAACAAATCTTCATTGGTTTTGGTGGTCAAACTCTGTACTTTGGCAGCAATCAAATTAATACTGCGTTCCACAGCAAAATCACATAAAACGTGTGAATATACTGCGTTACACAGACTCAGGATTTGATTTGTTTTGTTGCGGTGTGATGAATAATTAGTTTGTTCTGAACATTATACCTTGATGTCTTGATGAAAGATTGGATTGTTTTGAATGTTACCGGAAAAATGCATGCTTGTCAGTTTTAGGAATCTTTTGGGATAAGATAAGATCTAAAAGACTAGAAATTCAGAGTGTCTAATATATTATATAATTTTCTAATCCAACTGTGTACAATGGATGGAATCGCTTGGTCAAACATGTTTCTTGGACATTAGGCAAGTGGGTCGCTGCATGTGAAGTTGATCGGACCGCTTTTTCAATGCACCAAACGCTTGCGAATTTGACCAAACTATAAGAAACTGATTGATTCATAAAAAGTATGCTGCCTGAATCTGACCATTTTCAGGAAAATTCCACATGCCTTTACCTTCATTCAGGGTATGTTTAGCTCCGGACAGAATACAAAATACAAAATCAGAATGACCCACAAAACCTAAAATGCAAAATAGGTGACTAAGATGTTTACTTCCACCCAAAATCCAGAATAGAAAATCAATAAATGACACATCTGCCCTCATTAGGGTGGAAGTAAACAGACTCCATGCATGCTGCTGCCGCCTTCCATGCTGCTGCTGCCGCCACCTTCCATGCTGCTGCATGAACTGTTTCTGTGAATACATGCAGATTGCATGCATGCATGCTGTCTTCCATGCAATTGACCACAATCCATTGTTCACTGATCACACAATTTGTCCAGCCAAACTTGTTCATACAAACAGTCCACAGATATCAATATTTCATACAATTTATTCACACACCAAACAATTTGTCACCCTTATAAGGTATCTAACACAACCTCAAATACAAAGACAGTCCAGACATGTTCATGAGTCCTCAACTAACTTATGAAGAACGATTAAATAGACCAAGAGCAGTAGTTCGTGGCTGATTGTCATACGCTTCTGGTGGGACGTAATTTTCATCACGATCGCAAAGTGCAAAGTCCCTATCCACTAATCCACTAGCTCTAATGAAGTTATGCAATGTCATGCAAACCACTATTATTTTAGTTTGCACATGTGGAGAATAAGCAGGGATGCATAACAGAATACTTCATTTCATCTTGAGTACCCCAAAAGCCCTCTCAATCACATTCCTAAGCGATGAATGTGTGAAGTTGAATATTTCATTTTTACCTTCTGGCTCAGGGCCGTCACGGTACTCTGGAAGATGGTATTTTGTTCCCTTGTACGGTGCAAGATAACCCGGACGGTTTGGGTAGCCGGAGTCCACTAGGTAAAAATTTTCTACACCAATGATGAATTGTTGTTAACTTTCATAGCCTAAAGATTATATTTGAGAAATATAATAATTAAAAAAGAAAAAAACAAGCTAATCCTATTAAATGCTATATACCTAGAAACATTGCTAACAAGTAACTACTATCATATAAAAAGTATTGACATATATCTAGTTACTAATGAGCAAGTAGTCAAATTTCAACATAGAAGGCTCCTCAACTAGTGGAAAGTGCCATCAGAAAATGCTAATTTTTTTTCTACAAAAAGGCTCAAGTAGAAAGGTGTTTACCTGATGGTGGATGTGGAAACTTATGGCTCCACTTATCCATAGCATCATTGAATACTCTCATATCATGTACAGATCCTGGCCATCCAACAAGCACAAATATAAATCTCATGTCAAAGTCACAACAAGCCATGACATTCTGCGTTGTAATGTTCTTGCGACACATGTGTTGCACCATCAAATCTTTGTCAACAACGACTAGCACATGAGTGTCATCTATTGCTCCAATACAATTGTCAAAGAAGGGAGAGAATCTAGGATTCTGCAATCTATGATGTGTTTGACGGAAACTTGGGTCCCTTGGTGTGATGATGTGTGCAGCTAGCTTGCAAAGACAATTCAACACTTTCATGAAGTTATTATGGACTGTCCCTAGCGACCTCTCAAAGCTATCCTCAGCCTGCCTAACTGACTCTGGTGCTCCAACCATCCACAAGAACATTCCTAATGCTTCAATAGAGGAACACTTATTAGTTGATTTCAGGCCATATGACTCTAGCTATTCATGGAGTCTGTAGAACAAAGTTGGGGTCATCCTAAACATTTTGTAGAAGCTCTCTCTATTTGATAGCTTTCTCTCTACCCACTCTATCCCAGGTACCAATGGTATTCTGTACTCTGATCTAGATAGATATATTTCAGTATGTAGAGCAAAAAGAAGCATAACAGTAGTTAAATAAGAACCTTCATCATCCACAAGCATGTCGGTTACTTCATCATCACTTGAATCAGAGCTGCTGGAACTACTTAAACTGCTGGAGCTACTTGACTTGCTTGAGCTGCTCACATCCATTGTTGTTTCAAGTAACTGACAAATTGTAAACAGGAAATAGTGAGTATTGAAACCATAATACTGTTTAATGACCTCCTTCATCCATGTTCTGCTCATTGTACCTTTTGTGCAATTACCAATGTCAATCTGGTTACACCAGATCCTACATAGCTTATCGGTGTTCTCCTCTGACCAATCAGCCCTACTTTTACCAAGCTAAAACATACACAAGAATAGGAAACTATATAAATAACAATATCAAAAGTACTGTAACAAGCCTAAAATGAATGTGAATTTACATACAGATTTTGACTAGTGTACACTCCAGCAACTACTACTAATCTTGTAATTCTAAAGATTTTGTAGCAATCTGTAAATTAACTGAACTGAATATGGACTGGCACAATAGATCAATTGGCAGGGAAAAATACCGTGGGAGCATTGGGCTGGATCTTAGCGTCGCCGACGTCGTTCGAGGTGTTGTAAGCGAAGTTGTCATTGGCGACGACTGGCACTCGAGGACGTTTGCCGCGAGCCGTCGAGGGTTGTGCCACGCTAGAGGTCCCTCGACGCACGCCACGACCAACAGCGGGGACAGGAGGCACACTACCACCAACACGTCCACCGCCGGAGACCGTAGAGGTTGCGCGACCAGACCCAGCTCCACCTCCAGTGCTACTGCGAGGAGCCCGGAAGCCTAGGGTTCGGCTTGTGTTGCGGGCGTCAACGGGAGGGGAGACATTGGGGCCGTTGAGATCTCCACCAGAGCGAAGGAGCCCCTGGAAGCCTCCCATGGGCGGCCATTCGGCGTCCTGCGAGTTGAGGTCAAGAGTCGCCATGCTCGTCCTGGGAGAAGCAAAGTTGTTGGAACCTGGGGCATTGAAGGCCGGTCGATTGTAGGCAGTGGAGGGGTGTGGCTGGGACAGGAACTCCCTGGTGCCATCAACGTTGCCGTAGCGGTGGCCGTCATAGTCGCCATGGTAGAAGCCATCGGCGCCGTACCCGTCCATGCGGGCAGCTGCGAACAGGGAGGAGATGGTAGATCCTGCGAGCTCAGAGGAGGATCTGCAAGCTCGGAGGAGGATCTGGACGGAGACAGAGCAAGCTCGGAGGAGGATCCGTCGGTGGAACCGTGGAAGCGAGCGGCGGCGGCGGGGTACCGAGGACTCGGGTACTGAGGGCAACAGACACAAAACGGGCTCTACAGAATACAAAATGTACCTCATTTTGTAAAAAAAAATAGGATAGTGTTTAGATCCAGAATCCAGAATGGTGGGCCGAAATCCAGAATTTTCTGGATTCCGGGTGGAACTAATCAGGCCCTCAAGCGGAGTGATGCGAGTGGCTTGCCGTTTTCGCAGCGTAGAGTGGAAAAAATGCAAAAGGGACAGGAATTGTATGTTTTCATCCTATCTAACCTCTTGAAAATTTCCCATTTGTGACTGATGAAAAATCTGCATGTGTTGATGTGTATGTGTCGTGCCAGGCTGATGTGATGTGAGGTTAGCGTCACACCATTGTTGCTGCTTAACCAATTGTGTCTCTCTCTTTGAAAGCGAGAGGTATATTCTAGAAGAAGCAATCTTGGTGTGGCCATCTTGTTTAAGGACAAACGCGCTGTGGGAAGGAATCTGACGCTGCGTTCTTTTCGTAAGCACTTCATCTTCGTGCACTTCTTTTATTTATATACGCTGTCTTTTGTTTAGTCTCAAGTGGCTTCAAGCATGTATTGCGGTTGATGATGATTATTGGTGAACACAGTAGCATATTTTCTATCCCGGCCCTCAAAACTGGCACTATCTTGCATTCCCCGTTACTTCACATTTATGATGCAACGATATGCATGGGATATTGCCAATTGGCCATATGGGTACACTGATATGGCAACATGGCCATATGGATAGGTATGGCTGCACATACATATATACAGTACGTACTACTACTTAATTGTATGTGTATATATGTATGTCAGTGGATTTTCTTCGCCTTCAACCTCAGTTATTTCACTTTGAAGCTATTGAAGCACACACAGGTATATATATCAAGAACTATGGCAAAATTATTGAGATTAATTAACTTGATTCAGTTTTAAATCAAATTGTATTTTCCCAATATATAGATACTTTCCTGCTGTCGTATTGGAGCCATCATCAAGCCATATCGATCGAGACGTATCGGAATTCGGAATCCATCGGATAGCATGGCATGGCAGCGATGGCGGTGATACGGGTACGGCAACTTGGAGTATCAGGGTATCGTACGTAGCTGCGCACGTTACCGGCCAAGGAGAGTGAAGTGCTAAATGTATGACAGTGCCTTTTTTTGCAGCTTGGAGTATGAGGTTATCGTACATATCTGAATTCTGAAGTGCTAACATTTGCAGTTTCAGTCAGTGTCTTTTTTATTAGCTGTATATATTAATCCCGATCTCTGTTATATTAGCATGCATTAGCAAGTTCATTGGATTCTCCTCTGTTCCAAGTTTCCAACCTCAGTTTTTTTGGTGCCTTGGGAACACCGACCGTCATGAACCCCTGTACACAGTCAACCAACAACAAGAGACATGCATGTACTGTATTTGCACAATGCATGCATGATTCATTGTACAGTTCCGAATTGTCGATCCCGACATATACGAGAGATCTTCTGTATAGATGTAAATCTAGCTACTACAGTCTTTAGAGCATCTTTAAGAGATTAACCAAACTAATTAGCTAAATTTAGTGATTTTGTTGCTCTCTAAAATAGATAATATGAGAGTACTTCAACAGACTCTGTAAAACTAAAAATTAGATAGCTAGTGAGGTAGACTATCTAAAAGTAAAGAGCGAATTAGGTGGGATAGAGAATCACTAAATTTGGAGAGTCATTTAGATAGTCTGTTGGAGACGTTTTTTCTTTAGCAATAGCCAAATTTAACTTTAGAGAAGGATTTAGCTAGTCTCTTGGAGATGCTTTTAGTCTTGGTGATCCGTAGCTGGAAATAACTATAAGGGCCCGTTTTGGGTCATTGGAATTGAATTTATTTAATAGTTATAATTTATACACATACTAATTAAGCTAACATTGTTGTATGTATGCATTATATTTGTATATTATTGTTGGTTTTATGCCAAAAATAGTTATATGTTGTATTTCTACCGTAGGGGTGGGTTGAAGAGTGTGCTATGAGTTATGAGTGGGTTGAAGAGTGTGCTATGAGTTATGAGTTACAAAGTAGAATCATATACTACTTAACTTCTCTATGTTTGCTTGGCTTATCAACCGGCTTATTAGACACCGAAACATTGTTTTTATCTCACAAAAAAACAGCCATCGAAAACAGCAAAACGAACAGGCTGATTAACTTGTCCTAGCTGGGATGAGAGATAGAAAGAGCTAGAGTCATTTAGCCAAAATAGAAGTTGCTAGGAAGCTTAGTGATATGGCTTGGCAATTGCCAACCAGTGTGGCTTGTGTCATGGCTTGGCAATTGCCATCATGGATTTGCAGTGCAAGTACCTGTCACCTGTACATGTGTGCCACACTGGTGTGTGCATGTGACCATGCGTAAACCTTTCTGCGTCATTATAGTCGGCATTGGAAGGAAATAAATCGATTGGAGAAGACGACTATCCGTGATTAGTTGAGCGCAGGTGGTCATCAGGCAGCTGTCACATGAGGCCAGGACTGTCCTCTGTTGAACGTTGATTGCGTGCATCAGCAATTAGCTTGGCGCCATCCATGATGATTACCTAGGAAAGATCCGTGCCATTTCTAACTTTCTTCCCCTGCCCATCCCCCTTTTTGCTTCTCATCGTCAGCTAAGCTAGCTTGATCCAGAAAATAATGTAATATGATCCTCTTTTTTTAAAGACCACGCAAACTTCAGGTTCTTGTTTGGCCTTTTAGACCTGGTTTGGACTTTGGATCCATGGAGTGGTTAGTTGTTATTCCTCGATCTAAATTATAGGATGTTTGATCTCTGTTCAGAGAGTACGGTATAATTATTAGCTCCTTTGGATCCAAAAGAGCCTAGTTAATAATCTAGCTAATTGTCAGCTAATATCCAACTAACAATTATCTCACTAGTTGGACCAAACCAGCTAATTAATACTCTCTTAATTTTAAATTATAGTTCGTTTGACTTTTTCAACCTCAAGTTTGACCACTCGTCTTATTCATTTTTTTTACAAAATATTATTTCTTTTGATGTGACTTGTTTATTTAATAAATACTCTACATGAATGACTTAAATTTGACTATGTTTACACAAATATTTTGAATAAGACGAGTTATCAAACTTGGGGTCAAAAAATTCAAACAAATTATAAATTGAAATGGAGGGAGTAGTAGCTAATATGAGCTATGATCAGGATCTTGTATGAACAAGAAAATGCTTCTGCATGAGGTTACTACCTCCAGACTTGAGCGGCACAGGCACAGCCAAAAACAGTCCGAGTGATCTCATATTCTCATCCAATATGCATGTGATCATGTGAGAGGGTGAAGTGTTGCAGTACTGATGAATCTGCTTCGTTCGTGCCCGGCGCTTCTTGGTTGCATTGGATACCTGAAACAAACTCGCTGGACGGCTTGTGGGCAACACGTTGATCGACAACGATTCGGCCGCCGCCTGCACACTGGCATGATTCAGGGTCAAAGGCTAATTAATGGTCAGCTGAAATTAGTTCTAGTCTACTAATTAAAACGTACAGGATGGAAGTTAAAATTAGTCCTAGCTAGCCAATTCAAATAGGGTCTAGTAGATGGTGTTAGTCAACTAGTTGATCGACCTTAGTTAATTTGAGTTAAATTTTAATCCGGCCTAGCTAATTAACTGATCCAAGCGTTTCTTCATTCCACTTCCACCGTATCTTAATCATCGTCGTCAGCCTTAATTATGAGCATCCTGATCTTCCTGACCAAGCAAAGTGCCCCGTCGTTCTGACTGCCAAATGGTGAGTGGTTTTTGGGTGAGTTCTCGGTTATGCATGCGTACTGTAGGTTTTAATTTGTTCATGTGCACTGATCTTCAGATCATACTAGTTCAGATGCATGCACGACAGTTTCGACGTCTTTTGGGCGAAGGACCTGAAAACCAGATGAGATATATATATGTTGCCGTTCAGTTTTCTCTGAGATGCTAGCTCTGAATTGATGAGCTTCTGTGAAAGCAACAGTTGGCGAAATTAGCAGCTCGTCAAAGCTGTCAGGCGGTGGAATCGATCAGTACTACTCGTACAGCTCATGGAGACCGGAGTCAGAGAGGTACTACAGCTCATGGAGGAGACCTGTAAACAGACTCGAACTGACGTTACAACAGATGTGGCGCCGGCAGCCAAGCCAGCTCCTGTGCTTACAGTAGGTGTGCACTGTGCAGTACTAGCAGCCTAGCAGGCACTGCATTCAGTTATGTACAGTAGTAGACGTCAGCAAAAATAGTAAGTACTGTACAGTAGTGTCTCTGGCTCTGCGCCTCTGCCTGGTGCCCGCTGCTGCAACGGCAAGTGCTTGCTCCATTTTGTCGAGGCAGGGGAGATCGAAACTTGTACTGTGGTACACTGTAGAGAAGGCTGCACTGTCTCGTCAAAGTGCATGCGCTGGCTATTCCAAATGCGTGAAACCCGAGAATATTATTTTGTAGAGGAGGCCATCAGCAGTGAGCCCCGCCAGATAGCTAGTGAGAAGGATGAGAGAGAACGCAAAGAAAATTATTTTATTCTTTTTTTAACAGCTAATCTCAAGTGCTCTCCTCACATATACTCGGGGCTCGTGAAATCGACACTCAATTTGCTCATCGCTCGCTGCTTGCGTCCTTCCACTGTCCATCTTCCACGTGTACCTGGGCTGGCGACGTCGCCCGCCGTTGTGGACGCCCTAAGGAAGAGCCCATCCCTTACTGTGAATCTGCATTCTTCTTTTCATGAACTACAATTTTAAGTTTTTTTTATGTTCTCGTGATTATATTCATTGGTTGAACTTGTGATAGTATAGGTGGTTCTGCATAAAACATGCAAAGTCGATAAAAGAACATACACTTTTATTGAGAATGATACGTCACTTGCATTTCCCACTCAGAACTAGATGATCCATCTTATCCTTTTGAGAATCATGACTAGGAGGTTAATTTGGACAACACCATTTTTTTTCAAATTGTTGGAGGATTTGAATAGTGCCCAATTTTTCCTTTTCAAATTGTGGTAGTGCCAAGAAGGGACATCACCAATAATTGGACCCTTTGCGTTGTCATTATGAGTGTTACTGGATTCCTACTACTAATCCTCACCACGCCCTTGCATCCTTCAATCGTTTTACCACAACTAGTGTGTGAACAGAAAGTTCGTATCTACAAGGAGGATAACATTAAAGCACTACTCTTCCCCTCAAAACCTTCAATTTCCCTAAGTTAACGACGAATCTATCATCGTCGTGGTTAGGTCGGACTTCCCCTGGCTAATTGAGTGGATCCCCACCAAAATCTGCATCGGGCATATCCTTTGGTGGTGGCACGGTGGTTTGGGTGTAGCCAAGGATATAGCAGTGTGGGGGATGGTTGTTGTTCCTAGGCTTTTCACCTAGCGATGATGTTGCACTTAGTGTTCATTATAGTGGTGGAAGGCACATGGCAATGTTTGGGATGTTTTGCACTACAGGTGTTTCTAGCAACCACGTGTGTCTATAATACTCCCTCCGTCCGTGTATACAAGGCGCAACTCCATTTTCACAAAGACCAATAAACGCATGTAACGGTCAGCTGCATGCAGCGTGGGAGCTCAGGAGACGAGTGACGTAGCACTAAATGTTTGCATGCGCGCGTGAACAGCGCGCCAAACCAACGGCTGGGACTTTTCACTTGCCCCGCGCTGCATACATGCAGATGAATTTTGTTCCCCTGGCGCGCTAATTTCTCTCGCTTCTGAAATTTTTCGCTGGCGCATGCCTGTTTTGAACCTTGGCGCCTGACTGGAATTTTTTTCATGTGGCGCCACGGCCTGTGTGCCTCCGGTATTCCTTCTATAAATATGGGGAACATTTATTCACAGTGGACACCACATCTTACTCCTCTAACCTTCCCTCTACTCATAATGCTCGGTCTAGATCTGAATCAGCCTATAGATTAGGATGAAATTGGAGAATTTGAAGGAGGCGTACTTGATTTGGACTACGATTTCGTTTGGGAACCTGGCAATGAAGGTACTCATTCCTCTTGTTCCCATTTTTATTCTTCGGCGCCTTTCGGAATCTAATGGTTTAGCGGCATTGCAGGTGATGGCGACGACGAAGAGACCGACAACGACGCAACTGATGCCATGCATGAAGCTGGAGCCGAAGGGGATGCCGTGGCTCAACCTGAACCTGGAGAAGGAGACGCCGGTGTACACGTTGTGGACCACGCTGAAGAAACGGACGACGGTGGGCATGCCATGGACCAAAACGACGCCGCTGCCGATGAAGCTGATTTTGTGGCACTCGACTTAGGTTAGTACCCGACGAAGCTGATTTTTTTCATTTATTTTTGTTGTTGCATGTCTCATGTACGTACGGCTATTTGATACGGGCATGATTTTATTTTTGTGTGTAGGTACTCCTACCAATATCAGGAGGAGGAGGCACTACCCTCCTGATATAAAAAAGGTCATCTATGTCATGTGCTTAGAAAGATTTGCTCCAGGCATGATGAAGGAGGGAGTAACGAAGTCTGTTGCTACTGATACGGGGATTCCGGTGAGAGTTGTCCAGCGCGTATGGCGAGATGGACAAACTGGTGGTGGTATTTTAGCTTTCGAAAACAACAAGAAAAAATTTTGTGGTAGAAAAAAAACCATTTAACCCAGATGCCATAAAAGATGTGCCGCTTAGAGGGCGTCATACTGTCCGAGACCTAGCTAACGCCTTGAAAATGCCTAAAAACATGCATGACCGGCTCAAAGAAGGAAAGTTTAGGCGTCATACAAATGCCATAAAGTTCACTTTAACAGAACAAAACATGAAAGAACGTGTGCGTTTTTGCTTAAATATGCTTGATAGTCAAAGCATACCAGACGATCCAACCTTCAAATCTTTGTACAATGTCATTTACATAGATGAGAAATGGTTCTATAGGACAAAGAAAAACCAAAATTATTACTTGGCACCTGGAGAAGAGATCCCTCGAAGACATGTCAAGAGCAAAAATTTCATTGAAAAAGTGATGTTTTTAGGCGTAAAAGCCCGCCCAAGATTTGAGAACGGCATATGCACATTTGATGGAAAAATAGGGATTTTTCCCTTCACCTACTTGGAGCCAGCCAAGAGGAAAAGTCCGAATAGGCCTAAGGGTAAAGTTGTTTAGTTTTACTTAAATTTGGATTACTTAAATTAGGATTACTCTACTAATCTTGGTTGTATGCATGTACAGGAACCATGCAGCTCAAGGCCATGACATCGGTCACGAGAGATACTATTCGTACCTTTCTCGTTGACAAGGTCTTGCCAGCCATCAAAGAAAAATGGCCAGCTGAAGAACGAGGACGTCCTATATTCGTCCAACAAGATAACGCAAGGACGCATATTGCAGTTGACGATCTAGTTTTTTTGTCAAGCTGCACAAGCAGATGGGTAGAATATACGGCTAATGTGCCAGCCACCCAACTCCCCGGATCTAAATGTTTTGGATCTGGGTTTTTTTACAGCTCTGCAGGCTTTGTTTGAAAAGTCATCTCCATCAACCATCCAAGACATCGAGTCGAATGTGACCAAAGCGTACTTAGAATTTCCAGTAGACAGGTCAAACCGTGTGTTCCTAACATTGCAGGGTTGCATGATAGAGATTATGCGTGCAAAAGGAGGGCAACATTATGCTATCCCTCATATGAAGAAGGGAACATTAGAGAGAATTCATCAACTTCCAGTAAGGCTACAAGTAGATAAGGAAATTTACCAAGATGCAGTGAATTTCATCGCTGCATAGCTTAGTGCTAGTGTCTTAGTGTTTCACAAAAATGTACTCCTACTGCATGTAACCGGTTAGATAAAAAAAGCAAGAGTACAACATTGCTCGTTTCGCATCACTTGTGTAGTTCAGGAAAATTAGGGAAGATGATTTTAAACATCATTGGACGGACAATCGCAAGAGCTTTCTCATCTTTTTCTGCTTCAGCAGCAAGATGTGCAGCAATTCTAGCTTCTTCCTCCTCGTCCTCGAAAGAATCTGGAACAATGGTGTCGTCGGCCAGTGAGTCTGGAACGTACTGAATGTTGTCCGAGTCGGTGCCATGGTCGTCACCTGCCGCTTCACTTGCTGACGGAGACGGAGCGCTCAGGCGCGGCCAAGATCTGCCAGTGTTCGACAGAACTCCCGCACGGCGGAGCTCCACTTGCTGACGGCGACGGAGGGCTCGGGCGCGGCGAAGCTCGACTTGCGCTTGCCGTCGTATGCGTGTGGCGCAGACATGGAGCACTCGAGCATGGCCGAGCTCCTTCTGTGCCCTACGACGCATGCACCGAGCACGGGCGAACTGCTGCCTTGCTTGCGCCCCTGTAGCCTCAGCATCTCCAGTCACCTCTGCCATCTTCGTCGCTGCACAAAAATGTTGTAAGTGAGCTAAGACACAAGCACGCAAGTTGGATTATGCAATAGTCTCACTAGAGAAGATGCTGCTTACTCATGCAGTGAAAAAAATGACCACTTGAGAAAAGAGGATGCATTATGAGAATTTATACTGCTTTCGTATAGGAGTACTAGTCTCGCTCGCATGCGCTGCTAGCGGTGAGTAACGATCAGCTGCATGCAGCGTGGGAGCCAAGGAGACGAGCGACGTAGCACTAAATGTTTGCATGCACACGTGAACAGCAGCCGAGGCCGCTGCCCTGTATTCCCGGACTTGAAACAAAAGTGGTTGCGCCTTGTATACACGGACGGAGGGAGTATATGACAATTACGAATTGATGCCCTTGTGCTTGCTAGGGTACATCGATGGGGAGTTGCAATTGTGGCAGAAAGAGGTTGAAGTCACATACTAATGGCAAGTTTTTTTTCTCTAATGTGGCTCTTGCACTATCAAGTATGGTGGTTCTTGATTTCTCCCTCTATCTCTAGTGCTCGTATATTAGAAAATCCTTTGCTCATTTCCTAACTAGATCTATCCATTCTCCTAGGTACACCACAAAAGAGAAACTCATAGTTTGATGCTCAGACGTACACAACTGTTTCTAAATTCGAGTCGGACCGAGGGGTCCTTAAGGGAAAAAAAACTTGTCACACTGATGACACTTGCGGGCACCACTCCTTATTTAGAGGCATTGTCATGACCATATTGATTCTCACCCGTCACCACCACTGTTCTGTTCATGCCTAAAGCATGAATCTTTTTGTTTGGAAACCTAGCTGACTAATATGGATAAACAGAAATAATACCCCTTCTATTTTAATTAATAAATCATTTTTACTTTTGTATATACACAATTTTTATTATGTATCTAAATATATTGTATACCTAGATGCATTGTAAAATCATATACCTACACAGATAGACTAGATAGAAAAACCAAAACGGCATGTAATTTGAGACGGATGGTGTACACAACACTAAGCCCATTATACAGACTAGTCTGTGAGTGAAACAAGTATGTCCATCTTCATGAGCCCATTAAATTTCCAAACCGACTTGGAACAGCTAAGCCCAATACGGTTAACATAAAGGAGCCCATCGGAGCCCTAATATAAATCGAGAACAAAGCCCACCTTCATGTCCACGGCAACGAAACAAGTCCATCTAGACTGTCTCGTTCCTCTTCTAATTTGGCCCCATCCTCCCTCCCCGCACCCGCAGCCCTCACCGCCATGGCGACCACCGAGGACTCCACCGCCGCGGGTGAGGTCCGGCGCCTGCTCGCCCACCTCGACTCCCAGCAGCAGATCCTCGCTGACTGCCACGGCGCCTGGTCGAGCGCCCTCGCACACTTCGCCTCGCTCGATGAGGACCTCGCCTCCCGCTCCGCCGCACTCGAGGAAGCCCTAGCCGCCACCGACGCTTCCACCTCCGGGTCCCTCGCGGCGCTCGAGGACCGTGAGTCCGCCGTCCCCGCGCGCCTCGCCGAGGCCTCCGCGGCGCTCTCTGCCGCCGTCGCTGAGGCCGAGACTGAATCGACCGGGCCACCGCCTACCGACATCAAGGGCGCGCTCCGGTGGATATGCCGCCGCATGGACGCTGCTGCGCTCTGGCGCTTCATGGCCGCACACCGCCGGGAGCTCTCCTTGGTCCGGAAGGAGGCCGGGCCCGCCGTCGCCATGGCTATCGACCCGCCCCGCCTTGTCCTCGACGTGGTAAGCGATTTCTTAGCCGCTGGCAGTGGCGTCGGCGAGGACCAATGCTGGGTGCTCGGCATGTTGCTGCGCTCGTTGTTTGATTCCAATGGCCGGAAGCCTCCTGAGATAGGAGATACATTGGTTGAAAGGGCGTTTGCAGTAACCAAAGAGTGGCAAGAGCGCTTTGGGATCAATATGGACAAATTGTTTTCCGATGACAAGGTAGTGGAGATGGCCGAAGCTGATGGGTTAGAGAATCCAGGAGCAGCAGAGAAGAAAGAAGTAAAAGAAGAGGAGGAGGAGGAGGAGGAGGAGGAGGAGGAGGTGGTGGAGGAAGAAGAAGAAGAGGAGGAGGAGGAGGAAGAGGAGGTAGAGGAGGAAGAAGAGGAGGAGGCACCTGAGGAGACAGCCCTTGCTTCGGGCGATGAGGAGGACCCAGAGGAAGTAGAGGAGCCTGAGGCACTAGAGAAGGAAGGAAATGAGGTGAAGGTAGAAGGGGCAGAGGTAAAGACGTCTGAAGGGGGAGAAGGGACAGAGAAATTAGGAAATGAGGTGAAGGAAGAAGGGGCCGAGGGAAAGATGTCTGAAGTGGGAGAAGGGGCAGAGAAAAAAGGACATGAGGATGAGAAGAAGGGAGCAGCAGTGGGGACCTTGGAGGGGAAGACAGGGGAAGAAGGTAATAAGGGTGCACCAGAGCAACCGGAGGCGCAGATATTTGTGCAGATGGTAGCGGCATTTGGATTGAAGGACAAGTTTGATGAGGAGTTCTTGAGGAGGCTATTTGTTGCTAATGGACGGAAGAGGGAGCTTGCTAGGATTGCGTGCGTGCTTGGATTTGAGGAAAGCCTAGGAGGTGATGATCTATTAAACTTGTTTATTAAGTATGCTATAAGTTCTATTTATTTATCTGATTGAGGATCAGATTGTTGCTCTTTGAATTGTGATTGTATGGTATTTGCAGAACTATGGTGGTTAGATTAGATTATGATAACAGTTTGTTTGTAAAGACTTGTTGCTCTATAAAAGCACGGTTTACCTCCATAAAAAAAAGAATATGAGAACAAATTTGCATACTGTTATTGTAGCTATTTCTTAAGTTTACTTAACAAATTGATAATCTTTGTTCAAGAATGAGACATACGTGTAGGATGTCCATCTGAACACCTTATTTGAGATAACCCCTGTGTCAGCCTATTTAATGTCTCTGTATGCTTGCTTTGGTGTTTTGATTTCTGGATCTAAATAACCACATGAAACATGCTGAAATTTGCTTGGTGATAATGTTACCATTGGTGCTGAAACAACACCCATGTTTTGAGTATTTGGAGCATTTATTTAAAAAATGTAAACTGCTAAAATAATCATGGGATTCCATTGAACTGAAAGCCATCATGATTTTGATTTTTAAAGTGGCCTTAGTATGCAGAACATGGTTTGAGTTCGCCATCGTTCAGTTTACACTAAAGTTGGCAGACATTCAACTGTGTGTGTGCTTTTAATAATTTGTCTCGTTAGAGTGCATCTTGATTTACTAAAGCTAATATAGTTTCAAGTTTAAGCATAACTGTATAATCTGTTCTAATCTTAATTTTTTTTAATTCAACTGTTTGTGCTTCCTAAGTCTGTTAACCAGACTAAGGTAGTACATACTTTGAAGTTTGAATTGAAGGGTTTTCCCTCCTTTAGGTGAGAAGTGAACCAGGCTTTTCTTAAAATCTATGTTTAATTTATTCATATCTGACACTTCGATTTAGTATTGCTCAATTCAACTGTACTCTAATAACAAAAAAATTTGAATGAGAAACAAGAGTTGACAAAAGCTACTTTGCCGCTGATCTTTTCAGGTATTGTTGAGGAACTAATAAAGTCAGGGAATGTTATAGAGGCTATATATGTTGCCCATGAGGCAGATTTGCTTGAGAGATTTACACCTGTGCCTTTCCTCAAATCCTATCTGCGGAATGCCACTGATAAGGCTCAGGCGGTGTTGAAAAGTGGAAGACATTCCAGTTCTGCACTTGTAAGTATTTATCTTCTGCCCTTGTTCCAATCACTCTGTTATTGATTGCTTAATAAATCATTTAATATGAGCAGAGCCCTTTTTTCTTCCTCTTGGATAATCTTGTATTTAGTCTATTTATTTATGATAAAATTTAATTTTCCCATAATGGCAGAGCTGAATTCCATTACCACGAAGCAATGAAATTACAAGCGTTAGGTTTGAGACTATAGTGACACAGACGGTAGCAAAAGCCATCACTTCTGAACACAAACGGTTCAGCTGGCTAGGCAAACTCCCAAACTAACCTACTTAAAGCTAGCTACAACTAGTGTTCTAAATCTCTGGTTAAAGGGTTTAGCTACACCATCGCTGAACCGCTATAACCATTAATAGCCCGCTAGGATCGCTGCTAAGACGGTGCCCCTGTTTTTCCTTTTTTTTTGTCATTTTCGCAGTTATTTTCATATATGAATAATACCTTATTCCCTCCTGTTAAACTCGGTCTTATCCAATCGGACACCAGCACCCATGGTCTCTATTGCCGCGTTGGTCTTTTCTGTGGAGAACAGAGACTAGAGGTGGAGGCTGTTTGGGCCTGTCTTTTTGGGCCGTCAATGTTTTAGCCTCTGCTGCCACTAAATGAAGGTGTTTTTAGCGAATATCTCCGGCTAAACACAGCTATTAGCGTCTTGGTTTGCTTAGCCCTAAAATTTAGTTCTCCTAGCCTTTTCCTTCTGTAGCAGCTATCTCCGGATATACTGCCGCTATAGCCGGAGATTTAAAACCTTTGGTTACAACTGACTACAAAGCACAAATAAATTCCACAGTCCAGAAACACTAGTTACAAGCCAACGGCTAACACCCTCACCGCCTGAGAAAAAACGCATCCCAAGGAAAAAGACTCAGTTGTCCATGTTCTTCAAATTGTAATCCTCAACAGTTTCTTCTTGTCCTCCTTATGCTGATGAAATGATAAATTAATTTCAGCGCTAAAACCTTCATTGTGATAGTACTTGTAGTTCCTCTTTAACGGACCTTGATATTGTTAAACCCATGTTCACCACCCTGATATTCTCTTCTGCTTTGGATTTGTTCGGCTTCTTTGAATGGATTTTCACCAAATCTTCTCCCCTTTGTAGCTGATAGTATCTCATATACAGTTATACTAGTCATTTGGACTACTTTGCACATTTGTTTCTTGCTCTTGGGTTCTGAAGAATGCCTTTCTGTATTATCTGTTATTGTAATTAATGGCTCATGCTCAAGATGGATTCAATTTCTTTTTTCTAGGAAGAGGCAAACAACCTGGAGGGCAATGCATACAGGTCCGTCATAAGGTGTGTTGAGTCCTGCCAGCTACAATTGATGTTTCCTATAGAGGTCATGAAGAAGAAGTTATCGAAGTTGGAGAAAGAGAAGTCTGAGAGGAAGAAGGCAGCTGGCCCAAGCAGATTCCAGAACAAGCGATCCCGAGGCGCAACTGGACCCTATCCCTTCCTTGCTGCCAAGGCTGCTAGGAGCTCAAACTTTAGTCCGCGTTTCCAGAACCCAGTCTCACGATCCTTAAACTACGCACCTCATGCTGGATATATAAACCCAGCATCTGCATCACCGTACTATGTGCCTGGGAGTGTGTCAGGGCGACGAGGTGGTGTGCCATTCGGTGGACCTGGAGCATATGGTGGCTCCCCTAACTTTGCAACCGGTGGTGGGCAGCAGTCATTCCGTCGTTAGATCTAGGGCTGGTTGTTGTAACTGAATGCTCCTTGTTTTCTGGCCAATAGGATCATGTATACCTCCTGTTATTCAAGCATACTTGTTCAGTTCTTGATTTTTGATGGATGCTGGATATTGAAGGCCATGTAGTATACATTCTATGGTACTATGGTTCCTTTGATAAATTTGAGTCGTGTCTTCCATAATTTTGTGGTGAAGGCTTTAAGACAGTAATAGTGCGAGTTCCATGCCCTTGTTTCCAAGACTCACTGGGCAAACAAGTTTCATCCATACCCTAACTCATGGAGACTGGTATTATGTGGATTTATTACCAGTTCTTTTGCTTCTGATATACTCTTATCAATGAATGACTAAGCACATACACTATTAATAAAAACCTACATAGAGGCAGGCGTGGGTTTTTTTCTTCTTTTGAACATGCAGGAGAGCTACATATCATTTCAATATTAGAAAAATGGTCTAATTACCTGCCAAATCCACAACTTGGTTCGCACCTTTTACATGACTATGGGGAACGACTTGGTTCGCAGGCCTCCATTTACCGATTTAGATCTGCACTAAAATTCAGCAATTGTGTTTCACACATTGCAAAAAAAAAAAGGTACCGCAACATAGAGCAAATTTAATTGTCAAAAAAACATACATAGAGCCAAATATATAACTCTAGCTAATCATGCCATTTTAGAAAAGGTAAATGCACACAGTAATTCAAAGGAAGTGTAATGACAAAAAAGTTGTAAGGAGATGAGCGTAAGATCGCACAAAGATAACCAAGTATCGATAGAAAACCACCACCCTTTTGTAATCTTGTCATAAAAGTCTTTATCCAATCGGATGATCCACTCATCATAAAGACAAATCTCGGTACAAACCCCTTTTTTCGACCACTTGACATCATCTTTACTTTATAGCTTAGCCACAAGAGATAACTTGGCATCTTCGGTACGATGTAGTTTGCTATCCTAAACATTAAATGCTAAATTGTAGACATTATTGACTACGAAACACTAATCAACTAGAACAAATGGACAATTAAATGGAAACAATATGCCACTGTGTAGCGTTTAGATATAGCATTTAAATGAGCCAAACGAACTTGTTGATTAGATGTGAAACCTAAACCACCTATCAAGTATCAAGTACCCCTAAACTTCCTATTTTGTTGCATCATCCATATACGATTAACGTTGGGCCTGAAAGTAGCTCGTCCAACCCAAGCCGCCAAGCCCATGACAGCGCCTTCGTGCACGAGCGATAAATAAAACCGTTTCCACCGCCGATACCGGAGCCCCAGTGCCGTCTCGCTCTCGATCCCCGCCCGCCGCTCAAGCATTCCCTCTCCCTCCCGCTCTACGCCCACAAAAATTTCTCCCCTTCCCGCCCACCGCTCTGCCCCCAATGGCCTCCTCGCCGCCGAAGCGCGCCAAGCCCTCGTCGCCGGCCAAGCCCCCGAGCGGGCCGGCCCCCGAAGAGGCCGCCACCGCTGACACCGCCTCTGAGGACCCCGTCGTCCTCCTCCGCCGCCGATGGGAACTCGCCTCCGTGCTCCACTTTCTCAGGGTGAGCCTAGGGTTTCTTCTCCCTCTCTCGACCCGCGGATCGCGTGGGCTAATTCGGGTTTTCTCGGTCCGCGCTGAGTGTGGTTGCTTGCTTGGGTCTCAGGTGTTTGAGCCGGTGATCGAGGCGGACTTGCGGCTCTCCGCGGAGGAGATCGAGATGGCTCTCGCGTCCAACAACCGCGACCTAGCTCGCATCCACATTGCTCTTTTGAAGGTGGTTTGTTTGCCCCCACCCCAACTCTGTATATTCGTTTCAGATTCGTGGAGCGTCTATGAATAATAGCTTGGCATCCGTCAGTGTTTGTAAGACCGTCTGCAGAATTGCATTTTGCATTCAAATTAGGTGCAGGTTTCAGTAGTTGTGTAGAGGAACGGTTTCTATGTTGGTGACTGATGTGTTAGTTAGTCCTGTCATGAATGAACCACAATAAACCTGCTGCCTGAGAGCATATAATCGTCTTTTCTTTTCTGTCTCTCTTATCAATTGGTACAGCACATGGTTGCGATAGTTCATATATTGGTTCAACCCAATCACCCAAGCTCCCATTTTCTGATAAACTGAAAGATATGTGGTTGCCTTCTTATTCTTTTTGACCAAGTATAACAAGATGACTCCTTGTAGTTACGAGCATTCTTGCTGTATGAAGCTACGGATAGTATCTGATTATCTGACAATTTAATTAAAACAAGTACAAAAACAAAGGCTTTGTTAACTCTTTATATACATCATTTAAGTGTATTGCAAGTTTCTTGTTGTTCATCATTCTGGAAGTTCTATGTTAGCATGGGAAGGTCTTCCACTAACTGTAGTGTCGGTGAAGGTCTTCCGCTAAATGTAGTGTCTGTCTATCTGTTATTCTGTCTCACAGAACTTAGCTGTGCAAACCAAACATGCACAGGTTTTCAGCATTTGTGTGCGGTGCATATGTGGGGCATCTTGCTTTGTTTGCATATTAGTTACCAAATTTTTGCATCTTTTACTCCATGCTTTACTCTAGTTCTGTATATGAAAGGACAAAACTTTGTGACTTGACATTTTTAGCACACTTGTCTTGTTTCTGACTCAATTAACATCCACTTTGCTTTATCTTGAACCACATATCATGCTCGTTTGATATGTTGTTTGCTCACCTTTGCTACCAAATATGCCAGGGAATACCTCCAGTTAACAAACACCTAAATGATGATGATGGATGGATTACAGTAACTGCCAAAAGGCTAACTGATTGGTGGTCATGGGTATGTTGTTAGTTTACATGGCTTGGTCTTTTTCGTGACATCATTATAATAGAGCTTGCCTTGCCGAAATCTTGATATTATTTTTGTTTCAGGTTGCCGAAGGAGCAAACCCATTTGGAAGTAATCCAGGGTATGTGTTGGTACTAATGCATTTATCTAATGTTTTGATGGTTTTTTTAATGTATTTTGATGATTTTATTGCTGCAACCTATTTGTGTTTGCAGGAAGGTAGTCGAGATGTACAAGCAGCAAGATCCAATCAAGCGGCTGTTGATACTAAAAGCACTTTGTGAAGTCCGATCTGAGGTATGCTCGTTGTGAAAAAATCTTCATTTTTTGTCAAATTTCAGTAAGCTAAGAATTTTGGTCAGTCTTGCTATTTTAATAAATAAAAAAACTACTTCCTCCATCCCAAATTATAAATCATTCCAAGAATCTTGAAAAGTCAAAGTATCTCAAGTTTGACCAAACTTATATGATAATATAATAACATTTACGATATCAACTAAGTATCATTAGATACTTCATCAATTATATTTTCATAATATAGATATTTGATATCATAAATCTTTATAATATTTTCTATAAATTTGGTCAAACTTGAGATGTTTTTACTTTCCAAGATTCTTGGAATGTCTTATAATTTGGGATGGAGGGAGTAGTATTTTACTGCACATTAACCTTACTGAAATTATCTATCATGCAGCAAAATGATGCGGTGTGGTATGTTAATGATGAAATGAAGAAAGGAACTCATATTTCCAACTTTCGGAAAGATAAACTAGGCAGTGGCAGTAGTGGTACTATATACTGGTAAGTCATTTTCTGTTCATTATCACTGCCCAATTCTTGATTTATCATCTTCAGTCAATGAAGTGCTGATATTCACAATTTAGATTGCTTCAGCATCAATAGGTTTCAAAACAGTAAGAGAAAGAATGTGATGTAATGAAACAATGACACATCTTTCTGCAAGTGAAATAGATTGATATGATGACTTGGGAAATTTTGAACAGAAAGTTCAGAATGGAATTCGATGCTACTGTAGTATTCTGGATAACTAGAATATGCTGAAAGTGTTCTATAATTTATACAATATTTATCCTTTTGTTCCTGTTTTGTTTGCTTAATTAACTTGGTCAATCTGATCCAGATGTTGAACCATAAGGAATGCTTTTCCATTTTTGGATAAATGAAAAGATAATCTAAATAATTTTTTTTAAGTTTTCTTCTTGTCAAACTAACCACACTCGGCGCGCCACCAACGATGACATGTTAGTAAAATTATTTTTTAACCATTTGATCCTAGTTTCACATCTCTTTTTTCACCATGCATCTGTCCTCCTGTGCATAGCTAGCATGGTCCTTCTCAATTGTCTGGATGATTACAAGTTTGTTATAAGATCATGGCTGCTAACCAGAGTTTTCACATGTATACATTAAGAACTCTTCTATGGATGTACATGTGCTTCAGATGTGGTAGTCTTATCTGGAGTTTTAGACCTTCAGTCTATCATCTTAAAGTTCCTATCCTTTCATCAACAATTTCCAGATAAATAAGTCAATAACTCCCTGTTATCCCCCTTTTTCCTGACCTTCATATGAAATCCTCCTGCTTGTTAGGTATGACGGTGATTCAACTATTGGCTATAGATTATACACAGAAGATGTAACGGTTGATTTTAAGCAGAATTGGAAGGGGAAGGGTGGCCGTTTGACAAAACCAGTTACCAATTTTTACTGGGAAACAGTTGCAACTAACCTTGACGAGTTTCTTGAAATATCAGTAAGGGCTTCTGCTTATATATATATATATTTGATTTTCACTTATATTTTTACTACTGTATTTGACATAAGAAGTCGACAGGAGAAGTTATCCAGAAAGGGCCATGCTGAATCTTCCATTGCAGAGCATCTTAAGGCAGAAATTGTTCCAGCTGTGGAGAAGTTTCAAAAGGTAGTTCCTAAGTTCCTATCTATTTCCACATATGTTTTTTGTAATTAGTATGAGAAGCGTTTAAAACACAAATGCATATATAATATTTGAAATAGCTGCATTATCCTTCGCATCAAGTATTTGTTTTCGTGTGGCTGATTTATCTGATTTGACTCTACAGAAAAAAGAGAGGCAGGAGAAGAAGGAGAAGGATAAACTTTTAGCTTTTGCTAACACTTTCCAAACCCGTTCATTGCGTGAACGTAGGCCTGTCAGCTACAATTACTGTAAGGAGCTTCTTTATTGATCATTTCATCAACACAAAAGGCCATCAAACATTCAAACTTAGTATGGTCACTTTTATCTGGCCAAGAATCTTTGGGGTGCGAACAGCTTGGTGGTTATGCTGAATGTCATGTGGCAATTCCATCCCTCATTTCTTCTGCCAGAATTTCATTGACATTGTATAAATAAATGCATCCAAATTAATGTGCTTCTACTATCTTCAACCATAAATTGTGAGTCAGTGATGGAGACAATTCTTACTGCAACACAGAACAGCATATGTGGTGTCTGTTGCATGCTGCTTCCAATATCTATTCTGATTGGGTTAAAAAAATTTTGAATAAAATTGACATGTGTGACCAACTGTCTTTTTCTTAATCTTGGATATCTTTTGTGTGCAGCTGATTATGATCGTTCCATTGAGGAGGCGATAAGAGCTGTACAGTAAGTTCAGGCCATTCCATCACTCCCCAGTATTTTATCTATAGCATCAGCGCGTGTTATCTTCTTATAGTAAAAGCATGAGTGCATGACACATACTTTTGATGGACATTCAAGGGAAAATATGTATAGAAAAATCTGGAAGTGGGAATTGAGGTTGCCTTTTTAACTTCAAAGAAATATCACATATGAAGGATTGCAATCTCAATAAGTTAATGTCTAAATGATCTTTTGAAAATCTATCAATTGTTCCTTTATTAGGTAACTAAAAAGCATTCTTCTTGAAAAGACTTGTACTGTACTTTGTTTAGGAAAGGAAAACAACAAGATTCACATGAGGCAGGAACAAAAGAGAAACTTGCTTCGCATCATGGAGACAAAGGTGCCAATGGAAGATCTGACATCAATTCTGAAAACAACAAAAATGGAGGGCAGGAGGATGCCAAGTACCTAAGTGACCTGAGCTCTGGTGATGAGGAAGACAGAGACTATAATGACAGGGATGTCAGCTCCGCTGACAGTGATGAAGAAAATAATGCTTCTGATTCCTACAAGAGTGACATGGAAGAGGAGGATGTGTTTGTACCGCGCAAGAAAACCCGTCTTGCTGCCCGTTTGGCAAATGACAAGCCTCGTGCAGGGCTCCGTCGGAGTCAAAGGAACATGAAGAATGATGAAGACGAAGAGACTATGCATCCAGGTCAGCTCACCCCTCCACCAATGGCAAAGAAAACACTGAGGCAACGGCCCACGCCTGTTTCCAAGCAGCCTGACACTACTTTCTCGGGCTCTGAAGATGATCTTGCACAGGTTGTTGCAGACTCAGAGGATGAAACTGAGTAATTTAGCTGAGGTTTCTGTTAGTCATGCGGCATTTTGCATTTTGCCTTGTTGGAGCGGTTGAAATTCCACAGGTTTAGCGTCACTAGGCACTTCCACATGTACGGGCTGGCGGGAATCAGACGCAGACAGCACCAGCGTTTTTTCCCCCATTGCTGATGAGTTATCTTCACAAAGTCATGGGGGGCACTTCTGACCCACTTGTATGGTGATTTGTACATATGCGTCTAGAGTCTAGACTGCGACGCATCACCACTGGAGCACCCAAAAATCTAGCTAATGAATGCTTCTTCTGATTATTGCACTGCGCGACCTGCTGTAATATATGTTATCCATGCATTCTGTAAGGGAAATGGTGCTTATGTTTGCCTGAGACAGTTTGCCTCTGCATCTTCAGTTAAGCAGGTTTATCTAGCCCTGCAATATTTTATATTTATTGCCATCATCTCTATGTACATGGCAGTTATGTACATGCAGGCTCTTTGACGAACGGCATCTCCGGTAGTCTTTGGAACCGAACCATTGTACTTGTTGTACATAGAAAGTATTATAGAACAGTCCACAAATCGGGTTTCTTACAGTCTTCTCTCAGTTCATCTATATAGTTTCTTGGTTTTTTACAGCCCACCTCTTCTCTCTCCTCCCCTCTCTCCTTCATCTTAGCATTCAGTCTTCTTTTCTCTCCTCCCTTCTCCTTCACCTGCTCTTATTAACCGACTGCATAAAGCTTCTTGTAGCCAACCATAATGCTTGCTCTTATTAACCGACTGCATAAAGCGAATTCAATCGAAAGAGAGAGAATCGAGTCAAAACAGAGAGTCCACGCGTGGCGGTTAAAATTTTCTAACGCAGTCTGAGTCTCCGATTTGTGGCAGAGAAAGCAACCTTTTTAGAGCTGTTGCATAAAAAAAATCTTTCATTTGGAAGGAGATCTATATATAAGTATGTACAAGAGATTAGTCAAAATTAATTTTTAAAAGTAAATTTGACTATTATAAAAAAAAATCTCTCTAACAAATAAACTCTGTAAATTACTTAAAATTATAGATAGACTACCTCCCTAGCAATCTAATTAAAAATTTATACATATCTTGGTATTTTTATTATGATAGAAAATATGTATGTTTAAAAAGCAAAACAACCAACAATTCGGAAGGTAGAGCTATATGCAATGAGGTGGCACTCTGGTACACTTTTTTGGCAAAGTTCCTTTGGAAGTGACTTTCTTAGTAGAATACCCAAGAGGACTAGCAATGTTATTCGGTTGATGGTTTTTACGGTTTATAAGTTGTCCAATGCTATTTTGTGGTGAGAGAAAAATATTGTATCGTAACGGTTGTCGACTAAAACTGAATCACCTAAGTGTGGGAGCAAATACAACCATTTTGCTAGTGATTTTCTGCCGATAGTCGGGCTGAAATTTCTACCATTTTAAAATACAAGAGAGTTTTTCTTTTGAAACAAACTATTTGAATATAAATATTTTTGTTTCTAAATTGAACCATTCTAGGTTTGATCGGATCTATAGAAAAAGATAATGGCTTAAGAATAAGCATAGTTAGATCCATTATTATAAAAAAACATATTTTTCCATTTTTATTTTTGTGTGCTATTTATTAATTTATTTATAAAATTTATCAAATCTAGATTGTTTCGTTTGGACAAATTCAAAAGTTAGTATAGTTTGAGATTGAGGGAGCTGCAGGAAGTTCCCTTTGTTTTTAAACATATGACGTGTAAAATTTAAATAATTTATCCTAATTCCTAAACATCATATAAGTATTTAGAAACAGGGATGGCTGTTGTTTTTCAAAAGCATCAAAATTTACGTTGAACAATGAACAATGACACTTGAACTTGCTATATGTCTATGAACTGAGCCAGAGACCGTGGGTACACACCGTACCTCCAGCTAGTTCTGAATGAACTACTAGTAAAATTAAATTTTATACTTACGAAAAGGTAAATACAGTAAATCTCTACTGCTGCTTCTTGACGAACTATTTATCTGATCGTTACCATCTGCCGGAAACACAAGGATTCATCTTCATCAGTCCCAGGATAGGCCGCCTCCGCCTAGCCGGCGGCCACCGGCGCGCGGTGAGGTCAGCGAAGGCAGCAAGGACGTGACGGTGGACGCCACGTTCGTTGCTGTCAAGGTAGCAGGACAGGAGCTCGTCCATGAACTCCCGGTACTCCGGCTCCGGCATCCCCTCGGCGCCGCACGCCGCCGCCATGCCGGCCATGGACTCGAGGAACTCCGCCTTCGGGTCGCTCGAGTACGTCTCCACCAGCACTGCCGCTCCTCGCAGGGCCTCGCCCGCGTCGGCCGCGGCCGCGTCGTCGACGACGACGAGTGAGGCCGTGGGCGACGGCGAGACGAAGAAGCGGTCGGACGCCGAGACGACGACCGCGCCCCGGGGCAGATCGCCCGGCACCGCCCGCGGCGAGGCCGCCAGCGCGCCGCCGGCGCCGCTGTCGTCGTGCCGCGGCGCAAGGCTGTTGCCGGTGCCGCAGGCGGCGTGATGATGACCGTCGTCGTGGTCGCTCGCGCCGAGGGAGAAGGACGGTGAGGACGATATCGCGGCGTGGTATGGGTGGGACGAGAGCTGCTGCGCGCAGCGCTGCCATCGCGTCGCCATGGCCGACCGAATGAACTCGAGCCTTTGCCCCTCCTCCTCAGCCTCAACTAATATGAGCTGATCGACGAGCTGAGGAGCTGAACCAGCTGAGCGAGCGAGCGAGCTGTGACCAGTTTGCCAGGGACGCCAACGGCTGGCTTCCACCTCTTCTATAGCGCCAAAGCGTCCCCTCGAATTGACCAAAGACCAAACCAAATCTTCCTTCACGCGTCATTTTTTCACCGTTCGTTCCGCTTATTTAAAATCGCGCGCCTGATTACATTTTTTTTTGACGAAGTTTAAGCCAACTTTGTATGGCGTTTCCATCTTTATAGAAGGGGAAAAAAAACTGACGACGAACTGTACGTTCTGCATACGGAAGCTCGCTCCACTTGTTCTGCCGACGGATGTCATCATTCCGTAATCGCAACGGAGACACTGGTAGTCGATCAATCTTATCCTTAGCAGCCGTGTTCCTGGAAAAGTATGAGAAATATAGAGCTATATACGGAGTACTTTAGAATTTTCGAAACAACGGTCTCCTCGGAACGAAAAATGTGATCTCGTTGCATGTTTCGGACTGCTATCGAGACTCTTATCTGCATGCTGTGGCAGAGGCTCTGCATCACGTGAGCTATCAGCACCTCTGCGTTTGGATCCTGACGAGCTGGCCGGCTGGGGTGTGTGTGTTTGGATCCTGTCGCTGTCAGCACCTCTCCGTTTTCTTCCGGATGAGAACACGGACTAACAACGGTCCACCAGCGTTTTAGGCAGGCGTGGCCTAACTTTTGTCGATGTCGACCTCAGATCACCGTTAATTCCGTTGAGATTTCTTCACAGCCTGACAGAGCCGAGCGGAGGAAAAGGCGAGATACCCGCTAGGAGAGCATTTTTTCTTCTTCTTTATTATTACCAAAATAACTTTAGGATCGGAAGGAGCCTGCAGTTGGTTCGTCACAATAATAAAAGAATTAAACGGCCGTAGAATTCCAAGAAAATCTGATCCTGGGTATATTTGCAGTCCTCGTTGCATTGCACCTGCACCTGGAGCAATAATCTCCGATCCTGCAGCATGCCGACTAGCTGCCGAGCTGCGAGATAGGAGTAGCTCTGAAACTGCGCGTAAGATGAACTATGATATACGATACGATGAATCTGTCAAAAATCTCAAAAATCACTGCTGCCTCCTCGTTCTTCTTTTCTGTTCTCGATCGAGGAAAATCACACACGCTGTGGGCCTTTGGGCCATCAAAATGAGGCCCAACGTCCGCCTGTGCTTTGGGTTTGGGCCCAACACGTGCTGCCTACTCGCTGAAAAAGACGTAAATCATGTGGGACAACGGAAAATGGGAAACCCATCACCTCTTTCACTTTGGGCGGCCTTCTCGTTCCCAATAGCCACGTTTTCCCGCTCGAAATTTCGCCCAAACAAACACCTTCCCTCGTCACTGCTTCTTCCCCTCCTCCCATTACCCCGACCCGGAGCTCGTCCACTCCGCGTCTCCGCTTCCCGGCTTCCCTTATCGACTGGACCCAGCCGCCGCCGCAGCAACCAGATCGCATTGGGGAGGGGAGGGGAGGGGAGAGGGTGTCTCTCCGCCGCTGGTGGCTGGGGTAGCTGTCCCACTCTGCCGTAGGAGGCGCCTCCCTTCAGCGAGCCATGGAACCGCGGCGGCGTCAGCAGCAGCAGTCGATCCTCTCATTTCTCCAGAAGCAGAAGCAGCCGCCGTCGTGGCGGGATCCCTCCGGTGAGGGCACGCCTCCCGAGAAGCCGCCGCGGCCCCCTATGGGGTCCATCGCCGGCATCATGGAGAGGCTCGTGCGCCCTCCGCATCCGCCGCCGCCGCCGCTGCAGGCCAGGTACGGACGGGCGCGATGGTAACTGGCCCTCGGTGGTACCGCCGCCCTGTTACTGTTGTTGTGGCGGGTGGTTAGGGTTTAGGGGTTTCGTTGGGCGTCGGTTAGGCCGTCTGGTTGGGTGATTGGGTCGCCGCGAGGCACGGATTGATGGGCTGGGAGGAGCTTTGGGTTTGGAGTGATAGTGCGGATCTAACCCATTATTAGTGCTGGGTTTAAGGATGTGCATTGTTCGCGGCTTCTAATAACAATTGTCTAGGGATTTTATACCATGTTTATTATTATTCATCTGTTTCTACTGCAGCTCTGCCTGTGAATAATCAGTCTGGCTTCCATTTTGTGGGTTATTAGATATAACACTCTACATGATGTATTGCACATATGCAATTAGGTAACTCCGTTTCAGTCATGGTTAGCCTCAAAGTATATTAGATTTTGATTTTTTGAGTTCACTGTGGTGCTCCGTTGAGCTACTTGCCCATGGGTTTTAGAGTAGCACTTGCATTGGCATCTGATGTATTTTTTTTCTTGGTCTGATATAGCTTTGCTTTCTAGTATTTTCTGGCAAGTTCTGGAAACACATTATCTTTCTCTTGCACCTTATTTTGCTATCCTGATTATGCTTGATTCTCTTTTATGCAGAGATCAATATGCTTCCCAGGTTAGACATTTGGAGGGGAAAAACTTGCCTGTGGAAAATCAAGTTCGCTCAAATGAGCGCTCTGGTGCATTGTTCTCAAGACCTATTCACGGGGAATACAGCAGAACAATCTTTCCCCCAGAAGGAGGTGCAGATATGGCTCCCTCTCAGGAGCCCCAAAAGCACTCACTGAGGTCTTCCACTGATGAATTTATTAGAGCAAGCACACTGTTCCCAGATTTTGGCTCAAATCAAGCTCCTATTCAGGAGCATCCAAAGAAGCTATTCTCAGAGTCTCATACCAATTGCATTCAGAGTACAGGCTTAAATGAGAACTTTGATGTGCAAACTCCTTCCCAGGTTGCCTCAAAGAAAATCTTCCCAGGACTTGCTCATGGTGCTGATACACCTTTAACTGGATATGGTTCAGATCAAACTCTTTTGCAGCATTCATCAAAGAAGTTCTCCTTGGCTTCTGCTAATGGTGAATACACTAGAGCAGCAGTGACAACCTTTGGGCAGAATTCAAATAATAGTCGTGCAGAGGAACCGTCAAAGATGCTATACTCAGGGTATTCAGACCCTTTACATATCAGACCAAAAAAATTGTTTGCAGAACTTGAGGCAAATGAAACTCCATTGAAGAATCACTCAGAGAATTCCTCCTTGCTTACGAATGGCAAATATAACGTAGCATCTGCTACACTATTTCCAGAACTTGACTTTAGTCCTCTGAAACCAGAAACACCAGCAATGCAGGCAGCTATTCCTCGCCTGAAGCGAGTTCAGGAAGACCAAGGTGTGGATGCCAACAACCAATGCCCTCCTTTGTGGGCCATGAACAAGAAGATGAAATCAGCTCATTGTTCTATTAAAAGTAAGGATCATGATGGAATGGCTGATAACGCACGTAGCAAATTTGAGTGGCTGAATCCATTTGCCATCAGGGATGCGAATAGAAGGCGGCCAGATGATCCACTCTATGACAAGAGTACTCTTTTCATTCCACCTGATACATTGAGAAAAATGTCAACATCTCAAAAGCAATACTGGAATATTAAGTGCAAATATATGGATGTTGTCCTCTTTTTCAAAGTGGTAAGATTGCTCATTGATGATTCAATTCATGGCATATAACATACTCTATTGTAGGACACACGAAAACTTATTTCTTATTTTCTTTGGTTTGATGAATATCCTCACAAAACTTTGTATGGTACCAAGCCATTTTTCTTATTCCCATAAGGAGTGAGTGTTTTTCAGTATAGGCTAACTGTGCAATTCTCCAATTGCTGTTCATAACGCGTTTAGCTGTTTTACTATGTTGATGAATATCACCAGATATTATACATTATAACCAATGTTGACAATTTTTGTTCTGTTCACTATCCTATGAAACTTTCCATTTCTGCACTTTATTTGCTATCCCCCCCCCCCCCCCCCCCCCCCCCCCCCCCCAAATATAGTCTTAGAAGTCATATAAGTATATAGTTATATAGCCTACTTAAGTGTTTGATATATCATTTCTAGGGAAAATTTTATGAGCTCTATGAGCTAGATGCTGAGATTGGCCAAAAGGAATTTGACTGGAAAATGACCGTTACTGGGGTGGGCAAGTGCCGACAGGTACATAAACTTGTATTTCTCTTGCTCATCATCATATGGTTGCTCTGAACCGTTCTGTACACCTAAATTTTGAAGTATCTCATTTACATCTCAGTATATTGTGCTGCTGGTTGAGAAGTATATGAACCACACAACCACTGGATCATATATCTTATCGTCCAGTCTATGTTATCGTTATTTCCCTGATAAGTCTATCACATGAAGCCTACCCCAACCTGCTTGGAAGTTTGGACAAAAAGGCCTTGTTGCTGTTTTAAATATACCATGGGGCTGATCTTGTCGCGGGTTAGAAACGCGATCATTTGCCTGCACCTGCCATTAGATTTGGGTTTTGGGGGTTGGGGACGGTGCTTGGGTAAATCTGGGACCCACGTTGTAGTAGTGTGGGAGGCAATGATATGGTGGCACGATGAGGTGGTCACGAACTTGTGTTTGGTGGGTGGCAGTGGCCTGCAGCACAACAGTAGTTCTGGTAGTTGACGGGAGTGACGAACTGTCACCAGTTTGCTATACGCAGCTGTCCTGACTCCTGTGTTGGGAGGCAGACTGGTGGAGCTCAGGTGGAGATGGACAGCAGTGCCAGAGACAAAGGAGGCGACTGATTCCATGCCTGTGGTCATATTTTAGCCGGCTTGTTCTTTTTCCAAAAACAATTATGTAGTAATATGTTATTTATACAAAAAAAAATATGGTGTAGCTCTTGTCTGGGATGACACTATGACAGGAAGCCTGAACTGATTGGGTAAATGCTTTCAGGCTCTAGCAATGCACCACTTTGTCATGTTTCCAGCCATCTTGATTTAAATTCTTGGCATTTAATGTATCACTACCTTACTAGCAATTACAATATACTTTCATGCTTTATCTAATCTCAGTCATGATTATTTCTTAATGGTATTGACATTAACTTCACATTTTTAGGTTGGCATTTCAGAAAGTGGTATAGATGATGCTGTTGATAAGCTTGTAGCTCGGGGTAAGCTCATCCTTCTGTTCGGTTTTGTTCATTTCCAGAATTATATAGTTTTTCAGGTTTATGCTTTATCTTTTTATCATAACATTATCCTGAGCATCAGCAAGCTCATGCTGCTTCAGGTTGGTAATGGTCGGTCAATGTGTCTATCCTTATCGATGTGGCAATACTGAGGGATTCCTTGCATTATTGACTCCTTTACAATTTGATGTTAGTTATGCTGCTTTCATGAAATTCAAATCTGCTCATTGGTTTCTACAATGCATAAGGTTTCCTTTGAACCTTATGGTCTGCAAGACATCCATGATAGCGCCTCTTTCTTTTCTTTTCCTTCTTTTTTGGGTGTGGTGAGGTTATTGCTGAATCTGACACCTATTTCCAGGTATAAAGTTGGAAGAATAGAACAAATGGAATCTGCAGACCAGGCCAAAGCTAGAGGATCAAATTCTGTAAGTATTCAGTACTGCGATGAAACACCATTAATTCCGAGTATTTACACTGATTATTCATCACCTAGCTAGTGGCAGCAAGCATGCCCCTACCTTTTTAGAGTCTCCCTTTTCTCAGTTGCATATCCAAATTTGTTTGTTCTGGTATGGCACTCTTTTGTTCAATGCACATAGTCATGTACATTGTGATTTTTCATCCTTCTATTTTGCTGTGTCGGAAACTTAGTTTTACTTAAGACACAATTATGGTACTCTGGATGGGTGTAAATTAGTAGCAATGTACCCTGTGCACCACAAATCTCTATAATTCAGTATGTGCTCATATTCTTCGCGCAATGTAAATATCTTCCTTACAGGTTATAATATTCTAGTGGCATGTAACATTTTTCCTCTAAAAAACTTCTGCAAGGTTATCGAAAGAAAGTTGGTTCATGTGTCCACACCATCAACTGCGGCTGATAACATCGGTACTGATGCTGTTCACCTTCTGTCACTGAAAGAGGTTTGCTTCTAGCATTTCTCCTGTCTTTGGGTCACCATACTTTTTTATGATGCTTTGGAAGTTTGTCCGGTTCAAACGGCATATAAGCATATATGGGTACCACACCCAACCTAACCATCTCACTCCCTCCATTCCAAATATGGTTCACTCTAGCTTTGTTCTAAGTTAAGCTCATTTAAATTTGACCAAGTTTATTGAAAAATTCACCAACACCTTCAACATCAAATAATTTCATTATTTTCTTCATGAAATACGTTTCAATAGAGCATTTATTCTTGTAGATGTTAATATAATTTTTTTGAAAGAACTTGGTCAATGTAAGAGAAGTTTAAGTTTGGACAAAGTGAACTATAATTTGGAACAGATGGAGTATAACTTAAAGCATTATTTCATCAAAAGAGAAAAAATGTCATCCTAGCACAAAATAATTCATTGAACTTTCCAAAGTGATATATAATTTGGAACATATGAAGTATAACTTAAAGCATTATTTTATGTAAAAAGAGAGAATATTTTGTGATTTTAGCGCATAATAATCCAATAAGCTTTCCAGATATTTTTTTAGATAATGGAAAGGCTCCAGCTTCATGCATCCTCTGATGCATACATGTCTTCATTTGTTCATTGTTACAAAGGTTCATCATGAACAAAGCAAAACAAAGAAGAAAATAAATGTGTACCCTATAATTAAGCAGTCAACCATACTTGGTGAAAAATTGCATACATTCAAAGAGTGGTTTGCATTGAAGAAGGCTTCCCTTTGTCTTTCCTTTTGTAGTTATCTCCAGAAGCGTAAACAATATGCTTCCCCCTCTGTAGCAGGGTGCTTGTAGGTTTGTTGTTAAAGATCATGTAATTATGGCTAAGCCATACAGACCAAAAGCTGGTAACCCAGTCCTACTAAGATCTGTGCTTTAGTACTAGTTCTGTAGTTCCCCTTGCATGCAGCTGACTCCCCTTTATGTGGTTAATACTTGTTTTTTATACCCAACGTTTGTTGTGGATACAAAGCAACTAGCATTCCAGTTTCTTTTGGCCAAAATATCCTTGGTCAAAATAAGCCATCTACTTAAGTACTATAAGAAAACTATTATTGAGTGGCCAATCTGAACGTTCTTGATAAACGAGCAGCTAATCTGAATGATTACCATGACAAGTGTATTAGATCAGAGTTGCATAATGCATTTGCTGAAACAAATAGTATTATTCTAGATTCCACTGACAGTTAGTTTTGTTCTTGCAGTTTCTCTTGGTAGTTTGGCATGGACTTTTTTTAAGTAACCAGCATTGTAAATTTGCAATTGAATATCTTGAATTTTGCTTCATTAACATTCTTCTTATGTGATTCTATTCTGATGCAGCCTTTCATTGGAACTTTCAGGTTACCCTAGCTTCTAGCGGTTCCCAGGTCTATGGATTTGCTTTCCTAGACTATGCTGCCCTTAAAATTTGGGTGGGTTCAGTCCAAGATGATGACTCGTCTGCAGCTTTGGGTGCTTTGTTGATGCAGGTATGCTCTTGTAGCCCTTTTTGATTGGTTTAGGGAACCAGAAACTGTTATTCATTATTATGCTTTTTTTTTCAGGTTTCTCCTAGAGAATTAATCTATGAAACCTCAGGTCAGAACATGCTACATTTTCAAATCCTTGTATTTTTAGGAGCTAATACCTATTCTATTTTGTCAGGCATCTCAAAAGAAACTCAAAGGACAATAAGAAAATATGCCTCAGCAGGTAAATGCTCCTAAAACACTATTCTCTTTCTTTGCCAGCAGATAACTCTTTTCTCAGATAGCAAGTTAATGAGGAATCACAGTTTGAAAACATACAAAAATCTTTTCTTAACTTCAGGATCTGGGAAGATGCAGCTGACCCCCCACTCTGGGATAGATTTCTCTGATGCTTCACAAATTCGAATGTTAATACATTCTAAAGGGTTCTTTAACACATCAACAGAGTCATGGTTATCTGCTTTGGACTGTGCAGTGAATCGAGATGTAGTTATTTGTGCACTTGGTGGACTTATTGGCCATTTGACTAGGCTCATGGTATACTTGGCTTACCTTTTTCTTCCCCTGATCATATTTATTAGTCATCCCAATTGATAGTGTTTCATTGGCTGTCCCTAGTCATCGTTTTCCATCGTTTATGTATTTTCGAATTATTCCGCAAAATATTATACATAATTTTCTCTCTACTATGTCAACCATCATCAAAATGTGTTCTAGTTCTAACTCTACAATCTGAAACCAGTTACATGATGCCCTGAAAAATGGGAAAGTCTTATCATACCATGTGTACAAAGCATGTCTAAGGATGGATGGCCAGACTCTTGTGAACCTTGAGATTTTCAGCAACAATTTTAATGGCGGCTCATCTGGTAGGAGCATAGAATCCACTTTTTTTTCCTGCTATCTTTTTTCCTCCTTTAACAGCAAAACAGGTTAAAGATAATATTGCTGAATCTATACCTTGTTGCAGGTACTTTATATAAGCACCTTAATCACTGTGTCACAGCATCTGGTAAGCGGCTTCTAAGAAGGTGGATTTGTCATCCACTTAAAGACATTGATGCTATCAATAAAAGGCTTGATGTTGTTGAGGGTTTTATCCAAAACTGTGGACTAGGGCCTACAACACTTGGGTATCTCCGGAAAATTCCTGATCTTGAGAGATTATTAGGACAAGTTAGATCCACTGTTGGGTTATCATCTTTGCTTCGACTGCCCTTTATTGGAAGAAAGATACTAAAAAAACGGGTAAGTGGGTTCTTTCCTCTTTCAGTCACTAGCTTATTGCAGCTTTGGATTTTCGTATAGAGCTATGTTTTGGATTGACATTGAAATGTGATGTCTTGTAACATATCCCATATTTTTTTGAATGAGAACATATCCCATATTCAGTTGATACTTTATTATGTAAGAAATGATCTTCTTAAGTTGTTGATTATGAAACCTTTCCTGAAACCATATTTTGTGCTTGCAAAAAATATTTCAATAAAGGCAATGTGTTTTCGTGCATGTTTTCATAATTGTCTGATTCGTTTTCATGGTCTCCAGTAATATGCTATGAAATATTTGCTTAAAACAAGCGTGATATGCAATCTTGAATATGTATACACATTAGTATTAGTACTAGTTTCAGTGAGACTTTTTGTTAACATGCTAGGGTTTCTAAGGGAAAACCTATGTTCTAGATTTGATTATTAACATCCGAATTTTCTAGTTTTTCTTTCTGCCAGTTGATTGCTTCATGCAATTTTTATGCCATGTTCCAGATTAAAACATTTATAATGCTCATCAATGGCCTCCGCAATGGTATTAACTTACTAAATGATTTACAAAGAGCGGATCATGGTGTCTTGGCACTTTATAAGATTGTGGAAATTCCATCATTGAGCTGCCTTCGTGAGTTAATCCATTATTCTGAACAGGAAATGCAAAATATATTTCCATGTGGCCAGGTAAAATATGCCATGGTTTCCCATCTGCATTAGTGTTGTATATACAAGTGCCTGTTTCTATTTTAGTTATTTACTATTCACTTGTATTTCTTCTGTTGCCATTACTTATTGGTTGATCTTGTGAGCTTCGAAAGGATTCTGATGTCAACAACAATGGTGCCAACTGTTTGGCTGAACTGGTGGAAGTTTTTATGCGAAAGGCTTCTGAGTGGTCTTTGGTGATCGATGCTGTCAGCACTATTGATGTGCTTAGGTCCTTTGCTGCAATGACATTGTCATCATTTGGTGCCATGTGCAGACCACAAGTTCTGCAGAAAGATGATGTGCCTATACTTCGCATGAAGGGTCTGTGGCATCCCTATGCTTTTGCGGAAAATGCAAATAGCCTGGTACCAAATGATTTAACACTTGGCCAGGATTTATCTGGTCTCAATCGTTTTGCATTGTTGTTAACTGGTCCAAATATGGGCGGGAAATCTACAATCATGCGTGCCACCTGCCTGGCTGTTGTACTTGCCCAGGTCTGTATAGTCTTCACTTAACTTGTCTGTTCATGATCTTATTCAAATGTAGTACCAAGGTTTTTCTCTTCTTTGCAGCTTGGCTGTTATGTCCCCTCCACATCATGTGAGTTGACCCTTGCAGATTCCATCTTTACGCGCCTTGGTGCAACAGATCGGATTATGTCTGGCGAAAGTATGTAATCATTTTGAGAAATTAGTACAGTTCCCACCGTATCTTTATCTTACTGTTCTGGGTCCAATGAGTTAGAATTGATAAATACATCTCTCTGTGGCAGAAGAGTAATACAATGTCAATAAATCCTTGGATTATCAGTAGAAAGCCCTCATTGTATTTAATTGAACTATTTTGCGTCATGAACTTGTTTAGTAGATCAGTCAATCTCTTTATATAGATCATGAAATATATGTACAACATTCAGTATGCTTGGGTAGGAGATGGCAATGACCTTGACTTCGTTTTTATAATACTGTTTGCAGGTACGTTTCTTGTTGAATGTACTGAGACTGCCTCAGTTCTTCAGAACGCAACTGTGGACTCACTTGTCTTGCTTGATGAGCTTGGTAGAGGAACTAGCACATTTGATGGATATGCAATCGCATATGCTGTGAGTCTTTTCTTCTGCAGTATCTCAAATCTCATACTTCATTGCTATGCTTGATGTTAATTTGGTAGCATTAGATATCACATATTTGGTTGATACAGGGAACTTTTTTATACGAAATAGCAACAAGCCCTATTTGGCTGGTTCATATATTTGGGGATTTGGTAATTTGCTAGGATTAGATATTACATCTTATCCCACCATTTCATGTATTTGTCAGAATCCTACCGTGTGTTTTATCTCTCCATTAAGATGCAATATAAATAGGTTATACAATCTTGAACAAAGGTGCATTGCCTTCATGTTTCACGGGCAAGCTTCTCTGTTTCTCTTGCCGTTCTGCAACAGCTTTTCTGGTCTCAAATGCCATTATTAATTTTTTTTGAAGCTTGAATGCCGTTATTAATTATTAATGATACCTAGAATTGGAACTGGTCCTACTCTTAGTCCCTGGAAATTGCACTGTCATACTACCACTAAACTACTCTCTTTCCCCTGTTTCTGTTTTCACATCAACAATACATGCATCTACAAATCTACATTTATCAGTGATAACATCTTGTGCATTGTCTTAACTGTAACTCAGGTGTTACGCCACCTAGTGGAGCGTGTGAGATGCCGTCAGCTCTTTGCCACTCACTACCATTCTCTCACGAAGGAGTTTGCCTCGCACCCTCACGTGAGCATCCAGCACATGGCCTGCATGTTCATGCCAAGGAGCGACGGCAGCGGCCAGAAGGAGCTGACCTTCCTCTACCGGCTGACCTCAGGGGCCTGTCCAGAAAGCTACGGCCTGCAGGTCGCCACAATGGCAGGGATCCCAAAGTCGATAGTGGAGAAGGCGTCTGTCGCAGGCCAGGTAATGAGGTCTAAGATCGCCGGGAACTTCAAGTCGAGCGAACAGCGAGCTGAGTTCTCGACCCTCCACGAGCAATGGCTAAGGGAGGCTTTGGCTGTCAGCGTGATGGACGGAGAGGATGACGACATCATGGACACGCTGATCTGCATCCTGCAAGAGCTGAAGGCTGACTTCAGGAAAGCGAGATGAGCATTCACATCACCACTAATCACGTGCGTAGGAGTACTAATTATCTATGATTACATTATTCAGCGCCAATGCTTGCATGTTAATGTTGTATCTTAACTACGGTGGATATATAAATCCTCGTTTTTTTCCATATATGCAGTGTATATATGTCTTATTTCTGCATTGAGAGACAAGTGCAATGTCTAGTGTTGACACTTGACAGGCTCGTTAATTTACTGGTTTGGCTCAGCTGCCCGCGTGATAAGGGCAAGAGCTGGTTGCCAGCCATAACTTACCATCATTTGTCATGTTTGATCAACTTTGGTTGCCACCACATAGTGTGGCAAGACTGATTTCCATTAAATTAGACTCCACACATCAATGATTTAAAAAAAGTTTAGTAAAATTCTCTTAAAATTTGAAATGTGGCAAATGTTTTGGAACGTTTATTTAACTTTAAATCAAGTCTGGCAAATTGCTGCTATCTGTTGTTGGGAACCTGACGGTGCCCTAAATCTGAAAGTGATGTGCTGTTCTGATTCTCGTGGCACATGATTGAACTCATGATGTTACCAGAGCAATTAACGGTGCGTGTCTTACTTTTCTTCTAATAATCTCCGCCAACTGAAACCTGAATTCTCCTCAACTGTCCAACGCACGAGCAGTGTTTTTTCTTTTGTGCCCAGTGTTTTAAGGATCATCGATCAACCAAAAATCCTATACCTCTCCAAACTCAGCTGGGCACATGTATGTACATTTTTGCTCCAGCCGGGCTCAGTAGCCAGTACATAACCCCGGGCACATGAGCAGCTTGGAGCGAGCCCATGCATGTGTGACAAGCTGTTCTATCACAAGTGTCACAGCCGTGCCAACACACAAGACAGCAGCCGGTGCCCGGTAGCCATGAATGCATCCCAAGTCGATCCGAGCCCGGTCACATGCCAAAAGGACGCACGCCTGCCAATCAAGCAAGCCAACGCATGCAGAGTTTTGCAGAGCAGGGCGGCGTCGCGCACTGCATGCATGCATGCATGCAAGCTTTGGTTGCTTTGCAGGCTTGCAGCTCGCTCTCGGTCACGTAGACGAGGTGCATGCTGAGCCCACCTCAAAAGTCAAAAGGCCCCGATCGAGAGGCCCATCAGTTTTAGCAAATCGACGCGGGGGGCGGGCACATTTAAGTCAACCCCGGCCTGCCAGCCCGCCACCAATTAAACCCCGAAGCAGCTGGCGGCTGAGCATCCATGTCTGTCCATGCCATTGCCATGCACATCGTCTCGCGCGCGTTTAAATAACCGTCGCGCGCCAAGGCTTCCCCTCACGCAGCAGGACAGGACAGAGTTCCATTCCATAGCTGATCGAGTTTGTAAGTCATGGCGAGGCTGCCTTCCATGGGCTGCCACCGGGCGATAGTCTTGCTGCTGCTGTTGCTGCTAGCCGTCGTGTCTGCTGCTGCACGGCTGCAGCCTGTGGCGTGGAGGCCTGGCATGATTAGAGCCGAGGATTGTGACAACAAACATGGTAAGAGTGGCGGCGGCGGCATCGGTGCTGGTGTAGGAGGCGGCGCGGGAGGTGGAATTGGTGCTGGTGGAGGAGGCGGTGTAGGTGTAGGTGCAGGAGGTGGCACGGGGGGTGGAATGGGCGGCGGTGGTGGCTTTGGAGGAGGTGGTGGTGTAGGCGGCGGCATTGGCGGTGGTGCCGGGTTCGGAGGTGGAGCGGGTGCAGGAGCTGGCGGTGGAGGTGGCCTTGGTGGTGGCGGGGGCCTCGGAGGTGGAGGTGGGTTTGGAGCTGGTGGCGGTGGTGGGGTAGGAGCTGGTGGAGGGGCAGGTTTTGGAGCAGGAGGAGGACTTGGTGGAAGTGCTGGAGGAGCATTGGGCGGTGGCGGTGGTGCCGGCGGTGGAGTAGGAGCTGGCAGTGGGGGTGGTTTTGGAGCAGGAGGAGGACTTGGTGGAAGTGCTGGAGGAGCATTGGGCGGTGGAGTAGGAGCTGGCAGTGGGGGTGGTTTTGGAGCAGGAGGCGGCATGGGAGGAGGACTTGGAGGAGGTGCTGGCGGAGGATTGGGAGGTGGTGGTGGATTAGGAGGTGGAGGTGGCGCTGGTGGTGGGTTTGGTGCCGGTGGGGGCGCAGGAGGCGGGCTTGGCGGTGGCGCTGGAGCTGGCGGTGGGATGGGTGGTGGCGGAGGCATCGGTGGTGGCTTCGGAGGTGGCGGCGGGCTTGGCGGTGGCACTGGAGTGCGCGGTGGGATGGGTGGTGGCGGAGGCATCGGGGGTGGCTTCGGAGGTGGCGGCGGCTTTGGTGGTGGCGCCGGATCCGGTGGTGGGTTCGGTGTCGGAGCTGGAGCTGGCGGAGGCATGGGCGGTGGGATCGGAGCTGCTGGTGGAGCCGGACTTGGAGGAGGAGCAGGAGGTGGCGGTGGCGGTGGTTTCGGTGGCGGCGCGGGAGCGGGAGGCGGGTTTGGTGCAGGAGGTGGCGCAGGCGGCGGAGGTGGCATAGGCGGCGGAGCTGGCATTGGCGTCGTCGGCGGGCACCATCACGGCGGGAGTAGCATCGCGAAGAGCAGGCATCTCAACTGACGAGACGAGCTGTTGCTCACATTCTTCCTGATTTGATTATACCATGCTAATAAGGGGACCTATAGGTAGCCTCTCACTTGACGATTACCTTCTCGATCTCATTTCCCCCATTCATTGTTTATTTCCAATTCTATGCCATCGCATCTTCCTGGGTTGCAGCAACTTTTGTACTACCATGTTACACTTCATTTCAGCACGTTTTTCAATTGTTCCATTCATTCATTCAATGGCGAACTAAATTAAATTGATACGATTTCAATGTGTTCTTTTCCATATTCCAACGGTCACGGTTGCCATCGCAGCTCCTCTGAATTTCCAACGGCCTAGAGCGGCCGGCCCAGCCGGGGCCGGCCCAGGGAGACGTTGGACTTTGTCTGGGTAGAGCAACTCGAGCGGAACACACAGGCCGTTGGGCTCTGCTAGGAGCGCTGCAGGCCCCCTCAGGATGCATGACCCCCTGCTATTCAGCCTTTTGTCCCCTGCGTCCAGTCATGGAGCCCAGCTTGCTAATTCTATCCTATCAGATTTTTCTCAAAAAGAAGAAGAAAAGAAGAAGAAAAGAAGCTTATATTACCATGATAGAAATACTCACTCCGTCATGAATCAATTCTTAAAATTCAGTCAAACTTTTTTAACTTTAACTAAGGGCCTGTTTGGTAGAGCTCAACTTCACTAGTGAAACTGTTTTTTTTATAAAATAGCTTTATAAACAACTCTCTAGGTGAAGCTCAGCTATTTTGGAAAAAAGTGTTTCGCAAAACAGCTTCACCAACAACTTTATGCATGCATATGAGAGAGAAAGAGGGGAGAGAGTTATGATAAGCTACTATTTTCAGCTTCATCCAACTTTATGTCTTTGTGAGGGGAAGAAAAACAGCTTCATGGGTGAAGCTATTTTGAAAAGAGGTGTTTGGTAAAAAAACGGCTCACAACAACTTCATAAAGTTATAATAAGTTGTACCAAACTGATCCTAAATTTATAGAAAAATATAACATTTATGACTTAAAATAAGCATCACGTAAAAATATATTTCCTAGATAAATCTAATGATATTAGTTTGATATCATAAGTTTTAATATTTTATTCTAGAAAATATGTTCTAGAAATATTATGTGAAAATATGGTTTTTGATAAATCTAATGATACAAGTTTGATACCATAATTTTAAATACTTTTTTTGAAATTTAGTTAAAGTTTAAAATTTTAATTTATAACAACTACATAAATCTTTCTTTTAAGCACGGAGGGAGTAGGTTAGAATTCTATAAGAGACCAATATATGGTATGCCGGAATGGAATGATTACGTTAAGGTAACGAGGAGTGGCCGCTTGATCCCACGGATTAAAGGCCAGCTACGGCCTTCAATTATAGGAGTATTTGATTTGATAGACGTGAAACGAAAGCTAGTAGCAGCAGCAAAGCTACGGCATCGAGTGTGCATAGCCCCCGTGCATTTTGACCGCGCTAGGCCCCACGCATATTTTCCACCTCCTAGTTTTTTTTTTACTTTAGAAGTACGGGTGAAATTCCTCTTCTTTTTTTTTTCCTTTTCCATCTTGTTGACTTTGGATTGGGCCGTGCTATGTAATAAACGGTACATCATGCTAGTTTACTTTCGAAAGTTTACAGGTACCAAAATTAAGTAATTTGTGAGGAATTACCTCAGTCTCGAAAAGAATGTAACTATAGGAACCGTGTCGACCAAATTTATTTTAAAGAGTATTAGTATTTATGTCTCTAAATAATTTTATTATGCAAGTATATTCTATAATTAATCTAATGATACTAATTTTATATCACGGATGTTAGTATTTTTTTTATAAAATTAATCAAAGTTAAAATTTATTGACTTCTCAAAAAACGAGAATTGTATACTTTTGGAGACGGAGGTAGTACTATATATATATAATAATATCTAGTGCGCAAGAAGGAAAGGAAAAATGGATAGACCCTGCCAGACACTGGTGGTGTGTGTGAAGTGAACTGAGAGAGAGAGACCTCCGTCTACATGGTTTAGCCGTTTAGGTCACCAACCCTACAAATTATTCGATCTGATCGATCCTAATGGCCCATGCTATGATTGTGACATGGGCTATATTTAGTACCCCATTCAAAACAAATCATATAAGGCCTCTTTCGATCCTTGAATTTGAATTCATTCTAATAATTTAGGTATAAATAAGCTTATGGTTGTATATGAAATATATTTGAATACTATTGTTAGTCATACAAAGAGAAAATTATAATTGAAGAGTAGAAACATAGCATATGGTGATTATTATAGAATCAAATTTTATTTCTCACCCCATAAATTTAAGATAACCATATAAATGAAAAAAAGAAGAAAAAAAAATATAGCTGTGGAGTGTCTGATTCCAAACTAAATAGCCTAAACGAAAGAATCCAAATGACATCTAAGGGATTTGGTATACATTGTCTTCACCCCCAGGGTTTTGGCATGCATTACCGTCGGGTCTTGTAGGGTTGGTCCAGGGTTTCTTTCTGGTGAGACCCAGCTGTTGAATCTGTCCTTTCTTCAAACCATAGGTATACCGTATAGTAGAGGAATACAGTAGTTTGGTATTACTCATGTACCCCATCCATAAAAAAAAAGCTTTTCAAGGAGGCAAGTACTTTTAAATTTACTAAAATCTATAAAGAAACTATTAAAAATAGGGAATAGATATTATTAGATTAACAATTGAACTATTTTATCTGAAGATATAAATATTGATACTATTTTCTATAGATTAGAATGTGACTTGGTTCAAATCTAGAATTCTATTTTTCATGGGTTGCAGGCAGTACTCTAAAGTGAAAGTGAAGTAGTTACAAAATGAACGAGGACTAGAGCAACTCACGTAATTAAACTTATACAACATACACCCAATTGTTAGCCGTTTTCTTGTTAGAGATTGCTGCTTGAATTTTTCTGCTTATGCTGTTGGTTTCCCTCGACCGAAAAATCCTACAGTAGGAAGTATTTAGTACTAAATACTCCTTAAGTCGCTCTGATTTATTTAGTTCATTCATCTAGACATATTATAGATACTAGTATATTTGTTCGTGCTAACGCTACGGCTTTATGGAGGGAATGCTATAAAAAAATAACTAATTTGTTTTTGCAAAGATTAACTAATTTGTAGTGTCGCATCCTTCTCAATGGATGGATCACCACCTAGCTTACTAACCAGTTCATGAAAATGCAATGGGTGAAGCATTTCGGCAAGCACATGGAGCTGCGTCGACTTCTTGGACTTCTTCGCGCACTCGAGGGCCATGCTGACGTGCCCGCCGGCGGAGAGCTCCTGCGTGAGCTTCCCCGTGGGCACGCCGATCTCCAACACGAGCGACGGGAGCCTGTCGGGGCGCTCCTGGACGGCGAGCGTGATGCGCGCGCGGCGGTTGCCCGTAGAACGTGCCGGTGACGCGTGCGCCGCCACTGCCGCTGTGGCCGTCGTGCGGCCACACCGCGGGCACGTCGATGGGCAGCGACCGGATCAGCGCGCGGATCGTGCGGAGCGCCCGCGACGGCTTACGGACGACGGCGGGCGCGCGCGCTTCTGCGAAGCTTGCGACGACGACTGTCCCAGCGTGATCCCCCGCGGGCGCGGCGTAATCTAGGCCTCCCTTGGACATTTCCCTGCTTCCCTCCTAAGCCTGCTCCCGAGTCCGCTGCCGAGGGAGAGGAGGCGAGGAGCCAGCCACGCCGGCCGCCGCCAGTCCGCCGCGGTGCCGCCCCACCCCGCAGGCCTCCCCCGCCCGTCCAGCCGCAGCCTGGGCGCCTGGCCAGCCCCTTCCCGCGGTGGATCATGAGTCCGCCGCCGAGGGAGAGGAGGCGAGTCGCGACCGAGGGAGTGGAGGCGAGGAGCCAGCCACGCCGGCCGCCGCCAATCCGTCCCACCCCACCGGCCTCCCCCGCCCGTCCAGCCGCGGCCTGGGCGCCTGACCAGCCTGTAACACCCCTGGTGTTTAAACACTTAATTAAAACTTGATCATGACATCATATGCATTAAGCATCATTCATTTGATTGAGAAACTTGTTGTGCATTGAACTAAAATGAGTTTATTTGGTTGTGTTTGATCATTTGTATGAATGTTGGTCATCTTTTCAAATTCAAACTTCTAAATTCTAATCCAAACCCTAATTACAAAAGGGGGGAATTAAACCCTAAACATGACTTTCAAAATCTATAAAGAATTTGCATATGGTTGTTTAAGCATTGTGGTAGATCTCTGTTTGAATTGCATTTATTGTGTTTACAGTATTTCAAGTGCTATTCAAGTTTTTAGAGTAATTCAAAAGGGGGTAAATCTTTTTAAAAAGGGTTTCAAATTCCAAAAATGCATTTTTATTTCTAAGCCGAATTTGAAAAAGTGCATATTGCCAAAAGTATAGATCATGAAATTTTGAGCAACTTTGGTATTCAAAGTTTTTCATGAAAACCCCTGAAAGCTTGAGCAATGTACAAAATTGTACCAGGGGCGGTTCAGTCATTTCTTCAAGCACTTGCATGGCGATGGTGAACTTGACGCCGACACCTGGTTGGCCAGCTGCCGAGCTCACCTTGCGCCTCATGTCCGCAACGAGCATTGCATCAAGTGCGTGGCATCACCACGACCTCGTTACCACCTTCAAAACGGGACGTAGTCCACTCCTTGCTCCTCTTTCACGCTCGCGACGTCGTCCGCTCTGCTCCGCCGCGTGAGCACCCCACCTCGACGAGCTCGTCCGAGCTCATTAGCCACTGCCAAGTCCCCAATCCACTGCCATTACCTTCGCATTGACTTCGCGCATCTTCTGCACAAGTTGGTTGAAGCCGCTGAGCTCCCATTCGCCCAGCGCGACGTCTTCTTCCTCAACTCCGGCGAAAGCGCCGCCGCTCTGGTTCGGTGTCGCCTCGGCTATCCAGGAGCCGCATTGTTTTTCTCTTTCTTGTTTCCTATTCCTCTTTCATCTCTGAACCTCGTCGGCTTCACCGTTTCCTTTTTGGTGGCATGTAGCTCCGGGAACATCGACGTTGCCGCTCAGTTCATCGTCTCCGCCGGCACGGTCTTCGTCGCTAGCACTCTCTGCCTCATCTCTAGCCGCGCCAGCAAGCGTTTCACAACCGGGGTGAGTTCCTCGAACTCTCCGCGTGCTTAGTCGTTCTTGTTTCGAGCCGTAGAGCTCGGTCCGCGAGTTCCGCCGCCGTTTATGGCCGTCGCGGCGGTGCGCTCGTCGGTGGGACGCGTCTGTCCATCTTTTTCCAATCCGAGTCTTACGCTAGGTTCGCCTAGTCGTCGTGAGTCCGTCCGCGGTGTTCGTTGTTCGAGCGCGTACGTCGTTTGGCCGGCATACGTCGTGTGGATCTCGGCCGTGCGCCATGGTCATCGACGAGGTCGATAGGTTAGAGTTTTGGTTCGTTTTTCGCTTGCTTCGCGTTGTTTGGGGGCCGCTGAGTCCGTTGGTGTGCTTGGTTTCTCCGACGCATGCTTGTACTCGTCGGTGCGTGTGCGACCGAGCGCGGGTTGCCGCCATCGCCGCCGGTGAGGAGCTTGTGAGGGTTAAGTTCGGGTGTGTCGTATCTCATTGTGTTCGGGATGAAGCGCTGAGTCCAGCGCACGAGTCGGTTGAGCGTCGGGCCACCGCCCGCGACGCGCCGCCGTGTTTTGTGGTCACCGGCGTCGCTGCTCTGCGTCTGAGTCGCTGACGGGCGGGACCCAGCCGTCAGCGAGTTAAATCAAAGGGTTTTTCCCTTTTTCTTGTTTGAACAGTTACAACTTTTGTTATTTTCATATGTTTAAATCTATGCATGTTTAAATTCTGCAAAAATTTGTGAATGCTCCCTGTTATGTATAGTATTTAAGAAAAATATAACATGTCCATGTTCAGTATGTTTTTAATCCTGTAAAAATGCTCAAACTAATTGAAAAATGACATTTCCATAATTTTTCATGCTATGTGAAATGCTCCAAAAATTCTGGAAATTTTTGTGTTACCTTTATACACTTATATCTTGTTGTACAAAAAGTTTGGGAATTTTTGGATGATCTGTTATACATGGCTATTTGTTTAATTAATTATAAAATAATTAGAAACCCTAATGACTTTAGGTTTTGGGTGATTTTGAATTGTTTGGTGTAATGGTCAATTGTCCAGTGACAACCACAGTATGGACATGGTTGATGTATTGCTGTTGGCTCAGTTCTTTTGGACATAATTATTAAACTAGATAATCTTTTATTTCATAGTTTAATTAACTTGCTTTATGCCTTAGTTTAACTTTTCCTTCATGAAGGAAAGTTGTACTCAAGATGTTTAATCTGTTTTGTTCACCTTTTAAGTACTGTTTATGTGTTACAAAGCATCATGTCTATCATTTCAAGCATCATTTAAGCATAGCATATTATCGTGTAGATTGTTCGTTGGTTGGGTTGGATACCTCTAGTGAAGAGGTTTTCTCTCTTGTTGAATCGGAGACCGAGTTTGTATATCCCTCCAACCAAGGAAAGCCCCGGTGCATCTAAACCTTTCCTTATATTTAAAATCTTTTATTTAAATACACTTATGGTTATAATATTGCATTATGGTACTTTATTAAATTCCTACTTGAAGCATGGCCTTATCCTTGTTCTATTGAACCTTTACCTTGTCACTTGTTTAAAGATGAAAACTTTTGCTAAAAATGCTTAGTATGCTTAGAGTTTTCTAGTAGGTGATTTTTGGTCACTTACACATAGCGTGTTGCTTCGGCAAGTGGTTATGCTCTTTTGAGAAAGGAATGTTGTTGGGAGTAATAATTCGTGACCGGACGGACACGGTGTTGGAGAGCCATCAGCGGTGTCTGGTGAGCGGGTTCTTTCCGCCTGTGTCATTAGGAACCGTCCGTTGTAACAAGTCCATGGGTTGTGACTTTAGAGTACTTATCACATAATTTAGGAAGCCGGACTCTGGCTAATCTAGTCTAAAGGACGGTCAAACCGCACTAGGAGTGGAGAGATGGCGAGAGTAGTGTGTACCCTCCAAGTTAGCGAACTGAATGGAAGTGTATTGTGCTCTCGGGTAGAGGAACTCCGTTCTCGGATAGAGGATCCAGGAAAAGGTAGACATATGTGTGCTTTAAGAGGTTGTATATGTCGTGTGATAGGGAAGCCCCAACTGGGATAAACCGTTTCAAAGCGTTGTGTTCCTCGGATATGGAAACATAACCCTGTCTTTTACATCGTAGTTAATGAAACTTAAATTGGATACTTGTTGATTCCTTTCATGGATGTTTATTATCATGTTATCAATCATAAATTTAGATTGTGTAACACCCGAAAAATTTGAATTTTGAAATTAGATCAAATTTGTTTAATTTGAGTTTTTGTGCTCATGAAATATAGTAAAATAAAAACTTTTTGGAATATTAAAAGTAACCTAGGGTTTAGCAAAGTGGTTGAGCATTCATGCCTCTGCATAAGAATTTTGTGTGGAGTGATTTAATCAAAGCAAGAAAAGGATTTTCAAAATGCTTTTGAAAATGGATTTAGAAAATGTTTTCAGTAAAAGAAAAGGAGCTCCTCCTCTCCCTTTTCCCTCTTGGGCCCGATCGGCCGAAGGCCCAGCTTCTCCTCCCTCCTTTCTTCTCTCCTGGCCCAGTGCCCCAGCCCACGCGCTCTCTCCCCTCTCCTTGGGCCGCACCAGGCCGGCCCAGCCGTAGGAATGCCCCCCCTTCTCCCTTCCTTCCCTTCTCGTTGACAGCCGCGGCCCACACGTCAGTGTCGCCCTTCCTCTCCTCTCTGCAACCGACAGCTCGGGCCCGCCTGTCACCTTCCTTTCCCCTCTCTTCTCTATGACAGCCCGACCCCGCTTGTCATCCCCCTCAGTCGTCCCCAACCGGGACTCTGGCGAAGCAGAGTCCGTTCCAGCTCCGACGTCGCCTTTGTGTGCGGGCCACGCCGGGACTCCTTCTCCTCCCGGCCCTTTAAATAGCGGATGAGACCCCGCACCGCGTCCTGCAATCCCAGCGCCGTCATCGCCCTGCCCTAGCGGTGCCGCGCCATCTCCAGAGCCTGCAGTGCGCCGCCGTCGCCATTGGCACCGCCTGCCGCATCTCCGCCTTCTCCGAACCGCCACCGGTCTTCGCATCGTGGTGAGCAATCTCCTGTACCCTCCTTTCTTCTCTCTCCCTTCGTCTTCGCTTACCTACGCTCGTCGGAGCGTCATCGACGCGACCCGAGATGCCAGCGCGTGTGGACCGCTCCCACCGAGCCACCGCAGCTTCAACCGATACACCTGGAGCACTCGCCCTGGTTCCCACTTGCTTCCCATCTGTTCTCCTTGCGCAATCGTGCCCCGTAGCGCCTTAATCGCGAGCTCCCGCTCAGTTCGGCGATGGTGCCGCCGCGCTGTCTCTGTGGCTGACCGCCACCGTGCATCCTCGACCTCCGTTTTAGCTCTCGGTGAGTCCGCGTTCCTTCCCTCTACCTCCCTGTGCCCTCAGTTTCTCTCCCTGTGTGCTCTCGCCATGCCGTCGTCGTTCTCAGAGAGTCCGCGGCCACGGTCGTACGTCGCCAGCCGACTCCGTCCTCTCTTTGCTCGCGCGAAGTCCGCAGATGAGCTCGCGCTCTCTCCCTCGTTCTCCCTAACCCGTCGGTTAGTCCTTTGGTGCCCTGGAACGCCGTATTGGCTGACGCTGGCGAGCCCCCCCCCCCCCCCCCCCCCCGTCGGCCATGGTCACCACCATGTCGGAGCACTGTGTCGGACGGGTTCCCCACTCCCTCACCATCGGTCTAATCTAGGTCGTTGATTTCAGATCCAGCCGCCCAGATCTCTCCATACCCCTTCGGTCTATGGAATAGTGTGGACAGGGTCCACAATCCCGCATCCGTGGCCACATCAGCCGGTCCACCGCAGGCCACCCTATCCCAGGCAGCCACGTGGGCAGTGACCAAGTCAACGGCCGGCCACCCCCTCTCTCCTCTCCTCTTCTATCTGATCCGTCTGATCATAGATCAACGGATGAGATTAGAAGATACCCCTTCGCCCTGAAAATTTGCTAAAGAGCCCCTGCCTTTTCTTCTTCTCAACCCGCCGTCCAAAGCGCCTTTTGGGTCTATGTTTTCGCCACTGGAAAGCGTACTCGGGTTCAGATATGTTTTTATTTCAAAATAAAAAGAAAATCTTTACTTACAAAATTGCCACCGAGTTTGAAAACCCTATAACTCCCTCGTTTCAAATCCATTTTGGCCCAAACAAGTCGCGTTAGATCCGTAATTTCAATATCTATCTAATGGTACAGTTTTCATCTATGTTAAAGTCTTTTGAAACTCAAAGTAAATTAATTCTTTAATGCTTTAATCTTGTCCTTTTCAAAATCTTGTTTAATTTATAAATCTCTCGTTCTAGATCCGTTTTGTCCCATTCGAGCTGCGTTGGTTTCGTAACGATAAGATCTACCTGTTAGTAACAGTAATAACTATGTTTTATTCTTTCAAGTAAAATGATAATTGATTAATCTATAAGCAATGGTTTTCCAATTAAAACAAATTAGGGTTTCCACCTCGGCTTTTAATAAAATAATATATACCTAGTTTAACCTTGTTTTCCAAGAAAGTATAATGTGAATTAATTCAGTTTGGGTATTTCTCTGAAGTATCCAATACATGCTTTTTATATAGATAAAATAAATGAAGCCTAGTTTTCTTTTTAAAAGCTAATCTTTCGGTAGTCGTTTCTTTTCCGTTATAGATCCGATTAGCGTGTTTCTCGCGTCTGTGTGATCGTAGAGATCCGTAGATTTCTTTTAAAGCTCTTTTCATTGATTGGTGTATTGCTCTAAATAGATCCATTGTATGTTATGCATGTTTGTTCAATTGCTTGTGTGGTGCTTACAATCTTGTCCAATCGGTGAGATTACGTGGAGATCAAGAAGAAGCCATCAGGAGTTTGAGAATGAGTTGAAGAAAGGATCTAAGCGTCTAAGGCAAGTATAGCATGGGATCTTCCTTGTTGTCCTATTCACCTTAAATACTTAATTCATATGCATGTGTCTACCTTGTTACCCGTAAGGATTACCTAGATTTGATATCTTGTGCCTTGTCACCTTTGAGGGTTTGCATATGAGTAGTTTATGCTAGTGCTCATGAAGAATAACCATGATCTTGTAACTTGACTAATGATATATGCAATAACGATAAAAGATGACTTTTTAGCAACGTGGACTATAGGTGGAACATCAGGAACCCACACCTGTGTTCTCACTCATAGGGATATTTCCGTAAGAGATTACCCCGAGAAAACAGTACTACCATAAGCTAATGGGCTCTGGCTTGACTCAGTATTAGACTTTTGCTAGTTTGTGGCAACTTACCTGAGAGGGCGCAAGAAGGGCTCTGAGAAAGTGGGGACTTGGTCTGCCAGAAGGTGCGCTGCGGTGACTTCTGGGAGGGGAGTTCTTACGATCTCGTTAAAGGGAACTTGTAGCGGGTTGTTACCTATTAGTAGAATCTGTGAACGATCTCGTAGTGAACCCTGCCGGCCTACCTTGGAAGTGGGTTAAGAGGGTCGCGTCCTCGGGCGAAAGGGTAATTCACGACTTATGGGTAAAGATGTACACGTCTGCACAGAGTTAAAAACTATCATGATAGCCGTGCTCACGATCAAGAGTGGTTTGGTCTCCTTACTGTGTGATGTCCTTATGTCATGGCTCATCAGTTGTTATTTGTTACTGATTATTGTGACTTGTTCATATAAGCATTATATCTTGTTCACCTGATCATGTGGTTATTTGGGCTTATGTTGAACTTGATGCTACTCAACTGCTAAAACTATGATTTACTTAAAAGTTGATGCAGTTAAACCCGTGTCAATCCTTTTTGAGCCTCATGAACCCCATGCTATCTTGTTGAGTACGACATATACTTACGCTTGTTTTACTTTTCAATATTTGGATAAAAATCCCGGATGGGTACCGGTTTGCAAGAGTTGGAAAAGATAGGCTTGTGATCAACCAGTCAGTTGGTCCCTGTGGAAGTGGAGTCTTCACCCGAAGTTCGGAGTCGTCTTTCCGCTATTTGTTGTGCTAAGGTTATCCTTTGACCTTATATGTTATATATTTAAGTATTGTCTTTTGATGCTACTTTAATCTGTGGCTATATGTGAGATTTGACTTTCTGGGCTCACATATGGTGTATATCTGGTTTTGTCCTTAAAACCGGGTGTGACAGATTGGTACTTGAGTAATCTTTTTATAAATGCTCATTTATGCAAAATTCTTGATATTTGCAAACCACACCTTGAATCCTATGACTTGCATACCTTTTGTCCACCAAATATTTTTTTTTGTCCGATCTCTGTGGCTTCGTGCTGCATGACCGTTGTTTCAGTTGATGAGGATGAAGAGTAGTTGTCTTTGCTTGACTCTTGGGCAAGAGTACCTCGGTTGTTTGTTTATACTCTATCAGCAACTTGATGCTATGTTATCTTATGACACTTAAGTTATGTTTCAAAACTTATGGTTTGTAATATGACTTCAAATTTTCGCTACTTTGATGTAATAAAATTTTATCGTATTACTTCTGCAATGTTTGTAATGAGGAGATCCTGTTCGGAAAGAGGTGAATGACCCGCTGCAAAGTGGTGACACCTGACGGACTAATTAAGAATTGAATCATTTGTTTGGGATTAAGTCGGATGGACCATTAATCCTGGCAAGTGGGCCCTTTCTTAAAAGGTTCTGTCACACAGCCCCTGCTCCTCACTTCCTCAGGCCTAGGCGCCTTGGCGGCCGGCCTGCTCCCTGCCCAGACAGCCAGGACTGCGAATGACGCCACCACCACGGCGGCCGCCCGACGACCGGCGCTAGCACTCTCGCCGGTATTGCACCCTCGCCGCTCGCTAGTCACAGTAGTGCATCCGGCGGCGCCGCCGCCAGCACTTAGGCGAGCTCGGGAGGATTTGTGTCGAATGGCTAGGGTTATAGGTGTTAATCTTGTTTTTTTTCTTTTTTCTGTTGCTAGTGGGATATGATCCCTGGTCGGCAAGTCGCGGAGGGCAGTGCGGGGTGGAGGGATGCGGGGTGGAGGGACGTGGGCGTGGGTGGGAGTGTAGGAGTGTCTTTTAACTTTTTAATCTCAGTCGTTGCATCCGTAGCAGACGTGTTGTGAGTCGTTGATTTTGAAGGAGGGAATTGGCCTGGAGAAGTAGTGTACTCCCTCCGTCCTAAAAAGAATGACGTTTTTGACTTCAACACTTCGTGTTTGACCATTCGTCTTATTCAAAAAGTTTGTGTAAATATTATATATTTTATTATGTCTTGTTTTAGTATTAGAGATATTTTAATAATAATTTATTTATTTTGTAATTTACATAAATTTTTTGAATAAGACAAATAGTCAAACATGAAACGTGAAAGTCAAAAACGTCATTCTGTTTGGGACGGAGGGAGTAGGACTTAAAATTTTGGTGTAGTGTAGGAGTATTAAAAAAATACTAGTTTATTTTGGTGTAATGCACGTGGACTTACTGTCTAACAGTGCTGTCATCATGCATCTTCTGCATAAAACAAGAATATCACAATAAAAAAACTATTTAACCTAAGAATATACTCTCTGCATGATCTTCTAAGAGTAACAAGACAACAAAACTCCTACCTAACCAACACATGTAAATAGGAGCAGGTAGAGAATATTTTTTTTTCTTTCGAAAGATCAGGATCATGCCGAGAATCAAACCAGTGTTTGTATCTATTAATGTTTTATTTATTCACACGACTTCCTAATGCCATATAATCAAGTCGCTCAAAACAAATAATGCACATATATTACTGAATTTTAAAACTCAACCTGTGTTTGGATCGAGGAGACTAGTTTCTCTTTTAATGTGCTTTGGGATTAATCATTTGAGCTTGCATACACATCTTAGACCTTGTTTGGATGCACATGTATCTTCTTGAAACCACAAGTGTTGGAGTGTATTTGAACTAATTTTTTCAATAGACTTCAATCCATATGATTTGATGTAAATACATGTATATCAAACAAAACACTGAGATAGAAGAGCGAAGGTAACAATAATAGAGAGGTACGGTTTGTCCTAAGTTTTTTTTTGTTTATATCTGGCCATCACCTTATAGATTCATATGTTTAATAACTTCCAAACTACAGTACTATATACGAAAATTTCTCTGAAGGCGACTCTGAAATGAATAAGTTTTATGACGTTAAACTCTACAATTAATTAATTTGGTGTCAATGCAAGGATAGGAAGTTTTGACTAGATAGGTAAACAATAAAGCTAAAACAACAAGATTTTTGAAACAGGGAGCAGCTTGAATGATGATTACTGATTGATCCCATGCCCTGAGACTAGCATCCTTCATGGCTTGATCAATAGTACTCGTAGGTATAGGATGAGAATCTTCGTGACTCGAAAATAATAGTAATTGCAATAAAAAAAGCAGCAGTCACAATCATCAGGCTCAGAATTCTGCATGGGCACGGCACCAGATCAGCTCGCATCGCCACCAACAGTAGACACGTTCACGTCGCAATTGTTTACACGGAACCACGCACAGTCCGCGACCCGGTGACAGTACACGTATGGAAGCAACGCTACTCCCTTTCCCAAGGAATTGAATATTTCACGAACAGTAGTAAGAATTTGAATCCATATTTTTTTAGTAATATTAAAAATGCTGTGCAAGTGTACATGGTGTGGTGCAGTAAACATAAATTATTACTTGTCCGGCACTGTGCTCTGCTCACTGCTGCTGCCATCATGCATTTGCAATTGCATTTGCAGAATACTGTAATGGCTGCAATAAACCTCGCTGCAGCTTCGCATGGTCCACAATATTCTCCAGGAATTTTTAGTTTCTCGGGCAGCGCACCCTGCTATAGCTCCTCCTCTGACCTCTGCTCCAATAACAGTAATTAAAAAAACGTATGAGCAAAACTGAAAATAATAATATGAACATTCGAGCAAAACTGAAAATCTCATCAGCAAGACCCTATCTTGACTACAGTACAGCTACGTAATATTTAATTTTACACCTTTTATAAAAACAATCTTTACTTATTACAGTAAGTACACACAGAACCATGGACATGCCGTGGGGTGTACGTGTACGGGCAGTAAAAATAGTAATAAGATAGGAGTACGTACACTGCTAATGGAGTACTGTAATTGTAGTATCGTCAGAACACGCAAGGAAACACAGGCACCTGAACTTTGTACAGTGCTGAGAATCTGAAACCTGTGGGACTAGTACACTACAGTACTACTATACTACACTCTCAACACTCCCATCAGCTATTCAACATTCTGGTGCCATGTCCATTAGACAGCGTTTATTATGCGTGCATCCTTGTTTAAGCTGCCTGTCGTCTTTCGATACATATCATGCGTGGAAGTGGAATGACGACGATGGGCAATAGCTAGCTGGGCCAGGCCAGAGGCAGTAGCACGTGAAAGATCAGCTTTATCCGGCATTGCATTGCATACTGTGCTGTGTTTAGATCCTGAAAATGTGGTGAAAAAAATCTTGTAGCACTTGTCATGTTACACTGTAGCAATTTTGTTTTTATTTGATAATAATTGTCCAAATATTGATTAATTAAGTTTAAAATGTTCGTCTCGTAAAGTATAACAAAAACCGTACAATTAGTTTTTTTATTTCATCTATATTTAGTACTTCATATATGTGCCGGTATTTTGATGGGACGGGAAATAGAAATTCGATGTGATGAAGAATCTTGTAAAGTTTTAAAATTTTGGATAAATTCCGGCGAACTAAACAGAGCCTGTTTTGTGTTTCCTCCATCCATCTGCATCACTGCATCATCGCGCCATCACGGATCACCTGACGCCTGACGGGGAATACACATATACGGAGTATATTACTCCGTACTCCACCCACCAAAAATATACGTACAGTACTCCCCGTTCTAATGTACGTACAGTACTCTACTTCCGTCGAGGAGTACTGTATCGTCTGTACGTGCGGGCAAGGCCAAGGGCAAGCACGTGCGGTGGGACCGCGCCGTGCACCGCTCCTCCCCGTCCACCCTCGGGCCGTACGATCGCAGGCGGATCTTCATGATAGGCCGTCAGATGCACCTCGCGATCCGTGCACGTGGGTCCCTGTCCGGTAGACGACAGCAACAAGGGCCTCGACTGCTCGTTTCGAGAGCACGGCCCCCGTCTCAGCTTTGCCTTTGTTGTAGTACTCTTCTTTACCATACCATGCATACTACGCGCCATGATTTGGATTTTGTAGGAATTCTCTGAAATTGTATTATATATACAGTAATAAATCCTACAATATATAAGCTCAATTTCTTTTAGTACATTACACGGATACAACTTTTGTGGTCCCACCTACTTCTGTTCTTCTCCCCGAGCAAGGAATCCCCCTGGTCACACCATTCCAAAAGACCAAAGCGTTGCGTAAATGGCAGTGACTATTCTACTCCATTTACTTCCGGCAGTATATACGATTAGAAAAAAAAATACTATTCCCCATCCCAAAATATAAGGTATTTGAGAGAGTCAAACTTATATGTATAATACCATTTACTATGTCAACTATTTATCATTAGATTATTCATCAATTATATTTTCATAATATACCTATTTGATGTCATAATTTTTTATAATTTTTTTCTATAATTTTGGTTGAACTTAAAATATTTAAACTCTTTAAAATTCAAAATTTTTGTAATGCTGCCTTATAATTTTAGAATTGGGGATTAATATTGTAGGTGGAAAATCTTTCACGTTGGTCCTTAGATTTCTGTGTTAAAAGTAGGGGCAACATATCTGCAGCCGACAGACTTTTGTCGGTATTTCCCTCTACTTTTTTTTTTACTGTTGTTGAAAAAGAAAAGGTGAAAACCCCAAGGAGAGAGACAAAGAAAAGAAAAGAGGGAATCGTTTGGGGGTGTGGGCCCACTCCCAAGCAGGCCCAAAGGGCCCGGTGAAGGAGGTGCCAGTCAGCTTTGTCAATGCCGGGCCATCGCTGTCCGCGTGAAAGCGGTGCCAGCGTGGGCCCCGCTCGCCGGCTCCAGGGCCCTCTCCGGCCTCTCCGCCGCACGGGATAGATCGCGCTCGCCGCAGGTTACAGTGGGGTGCGCGCGTGGCGTGGCGGGTCACCCCGTGCCACCGCCCGGTGGTCCCCACGTGCCAGACGCCCCCACTCTGGCGTAGGAGGGCGTACACGGGCACGCCACACCTGGCTCTCTCTTGTCTTTGCTGAGCCGTGCTCAGGTAGTCCGGTTGACGAAGAATCAGACGAGGGTAACAAAGTGATGCGTGCACGGACCACACGGAGGCATGCTGCAAACATGGCAAGCGTCTCAACCTGCATGGCTGCATCCTCATCGTCTATCAGCCATCAGGGTCTTCTAATCTAAAAGGGGCGGATCTAGTACTAGTAGTAGTACATTGTTGGATCTGTTTTTCTCTTTTTTTTATCATTAAAATGTATTTTACCTGGGTAGTGATAGGCTGCATGAATAGTTGGTTGCCGTAAAAATGAATTATCTCACCTCTATGGCTCTATCGGAATGCACTGTGCTCATAAAAATGGGTGCACTGTGTTCGTACGTTACTACACTGTACTACTGCGTAAAAATGGGTGCACTGTGTTTTTTTTATAACAGCTACACTGTACTACGTAAAATCATGGCAAAATAGCCGTTTTGGTCCCCTCAACTATCATCGAAGACTCAAATTAGCCACTGAACTATGAAATCAACCATTTTGACCCCTCAACTATCAACGAAGGCTCAAATTGGCCTCTGAACTATCAAAACGACCACTCTGGCCCTTAAACTTATAATTTTCATCTCAATTTCATCCATTATCCCTGATCGATGGATACATGGATAGATGAACTGCGAAAAGGTCGAAACTGCCCCTCATTATTTTATTTACTTGTTGATCGCTCATGACGTTTCCAACCCCATCGTTTGTTTTAAAAATACCAAAATCTGATTAAATGTTAGAGAATTCATAAAAAAAATTGTTTTACCAAAATTTAATGTTCAAAATCGGTTTTGTTTTACCAAAATTTGTTTTACTACAATCATGATATACCTTTTTATTACTCGTTTAGAATATTTAAAGCTTATATCATCTCATAAAATTCAAAACTAGGTTAAAGTGAAACAGTGGATGCAAATAGAAGTAAATTCTAGTCTAGCTTAACCCGGTAAACTTCGTGTGTTTTGTAAAATCATGCCACAGTACATCATCATACATGGCTGGTGACAACAATCTGTGCTACATGACCCACATAGAGGACGACGCCGACTAACAAGATCATGTCTCATGTGGATAGCTCCTCATGAAGAGTAACTCCTCAAATTTGCATCCAGGTTATATGTTTTGTACTATATTTGTTTAGAGAGATTATTCTCTACTATGCACCTTCAACGATCTGTGCTAATTGATTTTTCTAAGTTAAAATAAGTTTTTTACGAATTTTTTAACATAAAATCATATTTTGATATTTTTAAAACAAACAAGAAGGTTAGAAACGTCGTGAGCAGCCAACAAGTAATGAAAATAATGAGGGGTAGTTTTGACATTTTCACAGTCCATCTGTCTACGTGTCCATCGAATCAGGGATAATGGATGAAATTGAGACAAAAATCATAAGTTTAAGGGCCAAAGTGGTCGTTTTGATAGTTTAGGGGTTAATTTGAGCCTTCGGTGGTAGTTCAGGGGTCAAAGTGACCGTTTTGATAGTTCAGGGGCCAACTTAAGACTATGGTGATAGTTGAAAGGTCAAAACGGCTATTGTGCCTAAAATCATAGACGGTGAGAGATCATGGACGGTGCTGCGGCTGCAGAAGATCCAGCCCGGAAAAGCATGGGTTGAGTTTGATCCGGATCTTCTGTGCTCGTACCTTGCTGTGTCCTTCGTCCTGCTGACGCTCCACCTTTAACGAGAATGATTGGGACGCATCATCATCATCATCCGTCTCGGTGCGCCACCGCCCAGAGTCCTGCGCTGCGGCGCGCTACGCTGCGCTCTGGTAAAAAAGAAGAGCACAAGAGAACGATAAAAGGCCATCAAAGCCTCCGTTCAGGTACGGCCTGCACAGGGCGTCCGTACGAACAGGACGGCGCAGAGGATCCGATGAGGTAACGGAGATAACCGTCCAAACCATCGGGTAGGGTACAGACTACCGGGCGCGTGTGTGTGTGGTGGCGCCTGCGGCGTTGAGCACCTGAAAACTTGCGCAAACCTTTTGTCGGAGCCTGCGTCTACTGTCACTGAGATGAAATCTACACTCCACACCCCTTGACAACTTAAAAAAAATTGAGTATCATTGAGTTTATCACGCGTTTGATATGGAAACATTGATATTATCTTATACTCCCTCTATCCTAACTTATAAATATTTTAAGAATCTCGAAGAATCAAAGCATCTCAAGTACTAATAATTATAGAACAATTTATAAAGATTTATGACATCAAATATGCATACTCTAAAAATATAATTGATAAAAAATTCAATGACACTTAGTTGATATCATAAATGTTTTTATATTATCATATAAGTTTGAGCAAACTTGAGATACTCTGAGTCCCCAAAATTATTGAGATCTCCATTGTTAAATAATAATTATCAAATACAAATAAAAATACTGTCGTGTCGTTTTTTTTTCATCAAAACAGCTAGTCCTAGTTGCGGAGGTGAGTACGCCTGTCGTCATCTTGTGCGCTCGCTCGCTCACACCGTCGTCGCATGGCATGGCATGGCATGCATACATTTGCGATGGCAGGTACAGTACGCGGTGGAGGACCATGGAAACAGTGCCCTGAGATGATGACACGACACGAGCAGAAGAAACCAATCCACCACCGATGGATCGAACGAACGAACCCATCGATGGCCGATGTCGATGCCTCAGCGTTGCGTTGCGTTCACCACACTGTACGAGTGTACGGCATGGAACGCCGAAACAGAGAGCAGCAGGCACCAGGCAGGGGATAGATCGATGATGGAGCAGTACATTAGGGGCCCGGAGACTGTGCGATCGAGTGGCCATGCAGCGCCGGCCCCACCACGCCTCAACTCTCTCTCTCTCTCTCTTGACAGTACTCCTACCGCATAATGACCTGCTGCTGCATGCTACCAGTACAGTACAGTACAGTACTGCCATCATAGATGCAAAGACTGTGAACCATGGCGAGATATTGTCCGATCCATTCATCATCGATTCTACTGTTAAAATAGAATAGAATAGGAGAGATAGGTGCTCCTCTTCGATCGTCCTCCCTGCCTCCAATGGCGAAAGAAAAGCAGGGACGCTTTCAGAAAGCGAGCTCGTCACGAGACGTACAGGAACACCCCCGGCCGGACATGGCACCACACGCATTCAGACGCAGGCAAAGAGATCTGCAGGGGGGGGGGGGGGGGGGGGGGGGGGGGGGGCGCCGAGGAAAAGGGAAAAAATGACGCTGAATTACCACCGGTGAAAAAACTCGGAGAACGACTTTACTACACTTTCTTCCGTTGGAACAGAAGAAGGAAACAGTAATAGTGGCGCCTGCCTGCCGGCAGGTTAAAGCGTGCGCGATCTGAATCAAGATAGAGCAGCTTTGAAGTTCTCCGGGAGGGTGGAAAAAAAAGAGGAGAGAAGCAAAGCTATAAGCACGGTCATGGTGATGATTTTCTCTTTTGCAGCACACGGCACATCTTGCATCGTTCAGTGCTCTCGCGCCACGGAAAGACGAGAAAGAGGCATAGTGAGAGGGGTCCCCTAAAAGTCCAATCATTGTGCATCCCCAAATTATCTCTACAAATTAATTAGTCGCAAACTCTACAAATTAGTCGCAGCTGCAGTAAGAACAGATTCAATAAACTTAGACTTTAAGCTAAGTCACATCATCTCAAGACAAACTGAAAAGACAAGTTGTACAATAATTAGACTCCTTATGTAACCTAAAATTTTATTTTTTTATTAATTGGACCCACATGCTGCAAGAAAATGAGCCAATGGCAACTATGGAAGGGGTGATATATTTCATTCTCTCACCTCTGTTCTCTCTCTCATATAGGATTTTACTGAGTTGACTTAGCTATAAGTCAAGTTAAGGTGTATTATTGTACGTGCTCTAAGTCGTGTTCAGAGAGTGAAAGCGTGAGATGAAATCGGAGGGAGCTGCGTGCGGACTATCATAGTATGGTGTTGTATTTGGGTGTGTATTATTGGGTACTCCTACTACTACATGAGTACAGAAGCAGCCGGGCATGTGCCACCTGCAGGCAGTGATTACGTACGCCCATTAATAAACCTTGAACGGTTTTTGCATGCAGAAGCAGAGGTGGTTTTGGTTTTGGTTTTGGTCAGTTCAATGGAGAGACGATCGGGAAGATGGATGAATCGATGAGTGGATGACGTTGGACAGACGGACAGGCCGCATCCACGCGTCCGTGCACCACGTCCTATTTCAAAGGCGTCCAGGTTCATGGAACGCCGGAGAATCTACTATTACTGCCGTTGAGTTTTCCGTTCAAGTCTTGTGTGTGTGTGTTTCAAGCAACGATATACAACACGAGCATGAAACGAACGTGCGGCGTGCTCAATTGAAAAAAAACGTAACGCATGCAAATGACTAAAGCAAAAAAAAAAAGAGTAGTAGGCTATATTCATTGAACCCAACAGTTTGCCGCCGTTGGATTTGGCTGTTCAGATCTCTCTACCCTGCAACAACAAATTAATTCACCTGAAGTGTTTCCCGTCTTTTTGAAAGACACACACCAGCAGCAAGCCAGCAAGCATGGAAACTGATGAAATTACAGGCCAGGCACGAGACGGTCTCCAAAGCGAAGCTACTGGTATTGCGTCGTCGCCGCGCAGCGCAATACACCGTAGTACAGTACAGTAGTACAACGCTGTGCCGGCGTGGGACCCAAGCAGCAGGTCTCATCGATGGCCGGCTTGGAGTGTCCAGACTCTAGAGAGAGAGCCCGCGCCGTACTGTACGTACGTTCGTCACTACGTGGACGAGGCAGCCTGGCAGGTGGTATTTGTACGTATTTCTACGTGTACTGCAGTACGTACAGACAGGGGCAGCAAAGTTAAAATGTTACATCTGCCTGCCTCCCTCTCTCTGACATCCATGAATGGCAATCCAGGCGGAGGTGGGTGCAGTACAATTTCATTTCATCACAAGACTCCTTCTCTCTCTGCGTCTCTGATTTTGATGCATGCAAAGGAGTGGTCAGAGAGGCGAGGGGTATCAGTTCGTACAAGTAGGAGCAGGTCACTGTGATTTCACTGCCACTCTGTTCCCTACTCGGCTTCTTCCTCCCCTCTCCAGCCTCTCCTCCTTTCCTCTCGCACGACGCCATTGCCGAGTGCGTGAGGGGGAGCCAGAGGTAAAGCGACGAGGAAGAGGAAGAGAGATAGAGACAGCCAAAGGCGAAAGAGAGAGAGAGCGAGAGACCAACAAAAAAAAAAAGGGTAAGGTGGGGGTGCTCGTCGCATTGCTCTGCTCTCTTCCCCCCACTTTCCTCGCCTTATTTCTTGCCGCTGTTCGTTAATCCGAGCGAGAGCGATGCGTGCGCCGTGCACCTTTCCTCTTCCTCCTCGCTGACAACGGGAGGCCCGCCTCTTTCTTGTTGTAGTTATCAGGCGAGGACGACGGGCGACGGCGACAAGCGAACTAGGAGGACGTTTGGGTTCGCCGGACGGACGCGATGGATTCGTGACCTTTTCTGCCCACTTCCTGACCTCACCGGTTTCAGGAGGCTGCGTCCGCGTCCGCGCGCGTCGGGCGGGCCCCGGGCCGGCGATGCTGCGGAGGATGGTGCCCGCCGACCCGGCCCCGGACTCCTCCGGCTCCGGGTGCGGGGGCGGGGACGCCCGGCCCCGCGTTGGGAGCAGCGGCGCCGCGCTCTTCGCCGTGCCGCGCCTCTTCGTGGGGTTCGCCGCCAAGCCGCGCGCAGCGCCGTCCGACGCGGAGTCGTCGTCCAGGAGCCCGACATCGCCGCTGGACCCAAAGGCGCTGCTGCTCCGGTCGCCACGCTCGCCGCGGATGACCTGTTGGGGCGCGCCGGGCCTCGTCGACGCGCTCGCCGCCGACACCGGCAACTGCCTGCTCAGCCCGCGCCTGCGCCTCATCAGGCCGCAGCAGCACAGCTCCTCGTCCTCGCCCAAGGACTGCGGCGGCGGGCACTCGCAGCCGGAGCTCGGCAACAAGACGATGTCCTGCCCCGCCCCGGACACCACCGCCGGCGCTGGCATGTCGTCGGTGCCGTGCAGCAGGTTCCAGTTCCACCGCCACGCCCACGGGGATCTGAAGTCTGGTCCTGAGGAGGAGGAGGCCACTCGGTCGGAGTCGTCGGACACCAGCAACGCCAGCTCCAGCAAGCGCCACTCGTTCGACCTCGGCGGCAAGCTCCCGGGCCCGGGCTCGGCGTCCCGGCGCTTCGCCGGGTCGGTGTCCGCGAGCGAGATCGAGCAGTCAGAGGACTACACCCGCATCATCGCGCGTGGGCCTAACCCCAAGACGACGCATATCTTCGGCGACTACATCCTGGAGCCCCGCCGCACGACGGTCGGGGGCGGTGGTGACCACGAGCACGCCGCCGCCGACGCCATGGAGATGGAGTCCGAGGAAGGAGCCGCCGGGTGCTGCTGCTACTTCGTGGTCAAGTGCGCTGCCGCGGAGGCCGCCGCCGCCAAGGGCGCCGATGACTTCCTCAGATCCTGCTTCGCTTGCAACAAGAAGCTTGATGGCAACGACATTTACATCTACCGGTAATGCCATTATTATCTAATCTAATAACCTGACGATTCTTTCAGTGCATCGATCGATAGGAGGATCGTTTCGGAGCTGTGCTCTCAGATTCTCCAGCTGGGCTCCCTGATTCACTGGTGAAGTGATTCTGTGGCTGAAAATGATTCTCTTCGATTGTTTAGGGTTTAGGGTCTCAAAATCAGCATGGAGAATCATTTCACAGAATCAGGTGAAGCTACTTTTTTCCAGCTCTCAGCCTTTTAGTTCATTTTAGAGAATCACTTCACAAAATCAGCAGAGAATCACTTCTCGCTGGAAAATACGTTTGGTAATCAGAAAGTGATTCTGCCTGAGAATCAGCTCCGTGGAGCGCTGCCAAATGGCCCCTTCATTTCATTTCGTTTGGGGAAGCATTTCAGTACATCATCGATAGGTTCTCATCAGAATGAAACATTTGATTCGTGCATTGTTTTTGTTTATCTGACGTCAGCAATGCTAATTCTTTTTGTGGAGAAGGAAAAAAAGGGGATTGCTATTCTACAGGTGCTTGTTTTTTTACAAGCCAGCAGGCAACGTGGTTGGCCATGGGTTATGCTCATCTCATTACTGAAGACTAGCAAATGTGGGGAAAAAATGTTAAATTTCTGGAAATGAAGAGATGATGATGATGGAATATTAAGTCGATCGAGCTAGACAACACATACTGAATTATTGCTAAATTCCATGGGTTTTTTATTTTTATTAAAGGCGGTTCCAAACTAACTGAACAGTTCGTCCGTTAGCACTGGCCCATTGATCCATTCATCCCATCCATCCAACTGAACTGAATAATTGTTCTTGGCATCGTATGAATTCCATTCACAGTTCTGAACAATTTTGGTTGCGTGGTCTTACTCATTTTTTTGCAGCGGCGAGAAGGCATTCTGCAGCGCCAATTGCCGGGACCAGGAGATCCAGCTGGAAGAGGAAGCCGAGAACAACACGGGCAGCGCGTCCCCTCGGTCCTCCATCTCCTCCTCCTTCCACGACGACATCTTCATGGCCGGCATGGTGGTCGCCACATGACCTCCACCCACCCGCTGCCGGCAAGGGCGTTTCCCCGCCCCTCACTCCTCCTTGCACGACGACAGTGGGACTGGCGATCCTAGCCGATCGTTCACGGTTCAGTGCACATCGCCGCCGTCGTCGTCATCAGTCTGTTGCTTTTGGTTCAGCAAACTGTACGTGATGGAGGAGCCGAGAAGGAAGAAACGGCGCTCTGCTGCGCTCATGGTGGGTGGGGCATTGTCGCTAGTCCTGGGAACCTGCGGAGATCTTGGGTTTTTTTTTCAGAAAGAAAGAGAGAGAGGAGATAGGAGAGCTCAGCCTGCCACTGTAGTTTTGATCCAAAGGCTGCCGGCCGGCCGGGCAGTGGTGCCCCCATCATCCCTTTCCATGCTTCGCTTTTCTTCTTCTTGCTTTCCTACTCGTAGCAGCAGTGACTGTCTGTGTCTGCGCATCGCATTGTCTCTGAGATAATGACATCGAGCTGCTTTGAGTCATTTCCATTGCCTCCTTTGCCCTTTTCCCCTATGTGCAGTGGTGGTGCTGGAACTGAAAGGACCTGAGATGATGGGTTTCTAACCACTTGGTTTCACTCGAAACCGAGAGCATCTTTTACCAACTGAATGACTGATGGGGTAAAATGATGAGAATTGCAGCCTTTGTTATGCGACTAAAAAGGTTAAGATCGTGCTTTGGAACGCAGGATTTTCAAAGTAATTGCACAGGAATTTTAAAGAAATCAGTTTATTTTCACAGAAAAACATAGGAACGATGAAAAATTCATCGTCACCGGTGTAAGAGCAAGTATAATAGCCGGCTGTAAGCGGGCTAAATGCTGGGGTGGAGGAGAGAGAAGAGAAGCGGGCTGTAAGGTTACAGTCGGCTCAGACACAAGAACCAAGGAACTATGTGAGAGTGACAAGCTGAGAGGTGGGCTGCAAGAATCTGCAAGAATCCTTACAGCCAGCAGCTGTATTATGCTAAAATCTGAATAACAGATTTCCATTACTGGCAAGGGCAATGCTAAAATCTGAATAACAGATTTCCATTACTGGCAAGGGCAATGACGCAGACCGATTCTCTCACTGAAACAAGAGGCCAGGCGTTTGCTGAAATCCATGTTCCGATCCGATTCGATCAGGTGGAGAATCGACCCCATTGCCCATTCCCTCTCTCTCTCGCCCGTGTTTCCACAAATGGGCTCTGTTGACGAGGGAAATGAGCCATGGCAGAACAGAGCAGGCGCAGGCGTTGTATTCGGAAGGCCCGCCTCGTATTGAATTCAGAGCCGCCCATTATGGACGCTGCGACGGAGCAGCAGCGTCTGCGTCTTTTATTTGGACGCCAGTCGTCGTCAGGCATCCTTGGATTCGTCCTCTGTTCTTCGGCGAACCACGAGCGCGTCGCTGCGCCAGCGTTTGTTTGGCGATGCGGACGGCGTTTCCTGCCGGAAGGCGAACCTTTTGCCGGACATTTCCCCACCTCCGACTTCCGAGGAAGAAACGGAACGGCACCCAAAGGACGGATTTGGCGCCGGAGCGTTTCAATTGCCCTGGATGGTTGGATGTGCAAACTTTGAGAAATAATACGCGTCTGATGGGCTTGTATGATGCTGTATTTTTTTTTAGAGTTTTACTAGGGCTCATGCCCCGGTCTTTGCAACTATGAAGTCAAAAGGCCAAGAAGCAAGAATCCATTACAGAGTACAAGAGCCTCTCATCAACCAGAACCAAGAAGCAACCATAGAACCCACTCTGGCACTCTCCCCTCTCAAAAGCAAAAGGAGAACTCTCAACCTGAACCAGCCACTAGCAAAGCACCACTCACCCCTCAGAAGGAAGCAAAACCACGTACCCTTACATAAAGGCAGCTCCGTAGAACTATCTAGAGACTTCCACTAGAGTTCTCACGATGTAGCCCACTTGACAGCAATATCTTCATCGTTAACGTCACCGAAGACTTTGATCCTCAAACCATCGTGGAATGGACCGGTCTCAAATGACCAAAACAGAAACACACAAAACGAAAACATATATCTGATCGTTTTTGTAGCTCATAAGCTGGTTGATACTCTGCAAAAGAAAAACACTGTTTCAATGACCGATAAACCAAACAAATAGGGCACCGCGACAAGAGCAACACGAGCGAGCTCTCCCACTCGACGGCATGGGGAAGGTGACGAATCAACCGTGAGCACAACATGGTGGTTTGGGTCCGGTCGGACGTCGGGCGTGGGATACATGGTGAGCCGACTTTAGGGCCCGATTGGACGCCGGACATGAGATACATGATCGAACATCCTGTTTTTTTGGTCGTTTCAGTGGCTAATAAGCTGGCTGATACATGAAGAGCTCTGAGAAACCTAGAGCTAGAGCAGAGGAGAAGCGCTAAAGGATATGCCTCCCGCCCTTCCGAGAGAAGAACATGGGAAGGAGTAGTCTAAAATATTCCGAGAAAGGAACTAAGGAAAAAATGAGTCACGACACAAGATGCGCGGAAAAAAGTGTGACAAACCGGCCCACGACAACAAAGCATAGCAGATAGAAAAGATGATTACAAATTCTTTTTTAGGAAAATCAATAATATCTTTTTTGAGCTAAAAATCAATAAATGGAGAAGCTGAAATTATGAGGTCCAATAAAAAGACCGAATACGAGACTTAATAGAGACAACCGCATGAGTTGGGCTTCAAGACTCCCACGGCCCTAGTGGGCTGGGGCCCGCTCAGCAACGTGGCCGAATCCCACACCCACACTCCGGATCAGCCTGCTCGTCGGACCTGTCCCCCTCACCGACCGCACGAAATCCCGGAACAGCCCTTGGCGTACAGCCACCTTGGAACCTCGTCCTCCAGCCCACGACATAAACCTCCTGCAGGGTGCATTTGTCATTTCCTGCCCCGTCCCTCTTTTACGCACAAGGCCGATGGCTCCCCACTCGCGAACACCCCAAATCACCCTCCGCATCGTGCCTCGTGATTTCGTGCGAACAGTAAAGGTTAGGGGCATAAGAGTAATTTCCTGCCTCAAAAAATGTCCTTTCTCCAGTGGTGACCCACCACTTACTCGCCGCGTGCGCTTTCGCCTCCGTCTCCGTCGGGATGGCTCTGTTTCCTCATCCGCGCCACAGCCTGAGCCACTCCACTGCCTCCCCCAAAACTCCGAACGCGCTAGCACGCTGGGTGTGAACGCTGGGACTGTGAGCTAGCTAGGGCTTCGCTTCTCCGGCGCGGGATGGGCTACCTGGTCCTCTCCCCGTCACCGTCGCCGTCTCCGCCGCACGCCTTCCAATACGCCGCCGCCTCCTCGGGCGCCACCGCCTGCCGTCGCCGCGCGCGGCGAGGCGGGGCCTTCGTCATTGCCTCGGCTGCCTCGCCGCTCGATGGCGGTCCTTCTCCCGCGGCGGCGGCGGCCGCCGATGCCTACCTGCTGGCGCGGCGGGTGGTGCTCCTCGGCGCCTCGGCCATGCCGCTCTTCAGCCTCCGTGACGCTGCTGCCGCGCCCACGCCCGTGGACATCGTGAAGGGTTAGTGCCTAGCCTATTCCCTGACAGTGTTGGTGTAAAATTTCGTTCTGCACTTAATCGTCCCGCGTCCGTCTTAACTTGGGTCCTAGCCACGCTGTGGAGTAATGTTGCGAGTGAAATCCGTATGCAATTCTGTGGATTGATGTTAGCAAATGTTAATATAGGAGCGTGAGAGTATCAAGGTGACACGTCGTTTCTGTAGAGGACATTACTATATAGTACTGTGATTAGTACGTATTATATATAAGAATGCATCAATTATTTGGGGTTGGCTCAAATGTGCATCTGCCGAATAGAATGAATTTGCATTTTTGCAACTGTTGTTCAAACAGTGGATACATGAGTTTAGAATACGCTGGGTACTAAATCCATGCATGAGTATGCTCTAAGCAACTTTCGTGTTAGTAGCAGGCATTATTTTCCTTTTTGTAGCAGGGCATGCATGTATGAAGAAGAGTTAGTAGATGCTAAAAATGTTCCCAGAGTTGAGAATTGAGATTGCTTCCGAAGAAATTCAAACTTTAAACCAACTTTCTCTCTGATTTTACATGTCAAAATGCATTAGCTCCTTAATGGTTGTATGCCTCTTGAGTCTTGAGTGTTGGGACTTGGGAGCATCACTCATACTGATGAATGAAGAACTAAATTTTTTGAGTTTATGTAATAACATACTTATACAAATGGTGGTCTTGGTGTTGATAAGTCGTCGAGCTAAATCCTATTGTTCAAACCTGATACCCTATCACAATGGCAGAGTAGATCTTGCGCATTAGATACATGTGTGCTTCATTTGCTTTGTTCTTAGATGGAATGTATCCTGTAATTAACTTCAGTGGAATGATTTCAAGCGATGTGATTTTTTGTTCTGCAGTGCGTTGCAGAATCTAGTGTTTGTGGGAATCTATGCTAATTCTAGAAAGGTTTCAAATGGTTCCTAATAATTATGGTTCCATGTGCTGCAACTTCATAATTTGGTATTCAGGCTCCTAGTTCTTCATGTTTCTAACGACAGGTGTCGCAGGAAATTAGTGAAACACAAACACACAGTCTTGAATTAGTGTATGACTGTCTTCCTTGGAGGTTAATATTCTGGTGGAAAAAGAAATCTAGAATTGGAATAGTGTAATCAATATCCACATAAATGTTCCTAGTGGTATTGGAGTTTGTTTACAGCATATGATCAGATGCCACCTTTTCTCAATTTCCCGCAGTTTATGGCATGTCATTAACCGAAGGGTTTGTTAGAAGAAAGGGGATCGATGCCCCAAGGGTAAATGATGAAGCTGAGAATTGCTACAAAACTCTCAAGATTGGACGTAGTTCCGTCATCTGTAGACCTAAGGAGGATAAGATTGATGGTTAGAACTTCCACCCTATATGAGTACTATGTGTGAAAGATACGAGTTATGATTACCGCAAAATCTTTTGAAAACTACCATAACACGTGCCTTTTGGATTTCTTGTCCTATAGACTTTTTTTTGTCGTACTTGCACAGTTCTTTGACTGCTTGCAGCCACATGAATGGATTAAACTGACCATCTAGATATGCTGTATTCTTGTAAACTGGCATGGGGGTCACTAATGCATTTTACTTTGAGATGAGATTGTTAACTAAGTTGGCGGTGATGGATCATTGACAATAGGGAATTGAAATATATTATGCATATTTTCAATGAATTTTTTCCTGGTCATTGTGTCATGTACGGTAAGTCGTACACCAGGCGCAGGCGCGCGCGTGATGTTCGGCGGGCAGCTGAACGTGCGGCCAGAGAGCAAGCCGAGCATGCAGCAGCGCATGGCGCCGGCCAGCCACAGATAGCAAGTGGCTAAGTTTAGGAAGGTAGCAATTTGTCAGGCTAGAGAATTAAGGAGCTTGCTCCATTTGTGTTGGCCGATGGCCTTATATTTCCATGTACTCAGCACTATTGGAATTAATCAAGAATCAAGTTATCTCCTACCTCTCTCTCTTCCCTAAGCCTGCGGTTGGGAGGAATAACCCCACCGGAGAAGACGGCCGAAGGCTACGAGTTGCGTAGCCGAGGTCCGGCGAGTCAAGGGTTCGACGCTCTTGACAGCGTGGTATCACGAGTCCGGCGATCTTCGCCTCACGCAGTCCTGCCCACCAGTCCACCAGCCACACTACCATCCCACACCGCATCCACCACCAGTTCCGCCCCCTCCATCAACATGTCAGAGCCCACCCTCGCCGACGTCATGGAAATGATGAAGACCATGCAGGCCGACATCGCCCGGCTGAAGGAGAAGTCCGAATCGGAGTCCTCCAGCGGCGGCCACCCCGAGCGTCCTCGCGATTTCGATCGCCCGCCAAAGTTCCAGAAGTGGGAATTTCCGCGGTTTGATGGCAAGACCGATCCTCTCCTCTTCATCAACAAATGCGAGTCGTATTTTCGCCAACAGCGCACGTTGGCAGAGGAGCAAGTGGGGATGGCCTCGTACAACCTCGAGGGCATCGCACAACAGTGGTACATGCAACTCCAGGACGACGAGGGCACTCCGTCGTGGCGCCGATTCAAGGAGCTGCTCGACCTGCGTTTCGGGCCAACCCTCCGTTCCGCGCCACTCTTCGAGCTCGCCGAGTGTCGCCGTACCGGCACGGTTGAGGAGTACTCCAACCGATTCCAGGAGCTCCTCCCACGAGCAGGCCGGCTGGATGAGGCGCAACGCGTCCAACTTTACACCGGCGGGCTGCTGCCGCCGCTCAGCGACGCGGTGCGGATCCTCAACCCCGGTACCCTCAACCACGCTATGAGCCTGGCGCGGCAGGTGGAGCAGATGGAGATCGCCAAACTCCAAGCGCAGGCCAAGCCAGGGGCGCGCGGCCTTCTACCGCCTCCGCCGCCCCGACCAGCGTTCCAAGCACTGCCGGCTCAGCCGGCCCCGTTGGCGCTGCCTGCGCCGCCGGTGGGTGCAGCACCGGCCCGTGGCGCGGGCCCCAGGCGCCTGTCCCCCGAGGAGATGGCTGATCGGCGCCGTCAAGGCCTGTGTTTTAACTGTAACGAGAAGTATTCTCGTGGCCACAACCGTTTTTGCAGGCGCATTTTCTTCATGGATGGAGTGGAGATAGATACGGCCGACGATGCAGCGGACACAGGAGGAACCGACTCCGATGCTCCCTGTTTCTCCCTGCAGGCCGTGGCCGGAGTTGCGCCGGCGGACACCATGCAGATCACCGTCACCCTTGGGCCGGCCTCCCTGGTGGCGCTGCTTGACTCGGGGAGCACCCACAACTTCATCTCGGCGACGGCAGCGCACCAGTCGGGCATCCCCATCCAGCGCCGACCCCGCCTCACAGCCATGGTGGCCAACGGCGAACGGATCACCTGCGCCGGCGTTCTTCGCAACGCGCCGCTCCACGTCGAGGGCGAGCCCTACCCGGCCGATCTCTTCGTCATGCCATTGGCCGGGTACGACGTCGTCCTCGGCACACGCTGGCTCGGGGCCCTGGGACCGATCGTGTGGGACCTAACCAGTCGCCGCATGACGTTCCAGCGCCCGGGGCGCTGCATCTCGTGGACAGGCACGCCCAGCGCCACGGTACCAGCAGTGCGCACCATGACAGGGGGGGACGCGCTCCTGGCGGCCCTCCTGGACTCGTTTGGGGGGCTCTTCGCGGCTCCTACAGGCCTGCCCCCCAAGCGCGCCCACGACCATCGCATCCTCCTCAAGCCCGACGCGTCGCCTGTGGCTGTCCGTCCGTACCGTTACCCGGCTGCCCACAAGGACGAGCTGGAGCGGCAGTGCACCGCGATGATCGACCAGGGGATCGTGCGCCGCAGCGACTCCTCGTTCTCGTCGCCGGTCCTCCTGGTGAAGAAGCCCGATGGCTCCTGGCGTTTCTGCATCGACTACAGAGCCTGAACGCCCTCACCATCAAGGACGCGTTCCCGATACCAGTGGTGGAGGAGCTGCTCGACGAGCTCCACGGCGCCAAGTTCTTCACCAAGCTTGATCTTCGGTCGGGCTACCACCAGGTGCGGATGCGGCCTGAGGACGTGCACAAGACCGCGTTCCGCACCCACGACGGCTTGTACGAGTTCCTCGTCATGGCGTTCGGGCTCTGCAACGCCCCCGCTACGTTCCAGGCGCTGATGAACGACGTGCTCCGGCCGTTCCTCCGTCGGTTCGTCCTAGTATTTTTTGATGACATATTAATTTACAGCAAGACATGGGCAGACCACCTCCGCCATCTACGGGCCGTCCTCGACGAACTGCAACGCCATCACCTATTCGTCAAGCGCTCGAAGTGCTCGTTCGGCGCGCCATCCGTCGCCTACCTCGGCCACGTCATCTCAGCCGCCGGGGTAGCCATGGACCCGGCCAAGGTGGCTGCCATTCACGACTGGCCGCCGCCTCGCTCGGTTCGGGCTGTTCGGGGCTTCCTCGGCCTCGCCGGGTACTACCGCCGCTTCGTCCACAACTACGGCACGGTGGCTGCCCCCTTGATGGCCCTCCTAAAGAAGGATGGCTTCGCCTGGGATGACGCGGCCATGGCGGCCTTTGGGGCGCTCAAGGCAGCCGTGTCGTCTGCTCCCGTCCTCGCCATGCCTGACTTCAGCCAGCTGTTCGTGGTTGAGTGCGACGCGTCCTCCACAGGTTTCGGCGCGGTGCTTGTCCAGGAGGGGCACCCGGTCGCCTTCTTCAGCCGGCCGATCGCGCCCCGACATCGCGCGCTCGCCGCCTACGAGCGCGAACTCATCGGCTTGGTACAGGCCGTCCGGCACTGGAGGCCGTACCTCTGGGGACGGCACTTCATCGTCAAGACTGATCATTTCAGTCTCAAGTACCTCCTCGACCAGCGACTGGCCACGATACCCCAACATCATTGGGTTGGCAAGCTTCTGGGCTTCGATTTTGAGGTGGAGTACCGCTCGGGCGCCACGAACACCGTCGCAGACGCACTGTCCAGACGGGACACCGAGGAGGGCGCGCTGCTGGCCATCTCAGCGCCCCGCTTCGACTTCGTCGAGCGTCTACGGCAAGCACAGGCGACCGACCCGGCTCTTGTCGCCATCTACGACGAAATCCGCGCCGGCACGCGTACAGCACCGTGGTCCATTGTGGGCGGGATGGTCGCCATGGAGGGGCGCCTCTACATCCCGGCCTCTTCGCCACTGCTGCAGGAGATCGTGGCTGCTGTTCATGATGATGGCCACGAAGGCGTCCTCCGCACCCTCCATCGCCTACGGCGAGATTTCCATTTCCCCAACATGCGGCGTGTTGTGCAGGATTTCGTCAGGGCGTGCGGCACGTGCCAAAAGTTCAAGTCCGACCACCTACGGCCGGCTGGTCTGCTACAGCCCTTGCCGATCCCATCAGGGGTCTGGTCGGACATCAGCATCGACTTCATCGAAGCTCTGCCCCGCATCCACGGCAAGACCGTCATCCTCACCGTCGTCGACCGCTTCAGCAAGTACTGCCACTTCATTCCGCTGGCACACCCGTACACGGCGGAGTCGGTGGCGCACGCGTTCTTCGCCGAGGTGGTGCGGCTGCACGGCGTTCCGCAGTCCATCGTCTCGGACCGCGACCCTGTCTTCACGTCGGCATTCTGGACAGAACTGATGGCGCTCACGGGCACCAAGCTGTTCATGTCCTCCGCCTTCCACCCGCAAACCGACGGCCAATCAGAGGCAGCCAACCGCGTCATCGCCATGTACCTTCGCTGCTTCACCGGCGATCGCCCCCGGCAGTGGCTCCGGTGGCTTCCTTGGGCGGAGTACACCTACAACACCGCATACCAGTCTTCGCTTCGGGAGACGCCGTTCCGGGTGGTCTACGGCCGTGATCCGCCGTCCATCAGGTCCTACGAGCCGGGAGACGCGCGCGTGCCCGCGGTGGCACAGGCGATGGAGGACCGAAAGGCCTTCCTCGACGACGTCCGCTTCCGTCTTCACCAGGCACAGGAATCCCAGAAACGTTCCTATGATCAGCATCACCGGCAGGTCACCTACCAAGTCGGTGACTGGGCCCTCCTTCGCCTCCGACAACGGCCTTCGGCAACACTGCCACGATCGTCCGCCGGCAAGCTCAAGCCCCGCTACGTCGGCCCCTACCGCGTTGAGGAGGTCATCAACGACGTGGCCGTACGGCTGCAGCTCCCGGCCGGTGCCAGAATTCACGACGTCTTCCATGTGGGCGTCCTTAAGAAGTTCGTGGGAGCGCCACCGGCTGATCCACCGGTGCTGCCGGCCACACTCAATGGCGCGGTGGTGTCTGCGCCTGCTCGTGTCCTGGCAGGTCGTCTAGCTCGCGGCGTTCAACAAGTCCTGGTCCAGTGGCAAGATGAGCCGGCGTCGTCTGCAACCTGGGAGGATTTCGCTGACTTCAAAGCCAGCTTCCCAATGTTCCAGCTCGAGGACGAGCTGGCTTTCGAGGCCGGGAGAGATGTCATGTACGGTAAGTCGTACACCAGGCGCAGGCGCGCGCGTGATGTTCGGCGGGCAGCTGAACGTGCGGCCAGAGAGCAAGCCGAGCATGCAGCAGCGCATGGCGCCGGCCAGCCACAGATAGCAAGTGGCTAAGTTTAGGAAGGTAGCAATTTGTCAGGCTAGAGAATTAAGGAGCTTGCTCCATTTGTGTTGGCCGATGGCCTTATATTTCCATGTACTCAGCACTATTGGAATTAATCAAGAATCAAGTTATCTCCTACCTCTCTCTCTTCCCTAAGCCTGCGGTTGGGAGGAATAACCCCACCGGAGAAGACGGCCGAAGGCTACGAGTTGCGTAGCCGAGGTCCGGCGAGTCAAGGGTTCGACGCTCTTGACACATTGATCATTGAAAACTTATTTATGCCTGTACTGTCATTCCACAAACATGGATAAGTTTTTGATAAATTTCTTCTCTCTGTAGAGATAAAGAATATCCCTCAATTTGATGGGACAAAGGGTATTGCAAAGCCTGACAACCCTCAACCTGAAGGAACTCAGATTGAAACTACTACTCCTGAAGCTCGTCAGCGTGAAAGCCGTGAATCATCCTTACAGTTGGTGCAAGAACAACCTCCAGAGAATCCACTGCTTGGATTTCTTGGTATAGTTGGAGTTGCTGCCTCTGGTGTTCTTGGTGGGCTGTACGGCACTTCTCTCCAAGAAAAAAAGGCCCTGCAATCAATTATCTCCTCAGTAAATCATCTACAAACCTGCAGTTAGTGTGTTTTACTGTTTGTTTTGGTTTAGATATATTGATTCTTAAGTTCATATAACCTAAATGAGAATCATGATGCTCAATTCATGAGACATCTCAGCATGCATGGCTTCTCCAAAACAGCAGTGATCTTATCTTCATATAATCACACATTTTGCTTATATTTCCATTTAGTAAAATCTCTATTACTTACTAAAAACAATGGAGTTGGTGCTGATGGTGTGCATGTCATCACCACCCCCTATATTTCTCTTATTTACCCACCCTTGCCACTTAACACAAAACAGTTTCACCACACTACCCAAATCTTCTAAAAGCGTCGTGCTATATATACGCATATACAATACTTTGATTCGTGGTGTCTTGACAAACGGGCATTGTTTTCTAGCATCCTTTTGTATTTAGAGAAAACTAAGCAGTGTGTCCTGTGCACAGATCTTAATATATTCAAGGAGTTTGACCTTACCTTTTTCTCCAAACTTATGATCTTGATGTTAACATTTTTTAAATATCGGTCTTTTACCCTTATATGATGGGGGTTATGCTTTCGTCAGCTGTGTTTTTTTTTTACACTTACACATCTGGTTTCTTTGGTTTTATATGCTTCTATATATAAAAGCACGTATCTCTATTGTGTCATTGTGTGTGGTTTCCACATTTGCACCATTTCAAAGCGCTTCACTGTTTATTTTGGGAGCATAGTCAAGAAAGAAGTAAAGGAGAGTTTTATACCAGTCACCAAGTAGTAAAGAAAGTTTTGTGCACGTGTTCTACAATTCTGCCTAAAGGTAGCAACACTCAAATAGTCAAATCTTGATAGCTTTATTAGTAAACTGAACCTTTAACCACATAAAATGAAATCAGTTTGTAGTGTTCATGTTGCTTTCCTAGTTTGTTGTTCATGTTCTGAGGGAGAACATTTGAGGCAAATATTTACCTCCTGTTTGTTGTTCATGTTGCTTTCCTAGTTTGAATTATGCATCTGTGAGGTATAAAGTATAAACTTTTCTTTCCATGCTGCAATGATGGTTGATTGAGGGAAATCAGTGCTGATGATATGTTTTTGTAAGTTCAGGTTTTGTTTCATAATTTGTGAGAGTTCGGAACGTTAAAGAGGATAAAACTCTGAAAACCCAATGGTTAATTTTCTGGCATGAGTCTGAAGAAAACTGACATTTGTAATGTATTATGAATAGAACAAGCTGCCAAAAGTATTTTAAACACCTTTGATATGCTAATTGTTCTATTTGCTAAAAGTATTTTAAACACCTTTGATATGGAATCTCTTGACCTGATATATTCAATATTCTACATTCTTCAGACGGAAAGAAAATTGGCTGAAAACGAGGCAGCACTTTCTTTGATGAGGGAAAACTATGAGAAACGGTTACTGGAGCAGCAAGCAGCACAAAAGAAGCAATCTATGAAGTTCCAGGAGCAGGAAGTTTCTCTTTCAGGTCAGTTGGCTTCAGCAACGAAGACTTTGACATCACTGAGTGAAGAGTTCAGAAAGGAGAAGAAATTAGCTGAGGAACTTAGGGATGAAATATGGGGATTAGAGAGTAGTATCACACAAGCTGGCGTTGATAAAGATGTGCTTGAAACTAAATTGGAAGAAAAGCTTGGTGAGATTAATGTTTTGCAGGAAAAACTAAGTTTACTCAGCCAAGAAATTGATGATAAAGAGAAGCACATCAGGGAACTCAGTGCATCACTTTCCTCAAAGGAAGTAGACTACCAAAAGCTGACCGCTTTCACAAATGAAACTAAAAGGAGCCTTGAGCTTGCAAATTCTAGAGTACAACAACTTGAGGAAGAGCTCAATACAACTAAAAACGCTCTTGCTTCTAGGATATCTTCTATTGATTCACTGAATGCTAAACTTGAAACGTTGAACTCTGAAAAGGAAGAAGCTGACAAAAAATTTAACGAGTTAATACAAGAATATACAGATCTGAAGGCTGCTTCAGAGACAAGGGCAAACCATGATTCCAAACTACTATCAGAAAGAGATGATGAGATAAAACAGCTTGAAGAAAAACTGTCTGTTGCATTAATTGACTCTAGCAAAGATCAAGAAACAATTGTTGAGTTGAACAAGGAGTTGGATGCTACCAAAATGATGCTAGAGAATGAACTTAAGGCCATGAAAATTTTAAAAGATTCAATTCGATCATCTGAAGAGGCTCTAAAGACTTCCAGAAGTGAGGTTTCCAAACTTTCCAAGGAGCTTGAGGAGGCAAATGAATCGAATGAGGACCTGGTATCACAAATTTCTAAACTCCAAGAAGAGTCCAATAAAATGCAAGTAGATCTCACTAATAAACTAGGAGAGGCAGAATCATTATGCAAAGCTCTGTCAGAAGATTTGGCTTCAGTAAAGGAACTGGTTCAAAAGGGGCAAGAAGAACTTGTAGCCACCTCTAATGAGCTGGCATCTATTGTTGAAGCTCGTGAAAACTTGAAGAAAGAATTGCTGGATGTGTACAAGAATTTGGAGTCCACCACACATGAGCTTGTTGAGGAAAGGAAAATTGTGACAACCTTAAATAGGGAACTTGAAGTGTTGGCAAAACAGTTGCAGGTAGATTCCAAAGCAAGAAAAGCGCTCGAGGCAGACCTGGATGAGGCAACAAAGTCACTAGATGAGATGAACCATAGTGCATTGTTACTGTCTAAAGAACTTGAGGGCGCTCATTCTAGCAATGCCACTCTTGAAGCTGAGAAAAAAATGCTATCCAAGGCTCTATCTGAACAAACGAAAATCACAACCGAAGCTAAGGAAAACACTGAGGATGCTCAGAATCTGATCACAAGGCTTCAGACAGAGAAGGAGAGCTTTGAATTGAGGTCTAGACATCTGGAAGAGGAATTGGCGTTAGCAAAAGGTGAGATACTGCGCCTAAGGAGGCAGATTAGTACAAACAGTTCTCAGAAACCAAGAGCACCTCCCAGACCAAGAGGACCACCAGAGACTAATGAAACTCTGAAGGAGCAACCTGTGAATGATCATAATCAGAAGACTAGTGGAGTTGTTGCTGGAACTCCGCAGCCTGTGAAAAGGACTGTAAGGAGAAGAAAAGGTGGCGCATAAACACAAGTGTGTTGGAAGCCCTAGCCAGAGCCATCTTTTTTCTATGCCTTCGTATTTAGTAATTTCATTGATACTTGATTCTTTAAGGAATGCCATCCGTTGCAAAATAGCATCAATAGTTATTCCAGTGTTATTTACATTTACCTTTTCTAGTATTTCAGTTGGTTTATGTATTTACTCTTAAGTTCTTGGAAAATTGAGGTCTGTATGTGTATAAATGAGTTACTGAATGGTCAAAATGTTTTTTTCTCGAACACGCAGGAGAGCTGCGTATCATTATATTAAGAAGATAAAAGGTGCAACACAACCATACAACCTAAAAACTCACGCCAACGCACACAACACAAGCCACTCTAATAATATGAGATTACATGCTTGCCGTTTACAACTCAGAAACCGACCAACTCCTCACTCACTACTCTTCATGCACTGGACTAGTCAAAGAGGAGAGGCTCCTTGCGCCTGTCATCTCCCAAAGACGTTGCTCATCACTAGTAGCACTGAGAGCTCTCGACATACTAGGAGTCGCTCCCTCAAATACACATGCATTGCGATGTGTCCAAATAATCCAAGCCCCGAGCGCTACTAGGGAATTAAATCCCTTCTTTTGGTGTTCTGGAATTGTGCGCTATGAACTGTCCCACCATTCATCAAACTCTGTATCAGATGGCTGAGGTGTGAATTGTTGTAACCCAACATGACGAAGGATAGAGTACCAAAATTCTCTTGCAAAGGGGCATGCTATCAGCAGATGGTTTATTGTCTCCTGTTCTTGGTCACATAAGAGGCATCGCTCAGGATGGGGCAGTCCACGACGTGCAAGCCGATCGGCTATCCAACATCTATCATGAGCTACAAGCCATAGAAAGAACTTGCACTTTCCAGGAGCCCAACTTTTCCAAATTCGTTCCCATGGCCTAAACTGAATTGCTCCTTGAAGAAGGTACTCATATGCTGATTTTACTGAATATTTACCCGAGGATGAAAAACGCCATATGTGTATGTCTTCTACATTAGACTGCAGCGGAAAATCCATGATGAGATCCCAAAGACTGAGGTACTCCACCAGAGCTCTAGTGGATGAAGCTCCTCTCACATCAGAAATCTATAGGTGCTCATTGAGAGGCTCAGTCACCGTTCTTTTCTTGATAATTCTTTTGGCCACTATAGAGTGTAAGTGAGGAGCAATGTCTATGATGCGCTGCCCGTGCAGCCACCTATCTTCCCAAAAGAGTGTGTGAGTTCCATCCCCTACTTCAGTCACAATGGCAATTGCAAAGAACGCTCTGACCTGCTCCTGTACATGGATTGAGAACATGCTCCATGGCCGATGCGGTTCAGTTTTTTTCAGCCATAACCAGCGCATTCGGAGTGCCCATCCAAGACTTTTCAAATCAGAGATACCCAGTCCTCCAAGCTCTCGAGGGCGCATCACCTTTCCCCAAGCTACTAAGCAATGTCCTCCCTTCGCATCTTTTCTTCCTCGCCACACAAATCCCCTCCTAATTTTGTCAAATGCCTTTATGGCCCAAGGAGGCAAATCAAGTGCCATAGCCAAATAAACTAGCATAGAGGTCATTACTGACTGTACCAACACTCCTCGCCCTGCCCTACTCAAAAGGTCTGCTTTCCACCCCGGAAGCTGATCAGCCAGTCGATCAATAATGGATTGGAATTGTGCTTTAGTGAGCTTCTTCAAGGAAAGAGGCAAACCAAGGTACCGGCATGGGAATTCTGAAACCTCACATGGCAAGTTATCATGAATTACTTGGATATCCTCTTCCTGGCACCGTATAGGGAAAGCACTGCTTTTCTGTACATTTGTCTTTAGGCCTGATGCTTCCCCCAAAGAGACTCAAAATATCCATGGTTATGCTAATGTCATTCGCCTCTGGACGGAGAAATAGAACTACATCATCGGCATAAAGAGAGATTATGTGTTGGAGAGCTCTTCGTGATAGTGGATGTAGCAAACCATTTGTAGCTGCCATAGACACCAAATGATGAAAATAAGGTATCTGTACTTATGCTGAGTGCTTCATACACCATATTATTGCTCATTTTTATACGAATCATCGATTTGAATCCCTATAGCATTATATACTTAGTGTTCCTCATATACTTCTGGTTTTACCTACCATTTCTGATTACTCATCATTCATTTAGTGAGCCTGTTTTGATTAACTGAAAGCAGGTCGGTTTGCTTCCTGGAAGATGTAGTTCTGAAATCTGCCCGAAGTGGTATCACTCTATTCTTCTCTCTATAAATTTGGCACACTTCTTGTCTATGCATTCAACATTTATGAGCCTATGGTAATATTTGTCACACTGGATATTTAGTCTTTGCTTAGGCCTTCTTTGGATATACTCATATCCATCTTAATCTATGTGTATTAGAGTGGATTAGGGTGGCACTTAGTCTAATTTCCATCCCAATCCACTTCAACCACGTCGATTGAGATGAATATAAGTGCATTCAAACAAGTTCTTAGGAAGGAATTCCTTCTAATCTCCTATACCAGTGAATAAAACCTAAATCCCTGGTATATGCTACTATCAGTGACTTGTGGGTCCCCATGTATCATAGACATACTGATGGCACATCAGGGAGTCGTAATTTTTTTTTCATTGGCTTATAAGGGAATTCCCCCTTTACTTTACTCGTGGTTTTAAGGAGGCACGTTGACCCAAACTTAAAGTCTTCAAGTACTACCTGACAATGCTTTATTGCGTCTGAAGAATTAGTTCGATCTGATCATTGGCCTTGTTTAGTTTCCCAAATTCACCCCCAAATTTCACTATGTAAAAAGAAGATTCCCCATCACATCGAAATGTCGACGTATATATAGAGTACTAAATGTAGATGAAATCAAAAACTAATTGTACAGTTTTGTTGTACTTTACGAGACGAACATTTTAAGTCTAATTAATCAATTTTTGGACAATTATTAGCACTAAAAAACAAAAGTCTACAGTGCTCTGGAGGAGCACTGTGCCGATTCGGCGCCACCCGAATCGGGCAACTAAACACGCCCATTGCAGAAAGGCCTCAACTCCCTTGTGATTCTTGGGGCTTGGACCATTTGGAATCACCCCAATAGATGTGTGTTTGATAATGTGCCTCCTTGTTTGGCTAGAGCCTTCTTGCTCGTGACGAAATTCAGTTGTGGGCCGGGATTTGGCTGGGGCTAAAGGTATTTTTTACCTTTTCGCCCAATCATCAGAGTAGAGTGTGTTATCATATCCTTAATTTTTCCTTGGAACAAATGTAATTTGTAACTTCTTTTTCATGTGTATGTGGTGTAAGGGCTCTTCGATTCTGTATTTTCGATAAAAGAAAAAAGTTTAAAAAATGTCCCACATGTGATTTTGATGCCATATTTCCTTATCTCTTGCTAGGCGCCTTTGCTTGCCCCAAGTTTCTTGTACTCTCTCCGTTGGCTTGATACTTTGATTGTTAGAATGTAAACAGTGCTACTTACAAGATATCCATGTCGTAATATACAGTAGTATATATTTATTGACTGCTGCACTACTGTATTGTCAGCCATTCGTTCTCTTACCTGTTTAATTTAATTACTGTACTCATGAGGACCAGGGCTCTATGAGCAGGACCAGGGCTGGAGATGGATGACGTGTCACTCCTAGCAATATACTCTATTCAATTATGCACATGTTTGTTTTGTTATATGGTCCTTTCAAGGACAAATCATTATCCTACCGGCACATCAACAGGTATCTATTATGTTCTTGTTGGTTTTTCCCCCACAGCTTGTGTAAAATTCAACAAGAATGACAAAAGCTAAAATAATGTAGTAATAAATGATCACTAGGTATGTAGTAGTGGTCCATAACTTTGTGACATGTATACTGTGGTATATGCTTTCAAGCTTACTCTTCATTTCTTTAACGCTATATATTTTGTACTTTTGTAGCATGGTCAGGTCACGTGATCGGTGTGTGCCGGGTGCAGGAGAACGGGAGATCGATCACCATTCAGGCATTCACCGCCAGCCGGCCCACAGCAGCCAGGGCATCAGGTTCAGGTACGTAAAAGGAATGGATGGTAGCGCTGAAAACACATCTCCATCTCTTTAGTGAGCCTGTTTTGATATACTGAAAGCAGGTTGGTTTGCTTCCTGGAAGATGTAGTTCTGAAATCTGCCCGAAGTGGTATCACTCTATTCTTCTCTTTATAAATTTGGCACACTTCTTGTCTATGCATTCAACATTTACGAGTCTATGCTAATATTTGTCACACTGGATATTTAATCTTTACCTAGGCCTTGTTTGGATATACTCATATCCATCTTAATCTATGTGTATTAGAGTGGATTAGGGTGGCACTTTATCTAATTTCCATCACAATCCACTTTCAACACACGTGGACTGAGATGAATATAAGTGCATTCAAACAAGCTCTTAGGAAGGAATTCCTCCTATACCAGTGAATAAAACCTAAATCCCTGGCATATGCTACTATCAGTGACTGGTGGGTCCCACTAAGATGGCATATCAGGGAGTCGTAATTTTTTTCATTGGCTTATAAGGAAATTCCTCTTTACTTACTGGTGGTTTTAAAGAGGCACGTTGACCCAAACTTAAAGTCTTGAAGTACTACCTGACAATGCTTTATTGCGTCTGAAGAATTAGTTCAATCTGATCATTGCAGAAAGGCCTCAACTCCCTTGTGATTCTTGGGGCTTGGACCATTTGGAATGACCCCAATAGATGCGTGTCTGATAGTGTGCCCCCTTGTTTGGCTAGAGCCTTCTTGCTCGTGACGAAATTCAGTTGTGGGCCGGGGTTTGGCTGGGGCTAAAGGTATTTCTTACCTTTTCTCCCAATCATCAGAGTAGAGTGTGTTATTTAAGTTGCGGTCATATCCTTACTTTTTTCTTGGAGCAAATGTGATTTGTAACTTCTTTTTCATGTGTATGTGGGATGTTTTGTAAGGGCTCTTCCCCTTTTCTTCGTAATATAATAATACACAACTCTTCAATTTTACATTTTCGATAAAAGAAAAGGTTAAAAAATGTCCCACATGTGATTTTGATGCAATATTTCTTTATCTCTTGCTAGGTGCCTTTGCTTGCCCGGCCCAAGCTTCTTGTACTCTCTCTGTTGGCTTGATACTTTGATTGTTAGAATGTAAACAGTGCTACTTACAAGATACCCATGTCGTAATATACAGTATACACATTCGTTCTCTTACCTGTTCAATTACTGTACTCATGAGGACCAGGGCTGGAGATGGATGATGCTTCACTCCTAGCAATATACTCTATTCAATTATGCACATGCTTGCTTTGTTATATGGTCCTTTCAGGGACAAATCATTATTCTACCGCCACATCAACAAGTATTTATTATGTTCTTGTTGGTTTTTTCCCACAGCTTGTAAAATTCAACAAGCTAGAATGACAAAAGCTACAATAATGCAGTAGTAAAGATCACTAGGTATGTAGTGGTCCATAACCTTGTGATATGTATACTGTGGTACATGCTTTCAAGCTTACTCTTCATTTCTTTAACGCTATATATTTTGTAGCATGGTCAGGTCACGTGATCGATGTGCCGGGTGCAGGGAGAACGATCACCATTCAGGCATTCACTGCCAGGCGGCAGCCCACAGCAGCCAGGGCATCAGGTAAAAGCAGGAACATCTCTATCTCCAATTACTGCAGTTAATGGATGGATGGGCGGGGGTAATAGAGCGATTGTGTGAATACTTTGAAGCAGGACAGGAGCATGTGCCATGGACTTCCACCGTGCATGGTCCATGGCTGCTACTGCTGCTGCCGCTGCCGTGTCGGCGGTTGCAAAGCTACAGCGGTCACAGGCACGGACTCACCGGCCCAACATATAACCACTGTACAGTAGTCCATAACGCGCGCGCGTGAGGAAACAGTGATGCGCCGGCGGGAAAGGACAGACAGGAGGGCATCTGGACGTGTCTCTTCTCTTCTGGTGCCTAACGATGGCACATGACCTTCCCATTTTGCTCTTGGCCTCTTCCCTTGCTAGTCACATGAACAACAGAAACTGAAAGACTGTAGCGTCAATGTGTCATCAGCAGGAATTAACGAAGCTTACAATTTATACTACTGTACGTGCTGTACAAAGGTGCTTCGCTCTCTGAATTCAGAGGCAGCTAGTGCTTCTACTCCACACGGCTACACCACCATGCTGACTGAACAGCTGAAGGCAAGGCCTCTGCCAGTGCCAGTAAGCTGGCTGGCAGGCACGGGGATTTGCATGCATGGACTGGTGGTATCGACATGACCATGATTCCATGAGGCTCGCCAGCTAGCTCTGCCGACAGCGAATTCCTACGCCCATCGCCTATTCTGCCCTTGCCGTAAGTTGCATTGGGGTCAGAGTCAGAGCCGGTACCGGTACCGGGTACTCCATCCACCACTCGATCTCGATGCATCCCTGTACCTGTGTACTGGTACTGCAACTGTACTGCCGCTAGGACACTCGCCTAACCTACTGACCGAATCCGAACCTGTCGCCTTGTCCCCTGGGAAAAGATCGAATTGTCAAGGTGGATACGGTGGTCTCGTCTAAACTCATTCCCTGATCTGCGCTGCGAGGCTTTTATCGAACTTATCGGCCTACTACTATATTACTATTATGACGTACTCCCTTCGTAAAAAAAAAAATCATTCTTACTTCCTAAAAAGATAATATTTTTTAACTTTAATCAACTATATTTAACAAAATATTAATATTTATAGCACATAATTAGTACATTAGGTACATCTTTGAATATACTTTCATAATAAACTTATTTAAAGATATAAATGTTGTACGTATTTTTTTACAAATATAGTCAAAGTTAAGAAAATTTGAGATTTTTATAGCGACTTTATTTTTAAGACAAAGAGAGTACTCATAAGGTCAGTCTCAATGGGGATTTCATGTCTCAGTTTCCAACGCATCAAATTTTTGGAAACAATGCACAGTAGTTTCATGGGGATGAAACTATCTCTGTTCCCATGAAACTTTCACTGTCTCTCTCTTCATTAATACGTTGCCACATCAGTATATTTAATGTCATGAAACTATGATGAAATCCCATTGAGACTGGCCTAAACCATCAACTAAGACTAGTCTCAATGGAGTTTTATCATAGTTTCATGAGCATTAAATATGCTGATGTGACAACATATTAGTGAAGAGAGAGAGTGAAAGTTTTATGAGAGCAGAGATAGTTTCATCTCCATGAAACTACTGTTGTGTACTGTTTTTAAAAATTTAATATATTGAAAACTGAGACATGAAACTTCATTAAGACCGGCCTAAACGTGTGCAAACAAAATAATCGAAGGTATCGTCTGTGGTCTTCTTCTGTATATCTGGGGTTGACCCGTGATTGACGTGTCTCCTGTAGACCACGGGAGGCTTCGGGTCGCTGCCACGTGGGCCCACACCTCCAACCGCCGTGCTCTACCCGTCGTCGAGGCGCGCACATGCATGCATCTGTTGCGCACTGTCAGCGTCAGCGTCCAACCGTCCACCACGCATCGATCCGTCCATCCATCCACGGATACGCGTCGCTCGTCTTGCCTCCGCGAGCGCGCCTCGGGACTCGCTCGTTCCTCCCTCGCGGTGCGTGTGCGTCGCCGTCGTAGTGGACCCGACCCGGCGACCCCCACCTACACGTACACGGGTCCTCCACGGAGGACCGCTCGTGGTCAGGCTCCTCCACTCCTCCAGCCTCTACCGGAACGTAGTACTGCCCCTTAATTTCAGGCGCTGTCCATAAAATTCAAAATATTTTAGGTTTTGATTCTTTATTTTATAAAATGGAATTAAACACCACCCAAAATATTTGGTAAAAAATAGTTCATTCCCTATTTTACATTTTGGACTTAAGAGATCAAAATAAGAGAATCTTTGCATTGGTTTGTGTGTCATCCTCACAATCCTCATCATTGGAAGACAAATTTTGGTTGGAACTAAATACCTTACCAAAATATTTTGTATTTTGGATTTTGGAATCCAAAATAGTTAGGATTTTGGATTTTGGTTGAAACTAATCAGGCCGGGGTGAAAGAAACAAAAAAAATTAAAAAAAATTTGTACTGTTGGAGTAGTAGTCTGGCCAGGCCACCGCACCCGTCCTCGTCGTCCTTGCTCGCTCCACAGTCCACAGCAGCACTGCTCCTGTTTAGGACGGACGGACACGCAGCAGCGTTGCATGCATCGACGCACAGCACGCTGCTTAAATAGCCTGCATTTGTAGGTACATTACGTAGCCTGCAAGCTGCAACGAAGAAAGGAACGCTGCTGGCAAATCAGCGTGTCTCCTGTTCCTTCCTCTTGCTGTGCTTTTCGCGTGCCATGCATGCACACACACACCCTTGCCGTGTGTCGCCAGTCGATGTCGATGTGGGTCACAACACAAACTCACACTGCTCTCGACTCTCGACTCTCGACGACTCCTATCTATTCAGTCAGTCCCATATGGGATATGGCCACATCCACATGTGGTGCTGCCGCTCTGCTCTTCTTTCTGATCGAGAAGAAACATACTCCTAAATTGTAATACTCCCTCCATCCTAAATTGTAAGTCATTCCAAGAATCTTGGAAAGTCAAAGTTTCTCAAGTTTGACCAAACTTATATAATAATATAATAATATTTATGATGTCAAATAAGTATCATTAGATTCGTTATCAATTATATTTTCATAGTATACCTATTTGATGTTATAAATCTTTATAGTTTTTTCTATAATTTTTAATCAAACTTGAGATGCTTTGACTCTTCAAGATTCTTGAAATGACTTACAATTTAGGATGGAGGGAGTATAATATATCACGACAGTACACGACAGTAAAACGGAGAAGAGACGACGAAGATAGCCATCTAGCACGGCTGCAAATAAAGCAACAGCTAGATGCTATAACAAATTTGAGTCATACAATGTAGGTAGGTGGCGAACCTAGGTTCGTGACTCGCGCGTCACCTGATTGTGTCGAGGTGATTGTGATCCACCAGTTTACTTTTGCGCATGTACACACACCAAAGACGGCTAATGTTATACGAGCTGAGTACTACACTTCTACAAATCAGATTTACCACTAACATTTATTGGCCATTCGGATCAAGTTGCTAGTGTAACCTGATTACCACATCAGGACCTCAAAAGAAAATCACAGCCATTCGTGCGGGCAGGGGTACTACGCGTTGGCCTTTTAGATTTATCAATTACAGCACTTGTGTCTTTTAATAAATTATTAAACCATAAAAGATACAGCACGTCTGTCGACGCCGAGGTACTTACTGTGAACTTATCAAGTTAAGAGGTGTTCGTAAAGATAGGATATATACATATTTTCATAGAAGTGAGTGTGTGATATGCATAGGTGTCTGCATTTATAATGATTTGGAAAAGAAAACAAACATAAAAGTGGTCATGGTAGGGTTCCATAAAACATTGCACAAAAAGTCTTGTTTTGCCATTGTTCATGTTAAAAAAAAAAGTTACACGATGAGTCATACTCCCTCCGTTCTAAAGTAAACACCTATCTTGTTTACCGAGAGGTTAAGTTTTTTAAAAATTTGATGGAATATTTTATAAAAATGTAATACTATTTTAATAGGTATAATTAGATCAAATATTACAAATATAGTTTATATTAAATTTATTTCAAGATATAAATATAAATATTTTTTTTATATTTTTAGTGACAATTAAAACAAGTTCGATTTCTAATTAAAGAAGCGAGCGATGCACGTTTATTTTTTCTTGGGATGGAAGAAATATTCTTTTTACACATCTCTACATGTCACCTTGCAAAGAAAACGTAGTTTTTTTTTTTTCTGTTTGCTCAATTCACAAGTAGTTTTAAATGAACGTGTGTGTGCCATAACAAATGCCACGGAATTAGTACTTATTATACTACTAAATAACTATTATTAGATTAGGTATGTTATATATTTTAATAGTAAATCTATTTGAATATATTCAAATATCGATCTTGTTTTCTATAAATTTACTTGAACATGAAATTAGTTGTCTCCACTGGGGCCAAGATGGTCAATCTCAAACAGCTGGACATGCAGTGTGCCACGTGACGGCGTGACTGCCACTCACGTCCTTGCCAATTTCCAATTCTTTATACCACAAGGCGATAGAACAAACGTTACGTGCACTGGTGCACAGAATAAACAAAATTAAATACTCCTACTAGGCCAGGGGCAAAATCTAATGGATATAGGAAGGTTAGTTTAATATTTAGATAGCTTTTATTTTAGAATCCATATTCATCTGTACGTAAAGTATATATCTATGATCTATTCTATAATATATAATATAGTACGTGGTTGGTTTTGGATGTTGGTATAGAAACAAAATGAAATATACTCCTAGACCAGGGACGAAATCTAATGGATATAGCATGTTAGTTTAATATTTCGATTCAGTTTATTTTTATTGAGTTTGGTTTGAGAATAATTTTGGATGATATATATATATATATATATATATATATATATATATATATATATATATATGGTAATCTATTAATTTTGGGATATAAATATCTTTGGTTGGATATACTAGATACAATCTTAGTATCCATATGTATCTGCATTGCACCATAGAGATATCTTGTATAAATGTGGTCAAATTGCAATCTTAGTATCCCAAAAATATCTTGTATAAATGTGGTCAAATATAAGATATCTATAGCTATATCAATTAATGTATATATTATATATTGCATTGCACCATAAAGATTAGTAAGCTATCTATATCTATATCAATTAATTTTATATATCTAACATTAAAGAGCCAAAAAACTCTTCTATTTCGCCTTCTTTACTTTTCAAAATGCTCTTATGTCCTTTGTGTCTTCTCACTCATGCCTATACTCGTTGTAACAACTTGTGTATAGAAATGATAGAGTTTGATTCAAGTATAGATAATAAGCATGTTTGTTTAAACTTATCAGTCATCATATAATATCTTTTCTCGCAATAAAACAACTAAAAATATTCAAAGTTGCCTTATTAGCCAAAGAAACCATGACTCCAACAGACTAAGTTTGATTCGAAAACATTATATACTATTGTGAAACACACGGTGCTATTGCGGTCTCATTTTTCCCTCTCATCACAACTTCTGTAATTTTGGGTCAATTTGACACATCTCACAACAACTCCATTTTATTTTTTGTGAAGCATCTACTTTGTCCGTTCCATAATATCTATTGTTTTAATCGTCCATGCCATAAGTTTGACTTTTTTTAAAAAAAATATGTGCAATATTTATATCTTCAAATAAATTTATTATCAAACTAGATTCAAATATCTTTCTAATGATATTATTTATGTACAATAAATATTAATATTTTTTTAATATATATTTTGTCAAAAAAATATCGGGAAACGAAAATGACATATATTTTAGGACAGAGAAGGTATTTTCAAAACAGTTTCATATGTGGAGCTGTTTCTTTTTCTCCTATCATCGAGGGATAAGTTGGGATGAAGCTAAAAAAAGCAACTTAATCCAAACTTTATCCCCTATATCATTTATTTTATTCATTATTTCATCATACGAAGACATTTTGCCAAATTCATTATTTCATTATCAAAACGATTGTAGAAAAAAAAAACAGATGAAATGGTGAGGTGAGCCGTGCGATGAGGACCTTTGTTGGTGCGAGATACGTGCATGCTGGCCCGGCACATTCTCCTCTGAATAAAGTCCACTCACACAAGAAATATTCCGTGCATTAAACACCTTTTCCTCTTTTTGTCTAAAAATAACCCCCCTCCGCTTTTGTTAGCTTTTTCTCCCACGCGCTATGACAGTCAGTCCCTTTCAACACGATCCCCTCTCTCCCTCACTCCAAGTTTGAACCCTTTTTTTTCCCCGAGTGGATGACACCCCCAAGTTTGAACTGGACTCGCGGATCTTTTCACACAGCCACAGCACTAGGGCCCAAGGCTCTCTTGCAGACCACGGCCACGCCTGGCGCTGGCACGATTTCTCGGACGCAAAACCCGGACGGACAGCCGAACGCGGGTGTGCCCCTAGCCGCCCACTGCTACTGCCCCCGCGCCCGCCCGTCATAAATCCTCCGCCGCGCCCGCCTCCCCTTCCCCTTCCCCGCTACGCGTACACGTACACCCCTTGTCTTCTTCTCTCCCCCCTCGCCTCCCTCTGACCAACGCCGCTGCGCGTGTTTATAGCTGCCGCCCCCTTTCCCAGTCCCCACACCCCTCTTCTCTCTCCCTCTCTCTGTGTGCGCAACAAGTGACGCGTCACTGCGCCGCGCCGCACCGCACCGCACCGCTGCTGCGCCGGAGATGAGATGAGAGGACCCGTCTTCCTTGCGCTCCTGGCCGCCGCCGCCTGCGTCTTCGGCGTCGCGGCGGCGGCGGCTTCCGAGGGGGCAGTGGAGGTGGACCCATCGTGGCGGTTCCCGAGCCATCGCCTCCGGGACGCGTACGTCGCGCTACAGACATGGAAGCGGGAGGCAATCTTCTCCGACCCAAACAACCTCACGGCGAACTGGGTCGGCCCAGGGGTCTGCAACTACAGCGGCATCTACTGCGCGCCGCTCCCATCAGGCCCCGACCGCGGCGCGGTCGCCGTGGCCGGGATCGACCTAAACCACGGCGACATCGCAGGGTACCTGCCCACCTCGCTGGGCCTCCTATCCGACCTCGCACTGCTCCACCTCAACTCGAACCGCTTCTGCGGCGTGCTCCCACGCACCCTCCGCCGCCTCCGCATCCTCCACGAGCTCGACCTCAGCAACAACCGCTTCGTGGGCGCGTTCCCGGACGTCGTGCTGCGCCTTCCGTCGCTCCGGTTCCTCGACCTCCGCTTCAACGACTTCGACGGCCCCGTTCCGCCTCAGCTCTTCGACCGCCCGCTCGACGCCATCTTCCTCAACCATAACCGCCTCCAATTCCAGCTCCCCGACAACTTCGGTAACCCCCCCGCCTCCGTCGTCGTCCTCGCCCACAACAGCTTCGGCGGATGCCTCCCGGCGAGCGTCGCGAACATGTCCGGGACTCTCAACGAGATCCTGCTCATTAACAATGGACTCAACTCCTGCTTCCCGCCGGAGATTGGACTCCTAAGGGAGCTCACCGTGCTTGACGTTAGCTTTAACCAGATCGCTGGCCCGCTCCCGCCTGAGATTGCCCTCATGAGGAAGCTGGAGCAGCTCGACGTCGCGCATAACCTGCTTACTGGGGTCGTACCGCCCGGGATATGCGACCTGCCCCGTCTTAAGAACTTCACCTTCGCCTACAACTTCTTCACGGGCGAGCCGCCCGCGTGCAAGCGCGTCGTGCCGAGGGACGGTGACCGGAGCAACTGTCTCCCCAACCGCCCGTCGCAGCGGACGCCGCAGCAGTGTGCCGCATTCTACGCCCGCCCACCTGTCGACTGCGCCGCGTTCCATTGCAAGCCGTTCGTCCCGCCCATGCCGCCGCCGCGGCTCCCATCACCTCCCCCGCCGATGCTCCCATCACCGCCACCGCCGGTGCTCCCGTCACCGCCGCCGCCGATGCTTCCATCCCCTCCCCGCCGTCGCCACCTCCACCATCGCCTCCGCCGCCGTCTCCACCTCCGCCACTTCTGTCTCCTCCGCCGCCATCACCACCACCACCATCACCGCCACCTCCAGTGCTGCCGTCGCCACCACCACCACCATCACCGCTGCCCTCCCCACCTCCACCATCCCTGCCGCCATCACCACCACCACCACTGCCGCATTCCCCACCTCCACCATCCCTGCCGCCTCCTGCACCAGTCTACACCCGCCACCACAGTGCCGCCATGCCCCATTCTGCCGCCACCGCTGCCCTGCACTCCAACGCATCCACCACCACCATATTACCCCGGCCCATTGCCACCCACATACCCTGTCCGATATGGATCACCTCCTCCGCCACAGCACCATCCATGGCCATCAGTATACCCAGTTGAATATGGATCGCCGCCACCCCTCCGCTGCATTGATTGATAGAAAGAATCTCAAAGGCAAGGAAGGATAGTTCGTTTTGCTCTTGCCCTCTGCAAATGGCTAGCAGTTGCCAGTTTCACCGATGGACGTGGTCATTGTCATGCTTAGCAAATACTGTTGGTTGATGGCTACAGTCCTCAAGAGAGCGTGGTAAGCTCCATAAAATTTTCTGAATTATTGTTTGTCGGTGTCGGTCCAGCCGTTGGTGGTGGTGAAAGGGATTGGATTGAAGGTGATGGGGTTTTAGGCTTGGGATTGGTGGTTAATTGGCTGTGAATAAGAAGAGGAGTTTGAGAGGGACAGAGGAGGAGGATTCTAGGTGCAGGGATATACTATCATATATCTGGGTGTATAGAGAAGTTTCAGTTCTGTTAAGTTCAGTCAGACATAAAAGTTTAGAACAACAAAATTCCCCTTGCGATTTGTTCCTTTTTGTATCACAGCTATTATTGCCGGTTATTTATTCTTATATCATTCAGTTTTTTTAGCATTATCATTTTTACTTATCTTTTTCTGGGTTATGTTTATTCTCTGCAACATGTTAGTCTTCTTATTATTTATAAGGGATCATCTTTGTTTTTTCTTTCCTCCTTGTGTTCTTTTACTTTCTGCAAGTGATTCATTGCAAACAGCAGTTTACAGTGAAATCATAAACATGTTTTAGATCAAACCATATAATTAGGGGATGACATGGTTTTGTATTTGCCCTGTGTTTTCAATGCCATTGAGAACAAAACAATGGCGCAAGTTGATCTGATTGTGTCCCATTCCTTGACTAGAAGTATAGATACCTCAATCTGGCAGCAGGATTCTGAAGTTACTTTTAACTCACACTAGCAGATTTTTGAACAAGTATATGCACATTTTAATGTCATGTTGTTTTTCAATTTTATAAATGGAAGAGAATCTAGCAAAGGCACAACAAAAATTTGTAAATAACAGTGGGACTTTATTCACGGTTTGGTGTCTTTGTCTCGTTAAGGTATGACCGAGGTGCTGATATCCTGGCTTTCTTGCCATGTGCATGCGCTTGCTTGCTTCTGAAGTATCTTTGTCAGTCAGAACTCAGCAATACATTTTTCCCCTTCACCCCAAGAACAACACTTGATCTTGTCGATAATGATAATTATTACTGTTCAAAAAGCAGATATATTTTGCCAGCTCTTGCCTGCTACTGCCACTAGTGTCTGCTATGATGTTGGAGTACTGCAGTAGAGCAGGTTTGGATTGTGAATCTTCTTTTAGCAGTAGTACATACTAAGCCCTTTTTCTATTGTTTCTTAATTGCTTGCTAATCCTTGATTTGACCGGTTGATTGCTGGTTGGAATATCTGCCGGACAGTCACAAACTGCAAGTCTCGCAAGTTGCGGCCATTTTGTTTAAGCATGTGGCTGTCATGTGTTGTTTTAACCTTTTGCTTTTAGGGGACTGGGAGAGCTGTCGGCTGGCTCTCGGCTGTGTTTACAAGCAGTGCGCACTTTGGTTAAGATAAACTAATAAGCAAGCAGCTCTTGCTTGACAGCAAAGGGGATTTGTGAAATGTGATTGTTGGAGAGTGCTGCTGCCGCTAGTACGCGGCAGGGTGCCTTTGACCCTTTGTCAGCCTTGGGTTCTTTTGAGGGAAAGGGATAGTACTACTACAATCTGATCACGCTTGCTTTTGTGTTTGTGCCCCAGAGATGACCGTTATACCCGTTGGTTCACTACCTTTTGCTGCTGGAATCAGCCCGCCCCATTGCCTCCTGCTTTTTCTTTTTCAGGTTTATTTGAGTCAAACTAATGATATACAGTATATCAGTATGATAAATATTAGTATTATTTATAGTTTTTTTGCGAAAAAGTATTATTTTATAGATTTGGTTAAAACTTCCTGGAAGCTTTTGACTAGCTTGCTGAAATGGCATCTTGAGTGTTTTTTTTTTTGTACTAGTAAAAAAATTTGAATCAATTCCAAATAAGGTTGGGCTTTCTGGACTCTTGGGTCCAAAATGCAGAATGCAGAATGACCTATTTTTCTCATAAATTTTGCCCTGTGTTTAGTTTCATTATGCAGAATAATAACACAAAATACAGAATATTTTGGATTTTCTGGAGAACTAAACACACCCTAATTTCTTATGAAACATTTCTCTATTTGTACATTTTGACAACAATTTTAATAATTCTAGCAAGAATATAAAACGTTTCTCGCGGCCAGACTGATCCGTGCCTCATGGTTAGGGATGCAAGCGGGTTGTTCCACGATCTCTTATATAATTCAGAGTTGTTTTAGGCCGGACTGCTTCCAGGCTTCCCGCACTAAACTCATGAAGCTGGCACTGTTTGGGCCACTCTCATCGTACGCCAAAAGTGTACTCTACAATCTCCCATGTTAGCCACTGTGACGAACAGCTTCGTGCCGCTGTATGCATCAAAAACAGTAGACAAAGCTACTCGTGACTCGTCATCTCTTGAGCACGGGACAGGGAACTCTACTACTACTACTAGTGCTACTGGTCGATCCAGTGGGTATTCTCTTTAAAAGCAGTTTTTTTGGTGTGCTCAGCACGTACAGTACTGGCCATCGCTGAGATTATCGCTGACATGTCTGCATTCGATCATTTTGGTGGCTGATATTGTTTTTGACTATTTTATTGTGAGATAAAAACACTGTTTCAGTAGCTGATAAGTCAAACGAACGAACAAGGTTGTGTCCTTACGAACTGTTTTGTTTATATCAAATTTATTTATTCTCTATAAGCAAAGTAAGCTTCCTCTCAAATCCATACTCCCTCCTAGAATCTAGCTTAAATCCGAGCCTGGACTAATACTGAAGTGCCTAAGAAATTTGTAGGGCCAAAGGCTATCATCCCAACTGTGAAGATATAATAGAGAAAATCATTAAAAAATAGAATAGTATACCTTATGGAGCTCATGAATTCATGATTGTGTGGTCAAATGATCCGTGAGAGATGAACGACCAGGGGTTAGTATAACCCAGTTAAGATGAACGACTGGGGTGTTCGGACACAAATTTGGCTACATTTCTTTTGCCGTGCACAGGGATAGTGTAGTTTCATTATTCATGGTTCAACCAATCTCTAACCCGGCATTCCAATTTAACAATTTTCGCTCATAAGTTTCAATATAGGTGCCAAAAACAGGAGAACCAAAAACACTGGAGGAACAAAAAGGAATGGTACCAATTAAAAAGAAAACGGCACAGGCCTGACGTAGCCCCATGAAAGTTGTACAGGGCAGAAATATAAACGACGTGTAAAAGGCGTGCGTCTCTCTTATGCAAAGGGCAACCTCCATAGGAAAGCACAGGTTCGTCACCTAAACGAAATAAAAACAGACAGGTTCCAATTGAAAGAGACGGCGGCAAGATGAAGCTAGCTACTAGGGTGTGGGTGAGTTTTGCGTCGAGATGTGGCCAGGTATTGTGGCTTGGAACTAAAACAAGATGGATCTCCAAACAATCTTCTCCTGGCTAGGGCGTCAATCTGGGCTCCATGCGGCAGTCAGGACGCCATTGAACGGCGCCTGCTGTTGACTCATGATATAGAGCCCGATCTCTCTGATTTCATTCAGACCGTGCGTGATATAATAATAACTAAAAATTCAGAGAGACATCCTTCATGTGCTCCACAACCACAACGAGAAACACAGGCAAATTTCAAAACAAAACAAAGCCAACAAATTTTCCCCGGAAATAGAAGGCAACTCCGATCCCAGCACAGATACTAGCAGATAGGAAAATAGATGGGGGAGTAATTCAAACGACGAGGAGCCGCGGTAGAGACCAGAGACGGCGGCTGGACGGGATGAAGTGCACGACGAAGCCTGTTAGGGTTTGTCGACCCACATTCTTATATAGCCGGCTCTACTGGGCGAGGGCCTTGAGTCACCAGCAGTTGGGCTTTCAGGCCCAACAGCCACTTGTCACAGTGTCCATTTGATTTGCCCTTCAGTTAGTTTGTGGTAGGAATCCTATCGGGAAAAAAGAAAAAATTCAATTTTACCCCCTCAACTTTGGACTTCAATCACCGGGTATTCAATTCAAGATATGCGCTTGCATAGTTGCATTCAGGCTATTACGGTACGGACTCGTACCTGCTTTGGTCTGACTTTCCAATGTGGCACAGTGGAAGACTGATGATTTTTAACCCCTCAAACATTTGCACATTCCTGTGCCGTAAGGCTTGTTTCCACGGAAGTGTCATAAGTCTTGCAAGAATCGTTGTGCAAGTTCCTTAACAAGCGTTCTAATTTCGATGCATCAAAACATGCTTGTGGCTCTACTGCAGCAAGTATTGCAGAGCTGACAGTGGCACTATTAGAGTAAGAGCAGCAGCCAGCAGGTGATTGAACTCCAAAATATGCATTTTTTCAGCTGGTAACTGAAATTGCAACTAGTGGAAAATGAAAGTGATCCTCAAACGCCTGTAACCTGCCAATGTATCCATATGGCAATATTTCTTCAGATTGGGGATAAAAAGGGACGTAATGGCAAAAGATAGTGTGAAGAAAGGGATTACACATTATCCACCACTGCTATACCAGTGTAGGAAAAACATAATAATAATGAGAATTCTTTTACGATGATTGAAGAGACAATGAAAGCAATAGTTGTTTCTATGGTTCGTGGGTCCAGAATTCGAGAAGCGATAAGAGGCGATGAAAAAAAAACGATGAGAGACGATAGGCGTGTGTATGATCGGTGGTCTCATTTGCGATTTGTACTATATTTATGTAGACATTTTCTTTTGTTTTTATTTGTTGAATTTTGGATTTTTGTTTTGAAATTTGTACGGCCTATTTTTGTTTGGAAAAATCTGTCGGCACCCGTCCCTCCCATCCGCCGACTCCGTCGCCGATGAATCGCCGGCTGCCTTCTGCCCGTGCAATGATTGTCCAGCGCATTTCTAAGCTGTGCCTTCTGCCAGTGGGGCTCCAGAAATTTGGATTGAAAAATGAGTACGCTAGTAATTCGTCTAGGATCACTATTTGCACGCGACTTTTGCAACTTCCTCAATGCTCAAAATTCATCATCAAACATTGTTATGTTACAGTGCCTAGGGAGCTGCAAATCCCTAAGTTGGGAGCAACCACAGATTTTTTACTTTTCATGAATTCCTATAATGAGAAGAACTCGTCCATGCAGGTCTCGTATTTAACAGTCAAAACAGATTGGGCACTCCTCCACGGCTTCAAACTCCTTGTCGAAATGTGGTAATATATGGAGAGGGAGCTCATTCTTGGTTTGAAATCTAGGTTGAGAGCTTGGTTTGCTCCAGACAGAATACCCCTACACTGCAAAACGATTAACATGTTAGAATTTGAGTTGTGTTATTCACAGTGTGAATACTATCTTATATTGCAAAGTGTTTGTAATGTTTTTTATATAATATAATGAGTTGTGTTATTCACAGTGTGAGTATCTTATAAAGTGTATGTAATGTTTTTTATATAATACAATTCTTCTTTCGTTGAAAAAAAAGAAATGTGGTAATATATGGCGGAGAGGGAGCCCGACGGCCGGCGAGTCGCTCCATCGTTCCGTCCTTACTTAAGGACTTGATCGAGGCTGCGATACTTTTTTATGAGGCGCCATGGTAAGAGATCGGATGAGCCGCTTCGTGCGTCTCCTGCCTTCCACCTTCGACGCCTTCGTCCCGGGACAAGCCCTAACCCTCCCGGACGATACCGATCCACCGCCGCCTGCCCATGACCGCCGGCGCCGCCCGAGCGGCCGCCAGCGCCGCCACCTCACGCGCCGCCGCAGAGGGACTGGGCCGACGGCCTGCCGCTGGACGCGCTCCTAGAGATCCTCGCCCGTCTCGACCACATGGACATCCTGATGACCGTCGACCGCGTCTGCCGCTCCTGGCGTCGCGCGGCGCGCGACGAGCCCGCGCTGGCTCGCCGACTACCTGAACCTCGGCGGCATGGCCCGCGCCGCCGTCCGCCGCAGCGCCGGCCAGTGCGAGGAGTTCATCGTGGAGAACACTGGCGACGACGGCTTCCTCCTCTACCTCACCGAGCAGTGAGTATCACAGATCGATCGACAGCGCTCCCTACACTTTGTTCTCTTAAGCATTCACTAGTAGAAAAATCATTTTTGCTGCCACGTCGTTTTTTTTCACAGGCGGTTCACAATTTCATGACGCCAGTATAAAAAATAGGGTGGGCCCAGCAAGAGAACCGCCTGTGTAAAACCATTTACACAGGCGGCTCTCCTATCTCTACCGCCTGTGTTTTACACAGGCGGTTTACAATGACAACCGCTTGTGTAAATACCATTTACACAGGCGGCTGACATTATCAACCGCCTGTGTAAATACAAAGGTATTTACACAGGCGGTCCTCCTTACCAACCGCCTGTGTTAATGCTGCAATAAATTCACTTCTTCCACCTCCAAACAAGAACAGTTACTCCCGTGCTGTGTGCACAATGGCCGACACAGAGGTGGCGATTCCAAGGGGGATGTTTTGAACTTCATTTCTTTAGTGAGAAACTTCCAAAAGGTTAGTTAGTGTCGTTGCCGCCATTTTTTTAGTGATTCTTTGGTTCAATTCTTGTATTGGAGGTGCTCTAAATCTAGGGTTAGGGTTCATAGCTAGGGCAAGAGAGAGAGTTTTAGCTATTTTTTTGTAAATTCATAGTAAATTGTATCTTGCTCGGATTATAGAAAATAAATACTTTTTAGAATTCTTATGAGTAGATCTATGTAATAGAATACTTAGGGTTTATGAATTAATTTAGTAGTTAATGTTTTGTTAATTAGGGTTAGTTATTATTGTCTATACTTAGGGTTTGTTAAATAGGGTTAGTTATTATTTCATGTAGCTTAGGTTTTTCAATAATTTTTGTTAGTAATTGATAGTTTATTATTTAGGGTTAGATATTTCATGTACTTAGAGTTAGTTAATTAATTTAGTTAGTAATTAATGGTTTATTAATTAGGGTTAGTTAGTATTTCATGTACTTAGGGTTTGTTAATTAGGGTTTGTTATTTTTGCTTATACTTAGGGTTTGTTAATCAAGATGCCATCTTCGTTTAATTAATTCTTATAATTATAAAAATGAGTTTAAATAATTATTTAAATTTTTTATTTTGTAAATTCTGTAAGAGGTAGGTTTTCATATCTATTTAATTGATGGAGGATAGAATCTTAGTTATGAGGGATTATTTTAGTTTTGTTTTTAGAGTGACATACAATATTTTCCTAACTAATTACAGATAAATATGGAGAGGTCATTATGGATGTACAACTTATCAAGATTAGACCCATCTTATGTACTGGAGGTCCAAAAATTTATTGATGCCGTGAAGATACATGCTCAGAGAACAAAGGCAAAGCTCATATGTTGTCCATGTGCAGACTGTAAAAATATTGTGGTATTTGACAATGTGAAAGCAATCACTTCTCATCTGGTTTGCAGAGAATTTGTGGAGGACTACTTGATTTGGACAAAACATGGTGAGGGTAGTTCTACACCTTATATGCGGACAACTGACAACACTGCAAGTAACATCAATGTGGAGGGTCCAATGCCATATCTCAATGAATGTGATGCTATGCCAGATATCAATGAAACCATCATGTTATGCCAGATGTCAATCAAACTCATAATTCTATGTCCGATGTTAATGAAACTCAGCATGTTAACACTGATGCCATTGAAGATGCAGATTTCTTAGAGGCAATAATGAACCGTTGTGCGGATCCATCAATATTCTTCATGAACCGAATGGAAGCCTTGAAGAAGGCAGCAGAAGAGCCTTTGTACGACGAGTCGAAAGGTTGTACCAAAGAGTGGTCGACACTACGGGCTGTTCTTCAGTTTTTGACGATTAAGGCTAGATATGGTTGGTCCGATGCTAGTTTCTATGATTTATTGTGTGTACTTGGAGACCTTCTTCCTAAGGAGAACAGAGTGCCTGCTAACACGTACTATGCAAAGAAGCTAGTCAGTCCACTTACGATGGGTGTTGAGAAGATCCATGCATGTAGAAATCATTGTATCCTATATCGGGATGATCAGTATAAAGACTTAGATAGTTGTCCAAACTGCGGTGCTAGTAGGTACAAGACGAATAAAGATTATCAAGAGGAAGAGAATGCAGCCTCTGTTTCTTCAGGGAGGAAGCGAAAGAAGACGCAAACAAAGACTCAACAAGACAAACGTTCAAAGCCCACTAGCAATATCGAAGTGGACTATTATGCGTTGAGAAGAATTCCTGCATTGGTGATATGGTATCTCCCTGTGGTTGATCGTTTGAAGTGTTTGTTTGCAAACCTTGATGATGCGGAACTTATGACTTGGCATGCTTCTGATGAAAGGAAAGATGATGGAAAGTTATGACATCCAGCCAATGCAAAGCAATGGCAAGAATTCGATAAGAAATATCCAGACTTTGCTGAGGACCCACGAAATGTAAGGTTTGCTCTGAGTACTGATGGAATGCATCCATTTACCGAGAGGAGCAGCACGCACAACACATGGCCAGTGATCATGACAATATACAATCTTCCTTCATGGTTGTGTCAAAAAAGAAAATATCTTTTGCTAACCATTCTTATTTCTGGACCTACACAACCTGGAGTTGATATGGATGTATTTCTAGAGCCCTTAATGAAAGAGATGCAAATACTATGGAAAGTGGGTGTCAAAATGATCGATGCGTTCCGCAAAGAGACATTCACACTGAGAGCAATTATTATTGTCACAATTAATGATTATCCTTCTCTCTTCTCATTATCAGGCCAGTTCAAGGGAAAGGTTGGTTGTGTAGAGTGCATAGATGGAACATGGCACGTGTCTCTTCCTTCATCTAATAAGATAGTGTACATGAGGCATAGGAGGTGCCTACCGGCAGGCCATAAGTACCGCTTACAAAAGATGAATAAGTACTTTGACAATATGGATGAATCAAAATCTACTGCTCCATCAGGTTATAGTAAAGGGCACAAAGTGTACAAGATAGTTGAGAATGTCAAGTTTGTGTTTGGAAAAAAGACCAAAGATGGGAAACCAAGAAAGGTTGTGAAGGCAAATGAGGGGGACACATTTAAGAAGAAGTCTATTTTCTTTAAGTACTTATCGTACTGGAAAGACTTAGACGTACGACATGCGATCGATGGTATGCATGTTCAGAAGAATGTGTTTGACAGCGTAGTTGGAACTTTGCTAGACATAAAGAGCAAGACAAAGGAAGGTCTCAATTCACGTTTGGACATGCAATATTTAAAGATCAGAAAAGAACTTCACCCTGTATTCCTAGAGAATGGGAAGTACCATCTACCGGCAGCAAGCTATAACCTGAACAGAGATGAGAAACATGCAATGTGTGTGTGGTTGAAGAATTTAAAAGTTTCATCTGGTTTCTGCTCCAACATAAGGAGTCTTGTTTCGATGAAAGACCTTACACTCACCAACTATAACTCACATGATTGTCATGTAATGCTGACCACTTTTTTTCCTATTGCCATCAGGGCTATAAATCCAGTGTTTTTAAAGATGGGAATCACACGGTTGTGCTACTTCTTCAATAAGATATCTGAGAAGGTAATTATCCGTGATGAGTTAGAGTCCCTATAGAAATTTGCTACAGAGACATTGAGCCAGTTGGAGATGTGCTTTCCCCCATCGTTCTTTGATATCATGGTACACCTTATTGTTCATTTGGTGCCTCAAATTGAAGCATTGGGCCCCATGTATTTCCATGAAATGTGGACGTATGAGCGTTTTATGTCAATATTGAATGGCTATATGGCAAATCGTGCTCATCCGGAGGGTTCCATGATAGAGGCATACACTACAGAAGAGTCCATTGAGTCTGAAGGACCATTATGTAATAATCTCCTAAAAGACCAGGTATCAATTGGTTTGCCTCCATTGCGACATGAGGGAAGGCTTGGTGGACGAGGGAGGATGGGACGAAAATCATTCATCCCGCCAGATTACAACATAGTCCTAGAGGTACATACAGCATACTACAACAACTCATAATAATGTATCACTTATCATTTCTACCTAATGCTACTCTTTCTTATTAAGCAGATGTTTACGTTTCCCCTTGTTGTATACCTTTGGACTATGATACTATTTTCTAACTTAATTAAACAAATCTTAATTAAAACCTCTTTCCCCTTCTTGTATACCTTTGGATTCTATATTATTTACTAACCCTAGGTACGTGAAATAATAACTAACCCTAGTAATTAACATACCATTAATTACTAACTAAACTAAATAAAGAGAATAAATAACCTTTAATTACTTACTAAATTAACTAACAAACCTATTATTAATAAACACTAACTAAATTAACAAATTACTAAATAAACTAACTAAATTAACTAATTACTAAATAAACAAGCCTTTAATTAAGTACATAAAATAATAACTAACCCTAATAACTAACCAAACTGACTAATAAACACTAACTTAATTAATCCACAAACCCTAATTAAGTACATGAAATAATAACTAACCCTAATTAACATACCATTAATTACTAACTAAACTAAATAAAGGGAATAAACAACCTTTATTTACTTACTAAATTAACTAACTAAATTAACTAATTAAATTAACTAATTACTAAATTAACTAATTACTAAATTAACTAACTAAATTAACTAATTACTAAATTAACTAAATTAACTATCTAAATTAACTAACTAAACTAATTAAATTAACTAATTACTAAATAAACTAACTAAATTAACTAATTACTAAATTAACTAACAATAACTAAATTAACTAACTAAATTAACTAATTACTAAACTAACTAAATTAACTAATTACTAAACTAACTAAATTAACTAACTAAATTAACTAATTACGAAATAAACTAACTAAATTAACTAACTGAAAATGAAAAAAACATTAGTAGAAGCGGCTGTCAATGAGGGCCGCCTGTACTAATGTATTAGTACAGGCGGGCGTCATTGACCACCGCCTGTACGGTCTATATTGACCACCGCCTGTACTAATATTTTCACAGGCGGTGGTCAATATGGCCCGCCTGTACTAATAGCGCGGCTGCCGAAAATTTCTAAGTTACCGGAGGCGCGAGTTCTGAAATTCGACGCCGTCAGGCTGCCGAAATCTGCCACCGCTGCTCAACCGTCCGCCGCTGCTCCACCGCCGCCGCCTCTGCTCCACCTCCTACGCGCCGCCGCCACTGCCGCCGCCAGCAGCCGAGAAGCTCCACCGCCGAGAGGTAGGCTCCGCCGCCACCGCCACCGCCGAGCGCCGCTCCGAGCTTCGCCACCGGCAACACCATGTGGCGCCGCCACGTGGCGGCCCCTCTGTCAGGCCTGCTGGGCCTGGCAGGCCGGATTGCTTTTTTTTTAAATTAGTTAATTTATTTTTTTTAGTTAGTTTAGTTAGTTTATTTAGTTAGTTTTTTTAATTAGTTAATTTAGTTAGTTAATTTAGTTAGTTAATTTAGTTAGTTTTTTATTCCCTTTATTAGTTAGTTTAGTTAGTTAATTTAGTTAGTTAGTAATTAGTTTATTAGTAAGTTTAGTTAATTTAGTTAGTTAATTTAGTAATTAGTTTTTTATTCCCTTTATTAGTTAGTTTAGTTAGTTAATTTAGTTAGTTAGTAATTAGTTTATTAGTTAGTTTAGTTAATTTAGTTAGTTAATTTAGTAATTAGTTTTTTATTCCCTTTATTAGTTAGTTTAGTTAGTTAATTTAGTTAGTTTCCTTAGTTAATTTAGTTAGTTGTAATTTAGTGTTAATACTTATATTAAGTTAGTTTTTTTTCCATGTTAATACTTATATTTCATGTTAATACTTATATTTAGTTAGTTAATTTAGTTAGTTTTTTATTCCCTTTATTAGTTAGTCTACTTAGTTAATTTAGTTAGTTTACTTAGTTAATTTAGTTAGTTAATTTAGTGTTAATACTTATATTAAGTTAGTGTTTTTTCCATGTTAATACTTATATTTCATGCATAATTAGAGTTAGTTTACTTAGTTAATTTAGTTAGTTAATTTAGTTAGTTAGTTTACTTAGTTAATTTAGTTAGTTTACTTAGTTAATTTAGTGTTAATACTTATATTAAGTTAGTGTTTTTTTCATGTTAATATTTATATTTCATGTTAATACTTATATTTCATGCATAATTAGAGTTAGTTTACTTAGTTAATTTAGTTAGTTAATTTAGTTAGTTAGTTTACTTAGTTAATTTAGTTAGTTAATTTAGTGTTAATACTTATATTAAGTTAGTGTTTTTTCCATGTTAATACTTATATTTCATGTTAATACTTATATTTAGTTAGTTAATTTAGTTAGTTTTTTATTCCTTTATTAGTTAGTCTACTTAGTTAATTTAGTTAGTTTACTTAGTTAATTTAGTTAGTTAATTTAGTGTTAATACTTATATTAAGTTAGTGTTTTTTTCATGTTAATACTTATATTTCATGCATAATTAGAGTTAGTTTACTTAGTAAATTTAGTTAGTTAGTTTACTTAGTTAGTTTAGTTAGTTTAGTTAGTTAATTTAGTGTTAATACTTTTTTTAAGTTAGTGTTTTTTCCATGTTAATACTTATATTTTATGTTAATACTTAAATTTCATGCATAATTAGAGTTAGTTTACTTAGTAAATTTAGTTAGTTAATTTAGTTAGTTAATTTAGTGTACATCCATTTTTATACTTATATTTCATGCAGATGAGTACTCCATCAAATGCTGAGCAGGCCGATGCCCAGGTAGGTACACCTGGATCTGACTCCTCTGGATCTGAACCTTATAGGAGCCCGAGCGTATCACCACGTGAATCTCCTAGAGCTAAGAAGGCCCGTCTTGAGTTGGAACGTGACCCTAATTACGAGCCTGAAGATGAGCCAAATGATGATGAGGTATATATGCTCGTAGATTGTCTATACGAGAGAATAATGCATGTGTATGTATGTACCTAACAATTGAATTGATAGGAGGTGTTCTCTCAAGTTGTTGCCGAAATGGAGGTAGAGTCACAAGATGTTCATAAGGACACGACGCCTCAAACGATTGGGACCTCCTCCGAGCGAAGAAGTACACAGAAAAAGAGTGATCGAGCATGAGGAGATAGAGGAAGGAATAGATTTCCAGAAGAAGTTTATAGGATTACAGAGATAAGCCCGAGCGGAGAGCCCTTAGCACCTCTAGAGGCGCTACCCAAATTTAGGGCCGCCGTTGGATAGTTAGTAAAGGAAGAATTTGATATCACCTGGAGTGATTGAAGTATGGTGCCTGAAGTAAAGAGGACGAATTGTTGGACTCGATTGTGCACTAAGTTTATTTTACCGGAGGGTACAGAAGGTTTGGTCAAGGGTCATGTCATGAAGCAGTTAGCAATATCATTCCGGGGCTATATGCACGATATGAATAAAAAGTGGCTGCAGAAGGGGCGGGACCCAACAAAGCGGTACCCTATTACAGCAGAACAGTGGGCACGTTTCAGTGTCATAAAAAACTCTGACGACTCCAAGGCTAAGAGCCAAGCCGCCTCAAGACTTGCGAAGAAGAACAAGTACCACCACCACCTCGGCACTGGCGGTTACAAGACCAAGATTCCTAAATGGAGGGCAGAAGACGAAGCAAAGAGGAGAGAGGGCAAGTTGGCATTGACATATATTGTCGGTGTTATGACCCGGGGGTCAAGACCACCAACGAGTAAATTTGTATATCGCGTGCTCCCTCTCTCAGACGTGATGCAAGATGGACACAAGATTTATCTTGGTTCGGGCAAAGAAGGCCCTACGTCCAGCGGGGGGAGGATGACTTGTATTATCTCGCACCCAAAGCGTGCTCGTACAGGGGGGGTACAAGCTGTGTTACACGGAGTCGGCCACCCGAGGGGTCGATCGAGCGGCGGGGTGTGTGGAGTGTGGAATGTCAGAGTCTAAACTAGGGTCCCTGAGAACGAAAGTCCAATCTCTCAGAATGGAAAAGGTCTCCCCATACTCTACCTCGGCGTCCCCTTTTATAGACCAAGGGGAGATCCGAGGGTACAGGGTCCTAACAGTAGAAGTATGGGTGGCGTATCCGTGGCACAGTGTTGGCAGAGAGACATTGAGCACTGTGGCGGCATGGCCTTCCCGTCCTTCTGGCGTCCCCGGTCGTGGCGGCAGTAGAAGTCGTCGCAGCACAGCGTCCGCAGGCGGGCACGAATCCCACAGCTGAAGCGGGACGGGGCGGATGAGACGGCCTCCGTACCGGGGTTGTTGGAGAGAAGGGTCGAGCCCCCCGGTCGAGGGAGGGGGTCGAGCCCTGCGTGGCTCTGTCGCGTTCCCGAAGTCGTCGTCGAGGGTCGCACTGTTCACTTTCCGAGGGGTACTGTTGAAGCCCGTACTCACGTAGTGGCGACAGTGGCGGCGCAGTTGACAGGAATCGGGGACTTGACGGGGAGTTGGCGGATTTGACAGCGGACGCGGGCGCCCATGTCGTTAGGTGGGTTCACTTTAACCCATGCCGGGAGCGGTTGGGTTAATCGAGCCCCTCGTCCGAGGGTCGTCCGCTCGACCCCTGGTCGAGGGGGAGGTCGGAGCGTCGACGGGGTCGGAGAGGTCGAAGTCGAGGTAGAGGTCGGGGGGTCGTTCGCTCGCCCCCTCGTCCGTCGTCGAGGTGGAGCCGGGGGTCGTTCGCTCGCCCCCTCGTCCGTCGTTTTTCGTTGAAGTGGGCCGGCCCGTGGCTTGTCGCCGCAGCTGGTGTAGAGGGGGCCCTCGATCGATGGGCCGCGCCTTACGGAGTAGTGGGCTGGTCCCTGCCTTAAAAATGGTTGCTATGTTTAGCGTTAATTTATCGAAGGGTTTAGGGTACCCCTTACCTCCGTACCCGACAGATATAGTGCCAGAACGAAGTGCGAATTGGCTTCGCGCTCGGAAGGCAAACACTGAGAGCGATGAGATCTCCTGTCCCGATGAGATCAAGCCAGTTGCCGAGAAGGTTTTGGAAGCAACAAACCTGGAAAAGACAGGTGCCTTCAAGTCACAGAGGGAGAGGGACAGCCTTTCCCATGCTCTAGGTAACAAAATTATATTTTCCATTTTGTTCGAGTAAAATAGAAATCGACACTGACATTAAATATCATGTTGTAGGTAACCCCGAGCATCCAGGTCGTGTACGGGGCGTCTCATCCAGAACTACCTGGAAAGAAGGGTTTGGTGAAGAGTGGAAAGGCATGTATAAGAAAAGAGAACGACATAAGGAGCAATTGAAGGATTATTTTGAGCAGCAGGCTGCCAAAAAATTTAGGGATTTGATGGAAGACTTCGTTAAAAACCCTGATCTTGAAGTGATGAAGCGGTTGGCGGGAGCAGTGTCTGCTCAACAGATGACATCACAAGCTCCTTCATATATGCAGCATGTCCCAGGCCTAGCTCAACCCTTGGGTAGCCAGGAGACGGCCACACAATCTATGCCCTTTCAAAGCAGTATAGCGTCAACATCAAATAAGGACCATTATCCAGTTGACGATATTGATAAACCTTGGCCTTGCTCATTGTTAATTGGATATGGCCTTAGGAATCAACATACAAAGCAAGTGGCCACAGGCAATGCCATCCCTGGACGTATGTTCCATGGTGTCAAGATGCAAGATGCATACTGCAGGGTGGAAGTGTTGACGGTCGAGAGTGCATATGAAGACGACTTCATCGACATCCCGACCTCTGAGGGTATAGAGAAGCTTGGACAAGCAATCAAGAACTTCATACAATGGCCGAGACGGTACATAAGGTTGATTGATCCACCAACGGCACCCTCTCCACAAGTCCATCAAGCATCCCAAGAGGTCGAAACAAGTCAACAGCCAGCATCGCCAATGCATGCCCCAGCATCCCCGTATATTTATGAGCCACCGTCGTCATCCCCAATACATAATATGTCATTCTCGCTGGATGAGCTCGAGGGGCTGACCACGAACATGCCTGAGCAGCAGACTCCGCCAGCCAAGAAGGACACAACACCAGAGAAGGAGGTAGAGCAAACCCCCCGCCACCACCAAAGCATAAGGAAGCAGAGCAAACTCCCCCACAAGCACCGGCCTCCAAGAAGGCAAAGAAATTTCCAATTCCAAAATTGGTTTCTCCCTATGAGCCAAAAAAGGGGAAAGTAGCAGGCACAGTTCTATTTCTGAAAGGGATTGGAAAGCAGCGGACGACACGAGTCGTTGAGCTCGAACCGTCACAGAATAAGGAAGCCGCCGGCCAAGCAACTGAAGCCGTGCCACCAACAAAGGAAGCCCCAAGTGGCGATGTTCATGTCGAACCGCCATCAAATAGACCATTGACCCTTAAGGATATAATAAAGCCAACGGTTGATGATTATGTCAATGTCCCCAGTAACTACGTGTCCGGAAGGTCTATGCTGCAATGGACGGTGCTTGAAAATGGTCCATGGACGATAAAAAGGTTTCATGACTGGTACATGAGAGCAGTGAATGCTGGCCTGCATGGAGTTAGTGTTGACATACCAGCAGACATGTTTGCTACTGGCCAGGATAAAAGCGAGGCATTTGTTATCTTCGAGGACATGCACCTGCTGTTAAACTATAGGAAACTTGACGTCCAACTCATTACAATCTGGTGCATGTAAGTATCACTCATGCACACACATTGTTATTATTAAATTTGGAATGTGATAAACTCTAATATGTGGATGTTGTAACCAGTTTGCAAGACCACGAGCAGAGATCATTAACTACAGGCATGATGGTCGGTTACCTGAGTCCAATCAGGTTACAAGAAAATATGCACAAATTTGTACTTACAAATGAAGATAGAGCAAGGATAGAGAAGGACAAAACACCAGAACAAGTTGCAGAAGCTGTAAAGGAATTGCAACGAAAATACGAGGACACATATGCCCTCTATCTCGGTAGAGCAATGCTGAGATATAAGTACATGGATTTTATATTGGCACCCTACAACTTTGGGTAAGTGTGACCTCGTATACGTACTTCAAATTATCGTGTTAACCCTAAGTACATGTGTCGCTCACTCGTTTATTCATGCAGTGACCATTGGATTGTTTTTTATATTTATCCATTCGAAGGGAAGGTGCTTGTCCTAGACTCCTTACACTGTCCTCCTCAGTCGTATCAAACATTCCTGATTCATTTAGAAAGGTGAGCCAACATGCAACCACATCCGTACTTATATGAATTAGAGTTTCTAAATAACTATACTGTTTTATATTCGATATCTACAGGGCATGGCGGTTTTATAAGAAGCAAAAAGGACCGGTCGACGCCGCCCGCTCAGATCCTAGTGTGCCATTGACGATACAACATCATTATCCGGTAAGTTGTCCGAACACATATCATCATATAAATAATACACAAGGCATGACAATTTTAGTTTAATCTTTTGCTCATTAATTACATAGTGCCACAAGCAACCACCTGGATCGGTCTATTGTGGATACTATGTGTGTGAGTTCATAAGGCAGCGGGGACGATACGTCAGGGACAAAAATATGGTAAAAAATATCTATGTATGAAGTTTTCTCATTAAAGTTGGAAATATTAATATTGGATATGTGTCAATGATGCTTTTAAACTTTGTTTCCAGCCGAGAAGCAAAGGAAAGGACGTGTCATTCACTCCAAAAACTATGGAAAATATAGTAGCAGACTTGTGCGGTTTTATTATGAGAGAAATAATTCCAAGTACCGGAGCATATTTTGATGAAGCCGGTGATTTAGCAAGTGAAGGATTTAGAGCGCTGACAGACCTAGCAGGTCTAAACTTGAAACGAAATGACATGTAAACACCAAATGGTTGAACTCATAACTTGAAATGATGTGTATTATATGTAATTTTATGCTTGATGTTTGATTTCATATGGACACATCTGTAATATTTATATGTGTTGTATGTATGATGCAATTTTATGGTTCATGTTTGCATATCTTATATATATATATATATATATATATATATATATATTATATATATATATATATATATATATATATATATATATATATATATATATATATATATATATATATATATATATATATATGTGTGTGTGTGTGTGTGTGTGTATGTGTGTGTGTGACAAATATAGTACAGTGTGGAGGCAAATATTAAAATTTGAAATAAAAAAAAATAATTACACAGTGTGCCGCCTGTGAAAAATGGGTTTTCACAGGCGGCTGACAAAGTGAGCCGCCTCTAAAAATGTTTTTTGTACTAGTGATTTGGAACTTAGAAATTTTGCAAGAATCTTACAGCTCTCTATTTAATTCCCTCAAGATTTGGATGAAACTTTGTTTAGAACGCGACCTAACTTTCTTTCTTCTTCTTTTTTGATAATACGCGACCTAACTTTCTAACTGGATGTTCCTATCTCAAATAGGAGTCTTGCTGTTGTTGTTGTTTTTTTTTTTTCTGTCTCGATCTAGTGCTCAGAGTCATTATTGCCAGGTTGTGTATTATTGTTCGAATTAAACGTAAGTATATTCCATGATCTGCCTTGAGGTAGACGTAGACCTTCATCTTATGATTCTGCTGTGAAATTGGGATGATTTGGGTTGGATATATATAATATATCGGCTATGTCAAATGCTGCAGATAGTTATGGGTTTTATACTAGATTTTAAATGCTTATTTTTAGTACGTCGTCCTAACCCAATGGAAAATGGCTTCAGTTACGAACTTCATCGTTTTGGTTTCAAACAGTGTAAATTATATGTCGTGACTGCACTCTCACTAGCTCTTGTCCAATGTCCATAGTTTAGTTAGCTCTAGCTAGGGAACGAATTTTTAGGATACTTAAATAGATATGCCCACTTGGTAGTCAGAGGGTGTGCACATTTTTATGTTCTGCAGTGTTGCATCAAATTTGCATAATAACATTTGTGCGCACCAAACATAGTGATAATAGTTTGTTTAATTTGCAAAACAGCCAAGGATATAATTGATGCTATATAAACCAACGTTTTGATTTAATTTAATGAAAAGGTCATCCCTATATATGTTTTTCATCAGTTGTTAATTGTAATCGAAGAAATCAAATTACAAGTTCTTCGTTTGGACGTTTAATTTCTACAGTTTTCTATATTTGACCTTGACTATAGATTTTTTTAATCATTTGTTATGAATAATTTGAAATTTTAATCATGAAAAGCATATCCCATAATAAATCCTAGATTAATACCTTGTTTTGTTCTTGTATGGTGGATGATGGATTATATATAATATAACTAAAATCCCTACATCTGTGATGAAAATTGCCTCAAGATATCCCATAATGTTACTTTTTCAAGGAGTAGTTATTTCTGTAGGATATCCAATGAAAAAAATAGCCCGCTATTTTTGCCGCTATAGCCCGAAATAGCTTGAAAAAAATTGTGCCGCTATTTGCGTTCATGCACAATTTTACCGCTATTTTGCCGCTAAAGTCCGCTAATTACGGTTTATAAAACGCTAAACACCTTGACCTTAACTCGCTATTTAAAACATTGAGGATATCCCATAATGCTATTTTCTTGTAGGATTGGTTGATAGAGATGTTCTGCACTATTTTTGCAGGGCTCCCTATTTGAAGAGCCTTCGTCTCATTTCTTGCGATGATGTCTCCGAGGAAGGCCTTATAGAAGCAGTGAAGAAGCTCCCTCTGCTTGAGGAGCTAGAGCTCTCGCTTTGTTACAACGTAGGCAGGGGCATAGTGCCGTACAAGTTTGTTGCTGAAATATGCCCACAACTCAAGTGCTTTCGACTGAATAGAAAGTGTTATAATTATGGATATTTTGATGGATATTTTGACACATCAGGCATCGCAACTATGCACGGATTACGCTCCCTGCAGCTCTTTGGAAACGCTATCACAAACAATGGGCTAGAGACCATCTTGAACAACTGCCCCAGCTGGAGTGCCTTGACGTACGCCATTGCTTCAGGCTTGAAATGGACGAGAGCTTGCTTCTCAAGTGTGCCAGGATCAAGACGCTAAGGCTTCCTGATGAACCAACCGATGACTATCACCTCCAGATTGAAAGCCCGAATTCGTATGGCTCCGACTGGTCATATTTTAGCGATTATTGGTGGTCCAGTTTTAGCGAGGACGAGGATTTCTTATATGAGCCTTCCCGCTATGTTGCTGACCTTGACAGGTATGATAATGATAAGATGCTTCCTTTGAGCATGCGCACATTGCTGATCGTATGAAGTGATCATGCATTCATGCGTGTGGTGTCGAAGCTTTTGCTTCCATGGAACTGCTCAAACACCCGCGCTGGCTGTTCTCTCTGCTGAGTGCTGACACGCCAGTGGACTGTACTCATGTTTTGCTGAGATCTTTAGTCTGATTTTCGTGTTGGTCATTCGATCAAATTTTGTGGACATAACATAGTTCACCACAAAGTAATCAATGATTTGGTAAAAGATTTATTGTTTCCTGAAACTGGTTGAAGCGGCAGGAGGTGGGATGATGATATATTGCTATTGCTGAGTTACTCCGATGAATATAATGTTTTTTTCTTGTGATGTCAGTTCGTAATCCAGAAAGTGGAAGAGACCCGCACTGATCACATACTAATCACTTAATCAGAGCAGGGTCGGTGGCAATTGGCAAAAGACCTTAGGGGACACATGCTCCCCTCTTCCATTCTTTCTGCTTTATTTAATATATTTTCAATTTTTATTTTCTTTTCTCTAGTTCTCTATAAGCAAACTAAGCTTCCTCTCAAATCCATACTCCCTCATGGGAACTAGCTTAAATCTGAGCCTGGACTAATATTGAAGTGCAAGTGCCTAAGAAATTTGTAGGGTCAATTGCACAGGCTATCATGCCATCCATGTAGATGTAGACTCTTTTCGGTCGGTAGAAAAGCCGGCTAATTCAATAGTGTAGAGAATAAGCAAGTACTTCAAGCGAACAAAGCCACATAGAAAACCATGAAAAAGTAGAATAGTACCCTGAGCTCATGAATTCATGATTGTGTGGTCAAATGATCCGTGAGATGTTCGGACACGCGACACAAATAAGTTGGTGGCATTTCTTTTGTCCGTGAACTCGTAAAGGCACATAGTTTTTTATGGTCATGTTCGTTTGACTTATCGGTCATGATGCATTGCTTTTATCTTACAGAAACGATCAGCTCAGCCGAACAGAGGTTCAACGAATCTCTAACCCGACATTACAGTTTAACAATTTTGGCACATAAATAAGTTGCAATTTTGTAGTTTAATAAGTGCCAAAAACAAGAGAACCAAAAACACTCGAGGAACAAAAAGGAATGGTTCCAACAAAAACAAAAAGTAACTGGCACAGGCCTGATGTAGCCCAGCCCCATGAGGTCAGAAACATAAACGCCGTGTATAGGCGTGCGTCTCTCTGGGCACTCCTTATGCAAAAGGGCAACCTCCATAGAGAAGCACAGGTTCGTCACCACAACGAAATAAAAGAAATATACAGGTTCCAATTGAAAGGAGACGGCGGCAGGATGAAGCTAGCTAGCTAGCTACTTGGGTGTGGGTGAGTTTGCGTCGAGATGTGGCCAGGTATTGTGGCTTGGAACTAAAAGAAGATGGATCTCCAAACAATCTTGTCCTGGCTAGGCATCATTCTGGGCTCCATGCGGCAGTCAGGACGCCATTGAACGGCGCCTGCTGTTGACTCATGATACAGAGCCCGATCTCTCTGGTTTCATTCAGAAAGATCTGAATCTTTCATGACCTCCATATCGAGAGAAAAAAAATTATCTAACAAATTTTCTCCGGAATAGAAGGCAACTCCCGGCCCAAATATTGGCGCAAATTTCAAAACAAAACAATCCAAGAAGTTTTCTGCCGCAGATCGGAAAACAGATGGGTGGAGGTATTCAAACGAAAATGACGCAGACGCGCAGAAGAGACCAGAGACGGCGGCTGGAGGTGATGAAGTGCACGCACGACGAAGGTTTCTCGACCCACATTCATATATAGCCGGCTCCACTTTTTTTTTTTTTTTGAGAGAGAGAGAGGAATATAGCCGGCTCTACTGGGCGGGGCCTTGAGTCACCAGCAGTTGGGCTTTCAGGCCCAATAGCCACTTGTCCCAGTGTTATCCAGGAACCGTCATTTGATTTGCCCTCCAGTTGGTGGATAGGAATCCTATCGCCATTTGAGTATTTGATGATCTGACTGTCCAATGTGGCAGACTGCTGATCTTTAACCCCTCTTAACGTTTGCTCATTTCTGTGCCGTAACCCGTAAGGCTCGTTTCCACGGAAGTGTCATAATAGTCTTGTTAGAATCGTTGTGCAAAGTTCCTTAACAAGTATTCTAATTTCCATGCATCAAAACATGCTTCTGGCTCTTCTGCAGCAAGTATTGCAGAGCTGACAGTCGAGAAGATGACTTCGTTGCCACTAGAATAAGAGCAGCAGCAGCAGCCAGCAGGTGATTGGACTCCAGAAGATGCTTTCATTCAGCAGTGCTGCTAACTGAAACGGCAACTAGTGGAAACTGAAAGTAATCCAAAGACGACTATAGCCTGTCAAAGTATCCATATGGCGATCTTTCTTCAGATTGGGGATAAAAAGGAACGTGATTAGCAAAAGATAGTCTGAAGAAAGAGATACACATTATCCACCACTGCTTTTATCATTGTAGGAAAAAAATAATAATAATCTGCATCCAAAAAGAGCTGCCTTTTTCAGCTTTCCCCGAATGGGATGTAGCATCAGGCATTTTTGTCATTTGAATTTATTGCAATCTTGTGATGAAGAGATTTACTATATTTGTTGCCACAGTTCTCTTTCCACTGTTTTAAGTTTAAGTAGGTTCGCAAATTGTGGAACAGCTGCTTTGCTTCATTCTATTGTTCTTCCACTACCTATGTATGCTCGTCTGTGAAATGTTCACAACGTTTATATTCATTAACCACATGCCTATCCGTGAATGTATAACCTACCTCTGTCACTTCGTAACTGGTTAGGGCACCGTTTCTTTGATACAAGCATACATCCTTATAGATTGTTTGAGAAAATATACATTGGCAATTTTCTACGTTAATAACAATCATCCAAAAACTTCAGAGCATACAAGAACCTTCAAACCTACGGATCTTTCGCGTCACCTCGATTGCTTTAAGACAGCAGCTCTCCTACCTTGATCTGATGTATACAAGATACCAAATTAATTTAGCCTAGGAGCTACAAGGTTGTGGAGGCTATCTGGCAGTCCTTTCCTACGGACAAGGCATATTTTGCCTCGTGTCAAAAATCGCACTAGCATTTGTCGCCTAACATATGGTACTACTGTTGCTTGAGTGCTAACTACAGATACAATGAGTTGGAAAACATGATACCCCGACGCAAACTCTCACTTGCCTTCTCGAACTTCTTCTCAAGGTTAACCTCCCCTACAGCTTCAGCAGCAGCTCTCAACTGAGAACAAGTTCAGAGTTAGAAGGCTCAAACATTGAACAAAAGAACGTTCACCATGAAAGTAGTCACAAATAAAGAGCAAACATCGTCGATAGGACATTCCCTATGAAAGTAGTCATATAATAAAGAGCAAGCATCGTCGGTAGGCATGGTGGCATCCACCTATCATTATCCAAATAGCAGAACCACAAGATGAATTTATATCTTTCTAGCAACCGCGGCTGTAAGTCGGTAACCAGCCAAACATAGGTATTGTAGCCGGTACCCAAGGCGCATATTACAAACTCACCAACCCCCTAAACCCCTCCTAAGATTATCATTGATTATCTTGTCCACTAAGGTGCAATAAATTTCAGCAGTGATACATCTACAATTGGTTTTGAGTTTTCTGGTGCAAAATAATGACTTTGACACTATCAGAACTATGGCTCAGACTTGTACGACATATTAAAGCATGTCACGTTGAGAGTGAAGTTGATAGAGCCAGGGAATTGGGCACTTAATTGATGAACTGGAGGGGAATTACAGTAGCTAATCCTAGTAAAGGCAGCAGCAGAAGAGCTAGTTCGCCCTCCCTCGGAGGCTCTGAACAAGACGACTCTTCTTCTCTGCTTGATCATAATGCCCAGCCGCACAAGTGGTTATAAAGCCCACATGAGCGGCTGAGGTACTACTCCTATTATTCCTGCATGTTCTAATCTTAGCTAGCTTGGACTAATTCTAGCCACTAGAGGCAGCAGAACCTTTATTCTTCTTCCTATTATACTGCTTCCCAATGGAGGACACAACAATAGTAAATAGTGGACATTTCCCAGCAGCCTTACCACATTCTAATAGGCATGTGCATCAAGCCTAATCCTACTGTAAGTCTGTAATCAAAGGAATGCATCTATACAACCAAGTGACATGGAAAGTGTGGAAAGCAATACACACATGATGGAAGGTATGTTGGAAGAGGAGATAAAGATGACAGTCTACCTGATTCAGAAATTCATCCAGCCTTCTAGCAAGTCTTATGACACTTCCTTCAAAAATGTCGGTCATTTCCATCACCTCGGCAAAGGTGGCTCCCTGTATTGAGATAATACATACAATTAAGATGAAAATAATGAAACAACAGCAGTCTTTCCAATAGTCTAAATTGCATCTTATCAGAGTTTAGACAAAATAATAACCAAAAACCAAACTGGATATTAAGATGTTTCTAGGGCCACCAGAATTTCCAAAAGATGTTTTTTTAAAAAATCTAACATCAAGAGTTGTACAGTGCCCCAATCTCACTGACCCTTGACCAGCAGTATATGACATCCATAAGGTAGGGTCTGCAGGTTGATTCAACGTATTCCTCCACATTTACTTCCAGTTTGCATTCTTTTTGTACCTAAAACAATGAGAAATCAGGTAATCAAGTACAGGAAGATAAAAAAATATGCATGAGGACAAAATGCTCTTTGATCACACTATATTAAAAAACGGAATGGGAATTTACATCTCAATCAAGTTCAAGGACATATCAAAGTTTGAGACAAGTATGCACCTCAGCTATTTTTCGTGCAGCCTCCTGAAGTTGCATCATCGGCCTAGAAAGTTCATTTCTTAGGCGTATCTGCTCACTTGATTTATCAGAAGGTACAAAACAGCTAGCAAGGGAAGCAACTTGATGATGGTCAAGATCATTAAATGTACCTAGACAGAAAATATTAAAGGAATACTGCAACTACAGTCACAGAGAATAACTGGACACAGAAAATATATAGAATGGTTACCATTGAACATAAGTTCAGTGATAAGCAGTTCATCCCCTGTGTCTATTAAACAGGCAGCACGTCCCTTTAACTGGAGAACACCATCAGCGTCGATATGACCAAGCATCTTCAGAACGCGGGACCGGTTCTTAAGTTCGTCTCTAAATTTTTGTAGCTGAATGAAGAAGTTACAGACTCATTTAGCTATTAGAAAGGGTCCAATTGGACCAAGGTACAATAACGAAACCAACCTGTGAATCCCGCATCTTTGACTTGAGTTGCTGAATTTCAGTACTCAAGTCTGCTTTTCTTTGGTACCAAGATAGTTCCTGTTCATTTTGACCAGACTAAGATAAAGAGTAGCAAAAAAAAAATACGTCAGTCAAAAACAGAAAATAAATTATTCCATCTTGATGCAAAGGGGATAGTAATATATACCTTATGAAGTCGGTGAGAGCATTGTTTCTGCTCAAGGTCCTCAAGTTTATGTACCAAGTCAACTAGTTCAGGTTCTTGAATACCCATGTCCTGTTAATAGTATAAGACAATCAAATTGAGAGCATACTTCAAGAATTTGTTCTATAAAATAATAGAGCATTTATTGGCTTATTGCAATATATGCTCGGACAAATTGGACGCATAACTGGCAGAATTGCCAACAGAGAGGCAGAGGGCAAAGCAAGTCTCTGAATGTAGGGCAATATGAGGAGCTGATGATCACGTGAATATATTTGTTCTTTACAGATAAATTATGTCCAGAAAATGCATTGAGGACCACGATAAAAAGCATACTTGATCCATATATTTGGAAATGTTAATTACACAACAAAATTGTATCAGAGAAGGAACAACATTACAATTCACAAGTATTTAACAATAAAAGGAGAGTTGGGTTCATGTACAACTAATCATGATTCCATGTGTTCTAGTTGTAATTTTCCGGAACATGCCACAACAAAAATGACACTTTAGGCACAAAAATACAAAATTGCAAGTAAATTTTCGTAAGAAAAAAACTATCATACATTGATTGGATGTAGCTTCGGAAGGCCTTGGGGGTATCGATTTCCTAGTTCTTGCACTGCAAAAAGTATATTCTGTCTTGCTTCAGGTGGTCGTAGATCAGGAGGAATGTTGATTCTAACACTGCTTAGACCAGATACTAAAGGCAATGGTACAGGCACCTGTAGATACCTCAAGATTAATCAGAGTAATACCAGTCTAACATGATAAGACCCCTTATCATAAAGCTTCAACTCACCACATGCATTTCCCCCTTCTCCCCTGGGCGAGGCGGGCATGGCTTTGAACGTGATCCATTCTCGCTGGAATTAGAGGAGCAGTGAAGCAAGGTGTCAACAATATAGTTATTGCTGCGCGATGCACTTAATGCAGGGGGAGAGTCCCAGATGCTGAAGGTTTCTTCACTACATTTACAACCACACCCCATCCCCAGTCTGTTGAACCATCCCTCACTCTAACCTGCCACAACGCAAAATACTGAGTAGGAAGAATATGTATAGTTTTGTAAAGCCTACAACAGAAGTGATCACAAAACAACAGTTCAAATAAATAAGTGAGCAGAAGCAGAAAAAAATATTTCTGCACTATCTAATCAGCCAAATACAAATAAAATGGTAGTGACACAACCTCCTTGACCACAAAGAGAAAGAAGTTGTGAAAAATAGAGTTACCTACCAGCCTTCCAGGAACCAAATACAACAAAGCCCTCTCTGGTCTAATCATCTCAGACATGATTTTCTTCTCCAGTTCAGATATATCAAGCCCCAATTTGTGATATTCAGCAAGATCAGTCTGTACAAGGAAATGTGCAAGTCTAGTAATAACGACGATGATGACAAATAATATTAAATACAGCAATTAAGATAGTATACCTCTCCAGAAGAATCAAGCAAGGTAGCTTCATTCTCCAACCGTGTAATCTTTTGAACTATTTCTGGCAATGCCTGAAAAAGCAAGGATAGTTATATTTAATATTGGCTAGTGTATGACAGCGGAAGCATCTAGAAGAGTTACTCAAACAAACCTTCTCATACTGAAACTGATGGAATGAATGCCTAATCACATGCTCAGCGGTAAATTGGCCCTCTACACGGCTCATTAGGTTCAGAATAGTGTAATAGCTTAGTCGAAAAGTACTGACAAGAGGTGCTGGTTTGCCTAACACCATGTCCTTAATAACACTCATTTCCATCTGCAGAACATAGTCATGTTAAGTCAGATGAACGAAAGCAACAGATTAATGTGCTCTAACATAGGTGCAACACATGATCAACTGGAATGGTTACCATTAGAAAACATGAAAGCTAAAAAGTTCGTCATAAAGCAAGCGTGAGTTTAGAACAAAACCAAAACTTTTAGGTGGGGATGTTTCAAAAACACAAAATGAATCTTTAAGCAAACCTACTCAATTGTATTTCAACTGCAAAGGTTCAATGCAGTCTCAAAGGCTCAAAGCATGTCATATATCAAGTTGAATTAAGTAAACATCCATTTGCATACCAACAAACAGTGAAACTGATACAAAGAACAAAAGATGGAACCTAATAAACATTTAGTGGATTTCTAACGGCGATAGACATAGCAAGAACATTAGATATTAAGGAAATTAGTGATTAATTACTACACCAGAATTTGTCAACTGGACACAGAAAGACAACTGCAGAATCAGGATGCACTGGAATAGATTGTGTTGTATTCATCCCAAAATGAAGACCAATTTTGTCAAAATAGTGTGTAGTAGTCAACAAAGACCTTGACATGCTATATGAATTGAACTTGAAAAACAAAGATAATAAGGACATAGAAATATGGAACTTTACCTTCTCATCTATCATTATAACACAAATACCACGTTCATCCTTCCCACGCCGGCCAGCTCTTCCACTCATCTAAGAGTGCAGTCCATGCAAAATTAAAGTAAAAATGGGCTTGTATATGTCCTCTCTAAAAACTTACATGTATATGAGTGTATGCCTGACTTGCATTTCATGCATAAAAGATTTACCTGTATATATTCTCCAGAACCAATATAGCGGTTAGTATCGCCATCCCATTTTTTGACAGAGGTGAAAACAACGGTTTTTGCAGGCATATTAAGACCCATGGCAAACTGAAGCAGAACAATAACAAAAATGAAGACTGTTATTGATCAAATGATGCAGCTAAGAGTAAGAAATGCAGTATTTGCATAAAGTGTACAACAATAGTTCTCTTACTTTACCTATTTGAAAACTAAAGAATCCAATCAAGAAATTGAACTCTACCTTATAGTACATGTGAAGAGATAAAAACAAGTTTAAGGTTAAGAGAAATAATCAGGATAGAGATCATACTGTCTCGGTAGCAAACAGAGCTTTCACAAGACCTTCTTGAAAGAGCAACTCCACCAGCTCCTTAATTATTGGAAGTAGTCCAGAATGGTGTACTGCAATACCTCGTTTAAGAAGCGGCAACATCAACTCTATAGCAGGTAAACCTCTATCTTCCTCGACTAAACAACCAATAGCATTACGGAAAACCTGCTCTATACATTCCTTTTCTTCCTCAGTGTTGAAGTCAAGTTTTGACATAGACATGGCATGGTGCTCACATTCTCTTCTACTAAAGCTGAAAATTATGACTGGTTGAAACTTGCGCTCCATAATCATCTGAAAGTTAATATACACTCAAAATTAAGCAAGGATACGAGTGTCTCAGGTCGAAATAAGATAACACTGAAATACAAATGATGTATCAACAACTGAGCAGTAAACATTTACTAGTGAGATTTCAACTTTAATTCTTCTTAAACACACACACACACAGTGAATTTTACATTGGAAAGTTCCATTCACATAAGAACTGGTAAATTTAGAAAGCACGCTAAGCCAAAGAATATCATGCACAGAAAAATGCGAGTGTCTGCCTACCTTGACAATTCTGTATATGTCAGAATTCCCAGAGGCACTCCCACCTTTTGCAATTCGGCCACTCGCTTTAGGTCCACCACCTTTCCTTCCATCTAGTTGATTATTCTGCTTAGCAAACGAGTCTTGTAGCTTTGCAAAGTTATCTTCTCTAAACTGGCCATTTTCATCTACTACAAGGTAAAGACCAGAACCGCCTATTGGGAACACATAGTGCTGCAATGGTGTCGGCCTGAAGTCCGTATACACAACGTGACAGGGCTGCGTGTGCAGGCTGCATATCCACTCAGCAAACTCGGTCGCATTTGACATGGTAGCGGAAAGGAAGACCATCTTGATAGCAGGGGGCAAGAAAATGATGCTCTCCTCCCACACGACTCCTCTCTCACGATCCTTCATGTAATGTATCTCATCAAATATAACCCAGGCAACCTCCTTGATCACCTCAGAGCCCCTGTAGAGCATCGCCCTGAGGATCTCAGTCGTCATGACCAGGCAAGTGGCGTTCGGATGGAGCGTGACGTCACCAGTCATCAGCCCAACATCTGTGAACTCCTGGCTGAGCTCCCTGTACTTCTGGTTGCTCAGGGCCTTGAGCGGGGAGGTGTAGATGACCCTCTGCTTGTCCCTGAACGCCATGGCGATGGCATACTCGGCAACGACGGTCTTCCCCGCGGAAGTGTGCGCGGAGACAAGCACGGACTCGTTCCGCTCCAGGCACGCGATGGAGGTGCTCTGGAAGGGGTCGAGCTTGAACGGGTACTGCTTGGCCATCTCCCCATTGAAGTCCGGGCTGGCGAGCGTCCCGTGCACCGCCTCGTCCTTGGCCGACTCGTACCCATTCGGGACGGCGACCTCGTGGACGCACGAGCGGGCGAGGTTACGGCGCTTAGCCACCGGGTCCGCCTCCGCCTGCGACTGCGCCGGCGCGGGGCTCGGCTGCTCCTCCGCACTCGAGTCCGGCGCCTTGCGCTTGCAGGTGCTCTCCGCCTCTTCCCCCATCGGCCCCCGCTTGACCCAAACCTAAGGTACAAAGCCCAACAACGCGTCAGTAGGTCAGATGCGAATACAAGGTTTGGGTGCTTGTTTTCGCACAGCAGGGAAGGGAAGGGAAGACAAAGGGGTGGGCGTACCTGGCGGTTCTCGTCGACGGCGAAGGGCCCGAAGATGACCTGGGCACCTGTCGCCCAGTCGCCGCACGGGAGAGGGAGAGAGCGCGCGCGGCGGAGGGCGTGGCAGCGTGGGTGGGTTGCGGTTGGCGGCGGCCGGCGGGGGAATGGAAGCAGGGGAGGCAGGGCTAGCCTGCACAGAAAGCCCAGTTGGGATACCGGCCCAATCTACGCCGGGGGGAGAAAAAAGCCCGTGAATTTGGTGCCCTCGCAAATCCACGTGAGAGGGAGAGAGGTTACAAAGCGCTGTGATCAATCACTGTCACTAACAAGAGCCAGTCTAACAGGGTTCCTTGTAAAATAGCTCTGACGCTGAAACCGCTTTTAGATTCGGTTCTGTCAAGTTGAAACAGCGCACTGCTTCTCGTGTGAACAAGAGCCAGAGTTCATCCACCACATCGTCGCATGGTGCTTCTCCCAGCAAGTTTGGTGGACCATCATCTTAGTAGTATTTGGCGCCAACTCCATGCAGATCGAGAATGGCTCAATCCTATATTGGTGGAACTCTTGGAGAATGCGCTGGAATGGTAACAAGAGGAAAGACACAGACACACTCTTCATATTAGTAGTATGATAACTGTTGGAAGAGTGAAACGCACGTTGTTTCCTACAAAAGACATCTACAATTTCTCAATTTCTAGAGGTCATCAAGCATGTAGACAACCAATACGTTGAAGCCCGAAAGTGCAAGCTAGGTTGTCTAATTCGTGAGTAGTCGGCTAAGAAGTACTTTTAAAGAGGCTATGCATAATTGTAAACATTCTTAGTACGGCGTTTAGTGTAAAAACGTTCCTCTACTTAGTATAAAAATACGTAAATCTTTCACGTATTTGAGAAAAAAAATTATAATATAATAATGATGGTGTTTCTAGCAAACTTCAAGGCAAACATTCTTACCAAACAAAATATAAATGTTGTCTTACCATTTTCATCTAACATTTGCGGATGCGAAGACGACATTTGTCAAACTCAAGACATTGCGGACCTCTAATGATTAATTATTCAATAGTTTCAACTTTGAAAAGATTATTTTAGCTAATAAGGCCACGATCACATTAAAATCAAAAGAGTTAGCAAATTACCTACTCCCTCCGTCCCCAAAAAAGAGTAGTTCTCGTTTCCGAAAAAGAATAAATTTTAACTTTGACCAACTATATTTAACAAAATATTAATATTTATGGTGTGTAATTAGTATCATTAGATAGATCTTTGAATATACTTTAATATTAAACTTATTTAGAGATATAAATGTTGTACATATTTTCTACAAACCTAGTCAAAGTTAAGAAAGTTTGACTCGTACGCTTCATATAGCGACTCTTTTTTTGGGACGGAGGGAGTAGTTGAGAACTTGAGGTGACAATTATTCACTAAATAGTCTTAGGTCACACTACTCTAGCTACATCATATGGGCCGGGCTGCCAGATTCCAAATCGGCCGTGTGCTTGCTTGTGCTGTCAGTCTGTCACCATACACGGAGCTTCATACAAGTGTGGATTTAAGATTTGAAACCATATATTCACAGAATGGAAATAATATAGATGAAAAAATAGTTTCTAGATATATGTAGTGTATCTCATAATACTTGTAATGGGATGATGTATCCAACTATAATCTAATATATGTTTTCTTTCGTCTAATTAAAATTCAGAATTTCAGAAAGAATCTCAAATTTTGTACTCTAAAATAATACAAATTAGGGCAGTTTGCATACATTTTTTTCCTTTTCTTTTCCTCCTGCTTTGCGTGGCAAAGTGCTCCAGCTCCTTTTGCTCGATATGTCTTTGGGCTTGCTCTTGGTGACCCAGTCCGTTTGACACACGCGGTTAGCAAAAACCGGAAGAAGCCAGAACAGGCACTGTGCTGTGCCAAACGCACTCGTACTACATCCCCTGAAAATCGATGCTAGCTAGCTGTACGTGACTGTCACACGAAGCACAACCTGCTAGGACGATCGATGGTGAAGGCAGGCATGAACGAGGTGCCCACGTTTTGCATATGCACAAATGCTGCTTTAGCCGTTTTTTTATTTGTCGGTGTGTGATAGCCGTGCTCTCGTAGCCAGGTAAGTATATATGGTGTGTGCCTCACTTTGTAGCAAAAAAAAAAAAAGGCCACGCATGCTGATCGCGTCAGCCGTGGCATTTGACATAAAAAATATTATGTTTATATATATATATATATATGGCGATTTAGAGTAGGTTTGGCATAGCTTAAATTAGTTTTACTTTGTGAAACTATTTTTCAGATAATAGCTTTATAAGTGACTTTTTGGGTGAAAACTGATTAACAAATCAGCTCCACCAATAGCTTCATACATAGACGAGAGAGAAATGAGGGAGAGAACCGAGATAAACTACTTTATCCTAACTCATGTCTTTATTAAGGGAGAAGAAAAACAGATTCAACTATGAAAATGTTTTAAAAATAAGTGTTTGACAAAAATAACAGTTCACAACAGCTCATAAATCTGTTGTAAGTTGTACCAAACAGCTTCTTATAAAATCAATTGTTTTATTTTATAGCTTCATATAGAGCATGTTCGACCAAGCGAACCATTTTTTGTATTCTATAGCTTCATAGAGATAGTGTTTGACCAAGGTTAAAGGCTTAAAGCGGACGAGTGTATATTGAAATTTGTGATGATTGAGATGTTCTCCCATATGGATGGGTCTCGGTGCTTGTCATGACGTATATATAGTGCTTGCACACACACACACAAAAGTGAACAGTGATCTAGCAATTGCTGTCTTTCTGAAAGATGATTACCATCTGCTTTTCAGCCTAAGGACATATATAGTGGTCAACAATTGCTATCTATCTGAAAGATGATTACCATCTATTTTCCAGTCTAAGACTGTTCGCACTACTATTCATTTAAGTCTATCCTCTATCCGTCCTAGTTATCAAGATTCTCTCTTTTATACACGTTTCTTCCATACTCATTAACTCCTATATTTCATACTCTATATCAACTATCAATAGTAGGGTCCACTTATCACTTTATCTAAATATATTCATGTGAGATTTTGTTTCGAAGAATTTATTGACACGAATTTAATGGTGTAATCGAAATTTAATTTGGATTTTAGGTTTGTGAATTATAACATTTTTTGTTTCATTAGAAAAGTAACAGCAGCAGTGGGCCCACCGTTGCATGTACTCTCTTTCCTTTCTCCCTGCACTGCTGTAGACCCCACGCCCTGTCCTCTCTCTCTATAGCGCACGAACTGGCAGGCGCCGCGAATAGAGGAGATGTTCCTGTAGAGAGTGACTTTACAGTACCCGCGGCTGAGATTCCTGAGATTTGCTCTGCAGTAGCCATTTACCGCAAGCGGTGCGGTCAGTCTAAAGGATCTATGTATACCGTGTTCAACAATTGGTGTCAGAGAGGCAGGGATGGAGCTACCTTAAGTTCGGTGGGTACAACCGCAACCACAAATTTAAAAAAAAACAGTGGTAAAATCTATTTTTTCACCATATATACATCCATAAATTGAAAACTCTTGCACTTATTGAAGCAAGTGTACCTCCCTTAAATTTGCTCTAGCTCCGCCAAGAGATGGATGAGACAATATGGCAGACAAGCTCCTAGGAACAGTACAAATAACAACTAATTGGTTAAGAACACATAAAATTGTCTATGAGATATTTCTTGGCTTTTCTGCATGGTGACTTGAGCCGGTTTACATGCTTCAACCATCAGGTTTGACTGATCCAACCTATCAATAGCATGTTTGTAAACTTAGAAAGTCGTATTCCCAGGATGACTCTCGGTTACTGGGCTAAATTGGACTAACGTACTTGTCGGTGTTATGACCCGGGGGTCAAGACCACCAACGAGTAAATTTGTATATCGTGTGCTCCCTCTCTCAGACGTGATGCAAGATGGACACAAGGTTTATCCTGGTTCGGGCAAAGAAGGCCCTACGTCCAGCGGGGGAGGATGACTTGTATTATCTCGCACCCAAAACGTGCTCGTACAGGGGGGTACAAGCTGTGTTACACGTGGTTTGCCACCCGAGGGGTCGATCGAGTGGCAGTGTGTGTGTGCGTGTGGAGGTCAGAGCTGGAGTCTGATGAGTGATCCAATCGTCCAAATCTCCCCTTTTATTCTACCTCGGCTTCCCCTTTTATAGACCAAGGGGAGGTCCGAGGGTACAGGGTCCTAACTGTAGAAGTATGGGCGGCGCGTCCGAGGCACAGCGTTGGCAGAGAGACGTTGAGTACTGTGGCGGCATGGCCTTCCTGTCCTTTTGGCGTCCCCGGTCGTGGCGGCAGCAGAAGTCGCCGCAGCACAGCGTCCGCAGGCGGGCACAAATCCCACGGCTGAAGCGGGACGGGGCAGATGGGACGGCCCCCATACTGGAGTTGTTGGAGGGAGGGGTCGAGCCCCCCGGTCGAGGGAGGGGTCGAGCCCTGCGTGGCTCTGTCGCATTCCCGAAGTCGTCGTCGAGGGTCGCACTGTTCACTTTCCGAGGGGTACTGCTGGAGTCTGTACTCGCGTAGTGGCGACAGTGGCGGCATAGTTGACAGGAATCGGGGACTTGACGGGGAGTTGGCGGATTTGACAGCGGACGCGGGCGCCCATGTCGTTAGGTGGGTTCACTTTAACCCATGCCGAGAGCAGCTGGGTTAATCGAGCCCCTCGTCCGGGGGTCGTCCGTTCGACCCCTGGTCGAGGTAGAGGTCGGAGCGCCGACGGAGTCGGAGCAGAGACGGGGTCGGAGAGGTCGAGGTAGAGGTCGAGGGGTCGTTCGTTCGACCCCTCGTCCATCCTTCGTTCGTCGAGGTGGGAGCCGGGGGGTCGTTCGCTCGCCCCCTCGGTCCGTCATTCGGCGTCGAGGTGGGTCGGCCCGTGGCTTGTCGCCACAGCTGGTGTAGAGGGGACCCTCGAGCGATGGGTCGTGCCTTACTGAGTAGTGGGGTGGTCCCTGCCTTAAAAATAGTTGCTATGTTTAGCGTTAATTTATCGAAGGGTTTAGGGTACCCCTTACCTTTGTACCCGACAGTAGCCCCCGAGGCCCTAGAGGAGTGATTTAGAACTCCTCTGGGGGCTATGATACGTGTTTGCTCGGAGGGAGTAAGGATTGCCCGGAGGTTTTGTCCTTGGCCTGCAGGGTCAGTGAGAAGTCCGATTCTCCGTGGGGTGCGCGCGAGCGCACCCCACGGGGGTAGCCCCCGAGGCCCTAGAGGAGTGATTAAGAACTCCTCTGGGGGCTAAAATACGTTGTATCGAGGGGTTTTTTATGGATACCTAGAGGCGTGGCACCCTGCCGAGGGGTCGATTCCATTTCTTTCCCTGAAAAGAGAAGTGTTCGAGGGCGGCTGTCGAACCCTACCGAGGGCCAGCCTTCGCTCCCTCGAGCACCACTGGAGTCAGAGCACCCCGCCCGAGAGGTCGACTCTGTCTGCCAGGTCACGAGTTTTTCGACCCTCTTTCGTCGAGGGGTGCCGTGCGCAGTCGGGCCCTCGAGCCCTCGAATGGCTAGGCCTTCACTACCTCATAGCGTCCTTCCCACGGATCCTTGCGTTCGGATTGTAGGGTGAAGAGCATCGTGCTATCCTCGTTAGGACGAGCCCGAAGTCCTCGGTGAGCTGTTCTCGGGCATGAGTCCATTAGAAATGGTGCCCAGTACGGGTAAAAATCCGAGTGAGAACTCGTGCCCCATTCGATAGGGGTCGACTAGTGGCCCGGAGGCGTCCTCATTGTTAAGCAAGCCGTACGGCTTACTAAGCACGACCATGTGGATCACCAAGGTGCCAACCCCATTCGATAGGAGTTGGTGGCTCGATGCCTCCCAGCGTAGGGATCCTTAGGTGTTCCTAGGTATGCCTCGGATATGTCCCAGGGAGCCTCGAGAGTTCGTTCTCGAGCTAGGGGCACGCGCCTGGCCTCCCCGGGACATCCCTGACTCGCGTACTCGGGGCGGCTGTCGAACTCCATTCGTGGAGCCAGCCTTCGCTCCCTCAATATTTGGGGGTGGACCGGAGTCTGTTAACCATGGGTCCTTCCTGACCTCAGGTACTCGAGGGCGGCTGTCGAACCCTATGTAAGGGTCAGCCTTCGCTCCCTCAAGATTTGACGGATGGTTCGTCATCCGACGCTATCCTCAGGAGGAGGAGTCCTGCCTTGTGGCCCGGCGAGGGGAAAAGCAGGTGGTTGTTGTATTGAATCTTGGGGACATACCTGTGCTGGAGCTCTCTAGGGAGGCTGTTGAACCCCGGACAGGCCAGGCTTTACCCCTTCGAGGCCATGGAACGAGCTGCAGTTGATGACCCGAGGCCCTGTCAGGCCTCAGGTACTCGAGGGGGGCTATCGAGCCCGTTCGTAGGCCGGCCTTTGTCCCCTCGAGATTTTGGGGGTGGACCAAGGTCCTAACCCGAGGTCATTTCTAGCCTCGGGTACTCGAGGGTAGCTGTCGAACCCTCTTTCGAGGGCCAGCTCTCGCTGCCTCAAGATTCCTTACCCTCGAAGATGATGTTTCCGGCCGCGCGCCTTTTTAGGCGGTGTCCGTTCGGCGCAACAGTGGCGGTTGCAGGGCGGAGTGCGACGCGGAGCCCGACGATGGGACGGAACGCCTTACCCTGGAGGAATACGAGGAAGGGGGTACAGGCGAATTAAATGCGGAGATTCTCTTGCCTGTCTGCCGGATCCGTCCGTCGGCCTCCCGCGTATAAGTAGCGAAGGTGAGGAGTTGGGTGTTCTTTCCGCACACTTGCCTTCCTCGCCTCCTTGCCTTCGTCTTCCTTGCCTCCTTCTCCCCGCTACTGCCTTAGGCATTTCGCGAGCCAGAACTCTGCGCAAGCGAGAGAGAGAAAGAGAAGGATAGGGAACGTACCGTCCGCCCCTAAGTCCGAGCAAACCACCGTCCCCATGGCCAAGTTCGACCTCGTCGGCCCCGATGACTGGCCCGCCTCCTTGGTGACCGCCTCGCACCTGACGGGGTTGGTGGAGAGTGGTCTTCTCCGGCCCGCTACCACGGCGGAGAGGCCGGAGTGGCTGCTTCTGCCGCTGGACCACGCCGAGCCTAACCCGCCGGAGGGGTATGTGGTGTCGTTCGAGATTTTCCACCGGGCGGGACTAGGCACCCCACCCAGCCGCTTTCTGCGCGCGCTTTTCCACTATTACGGCGTGGAGCTCCAGCACCTCACCCCCAATGGCGTATGCCAGGCGGCGGTCTTCGCCGCGGTGTGCGAAGGCTACCTTGGGATCGAGCCCCACTGGGAGTTGTGGCTCCATATCTTCAAGGCCAGCATCTTCCACGCCTCGGTCGACAAGGGTACCCGCCGGATGGTCAGGGCCGGGTGCTGCAGCATCTTCGTCAAGCGGTCGGGGTGCTGGATCCCGGGGAAGTTGTCCTCGAGGCATTCCGGATGGCACTCCGGGTGGTTCTACCTGAGGAACGACGACGATCTGCTCCCGGCGTACACCGGGAGGACACTCGACGCCCAGCCCGACTGCTGGGGATATGGCGTCCCGACGAACAAGCAGGACCGCCTCGAAGGCTTGTTGGACGCGCTCGGGCGCCTGAAGAAAGAGGGGCTCACGGCGGAGATCGTCGCGTCGGCGTTCCACCGACGGCGGGTCGTGCCACTGATGGCTCGACCCCTCCGCATCGACGAGATGGGTCCGGGGGTCGACCTCTCGGGCTGTCGCTTCGCCGAAGAAGAACTGGCCCCGGATAGGGTGGTCCGCCGCGTCCGCCGCTTCTTCGCGGGGTCGTTCGACGCCAAGAACATCGCGAAGATCCCCATGAAGCCGGACGAGGGCTTCTTTGAGCTAGTAAGGTCCTTTCCTCTAGTTAGAGTCCTCGCGCTCGCCCCTTCCGTCCTCTTTGCCCATGTTCTGACTGCCTGGCATTCCGCAGGGGAATGTGTCCTTCCGACCCTCGCCCCCGCCGGTGAAGGAGGACCGGGCCACGAAGCCGGCGAGGCGCCTCCGTGCGGAGAAGCAGAAGGCCGACAAGGACAAAGCCAAGGAGGCCACGTCCAAGAGGGCCCGGGAGAGAGAGTTGAGAGAGCAACGCCGGGCCCGTCAGAGGCGGGATGGCCTTGACGAGGAGTTGTCGCCCTCGGAAGAGGAGGACGAGGAGGATGAGGACGAGGAGGAGGTGAACTGGAGCGATGTGGAGGGGGAGGAGACGGCGCCTGAATTGGCGGCCGTTGTAACCGGTGGAGGGGAGGGGTCGACCTCGAGGTCGGCCCCTACCGTTGAAGCTGGGCCACGGGGGGAGCGCCCCGTGGCTTCGCAGGAAGAGGTGTCGCGGCAGACGCGCGCGCAGACGTCGCGATCCTCGTCGGGGGGTCGATCGAGCGAGCCCCGACGCCTGCCGTGTCGAGCGTACGGGCGCCGGGCCCGTCGGCACAGGTGGGGACCAGCAAGGGGACGACGGTGGCGCCGCCGGCCCCTGCTCGGGAGACGGTGCCGAGAGCCGCCTCGACCCCCGCCCCCCCGGGCGGTGGTGCTCAAGGGTTCGACCAGCCCGACGGTCACCGGGCCGAAGCGCCGGGCTCCGAGGGGGTAAGTCGCTTTCATGGATGTTGTCTGTATTTTTCTTTTTGTCGATAATGACCCGAGCTTATCGTTGCACACGTATTTCTTTTTCAGGTCGAAGCGCCCGCAGGGAGCCGTTTCCTTCGCCCCTGCCAAGAAGCTGAAGGTGGGAGCCGCGGCCGGGGCGGCCGTCGAGGCCGGTCCCGCTGCTCCGCCCCCTTCGACGCTCACCCCCAAGGCAGCACAGGCAGCCAAGGCCCAGGAGGCAGTGGAGCGGGGGACGGCGCCAGGCGCCTTGGCCTCTGCCCCCCTGGCGGAGGGGACGGGCTCATCCGCTCCGCCCGCGAGGGCTACTGAGACGGCGGGGGTCGCCGGAGCGACGGTCGTGGCGCCTGCGCGGCCGGCGGAAGGAGCCACACCCGGCGTCCCTGGGGGTGCAGGGCCTTCGTCGATGGTGGTTGCGGCCGAGGTGGTGGAGGTGGTCGGGCCCTAGGCCCTCGTGAACGAGGGGGAAGCTCCGGCTCGCCCAACGTCGGGGCGTTGGCCCGATGGCCTAGCTGCGCTGGAGGCTCGACTCCGGCTCGAGCGCGAGGGCACGACTGCCGCCGTGCCCGAGGGCCCCTCGACGACGCCGGAGCTCGAGGCGGGGGGTCCGGTCGAGCGGCCCGAGGTAACGCCCGCGCCGGCGCAGGGTGGGATGTTGATGGAGTCCACCCCCACCGAAGTGGACGAGATGGTGGCCGAGCTGGTGGGCTCGGTGGAGACGACCACCGTCGCGGCTCCTCGGGCAGAGCCGGAGGTGGCTCGTCCTCCCCTCGAGGCTGGGGGGCCGTTGTCTCGAGGTAGGCCATACTTCGACTCACTCGAGACGCAGTGGGTTTGCCTTGCTGGGTGTTAATTTTTCGAGTCCTTCATCGCGCAGGGCCGTTCTACTGGCCGGGGTCTTCTTCTCCTGGTGGCGGCGGCTTGGCGGGGCCGTCGACGTCCTCGCGGGGGGGGGGGGGGCCTGAGGACGGGAGAGGACAGGCGGAGGAAATCTCACCCCTTTCCGCTTATCGAGGGGAGGGCGATCTGCGCGGGGCCGTCACGGGGACGGTCGAAGAGAGGATCGCCGCCCGCAGCGTGGCCTGGGGCCAGGAGGTTCTCGAGTTGGCGGACCCTCGAGACCCCGAGCGGCTTTTCCTCACGCTCGACGACCAGGCCGAGCTCCGACGGTGGGAGCACATCGAGGAGTATCGGGCTTGGTTTGAGCACTCGGTACATCGCGCTGCGGAGGTTGCCGCCACGGACATACGCCAGGGGATGGAGGTGGGTTTTGTTCTCCCTTAGATTGTACTTGAATTGTCTGGTTGCTGTTTGTTGATGGTCTTCGCTTTTATCCTCGTCAGTCGCTGCGGGTGAGGTCTTACGAGAAGTCCCAGTACATCCTCCGGGTACAGGGACAACTCTCGACCCTTCGTGCCTCGTTAGACAGGGCGGAGGATGGGGCCGCCCGCGCGAGGGCTGAGACGGCAGCCGTCTGGAGGATGCCGAATCCAAGATCGCCCACGCGAGGGCCGGCTACGAGGCCATTCAGAAGGAAGCCTGGGCGACCTTGTAGACGGCGCAGATGAAGCTCGACCTCGCCCTTCAGTCCTCCGTCACCGTCGGGCAGGAGCGGGACGCTACCCTCGAGGCCAAGCGCAAGGCCGAGGAGGAGGCCGCCCGGCTGAAGGAGGAGCTCGCCCGGGCGAGCGAGGGTATCCGAGGGCTCCGGGGAGACCTCGACGCCGTCTCCCACGAGCGCGACGCGCTGGCCACCTTGGAGGAGAAGGCTCGGACCCGCGCGACCTCCCTGGGCGTGGTGGCCATGAATCAGAAGAGGGCCCTCGATGATGCAGGCAAGACCATCGAGGGCCTCGAGGCCAAGGTCAGGGAGGTCGAGCAGGCCTAAGCCACCCTGGACGTGCATGCCCAAGGTAAGTGTTTCGAGAGTGTTGCAGAGTCTGTCCTACCTCGACCCTCTTCCTGTTCTTTTGGGTTTGATCGTGTTGCATGCTTGTTTTGGCAGAGCTCGCAGAGGATAAGGCCCATGCCCACGAGGACCTAAACAGCCTCCAGGGCCTCCTTGGGATGGAGGCGAACCTCAACGCGAAGCTCGCGGACGCCATCAACACTTTCTGCAACGACCTCTCAGTCAAGCCGGAGCCGGAGGTCGAGGGCGATGCTCGGGGGACTCCCTGCTGCGCCGCTTCTACTCCATGACGCGGGGGGTGACGGAGAACGTCCGTGCCGCCCTGCATGGGGGCGTGAAGCGGGCCCTCACGGTCGTCAACTCGCTCTACGACGTAGACCTCAACCTCGTTGTCAACGGGTTCGCCACCGACCCGAGGCTGACCGAGGAGGAGAACGACGCGAAGTGCCAGGAGTTGATGGATCACGCAGAGGCGCCTGGAGGCCAGCTGGTGAAACTCTTCGAGCCCGAGGTGATCCCCTCGGTGGACGGAGATGGCGTCGAGTAGCCCTCGGAAGGTGTCGACGAGTAGTCCCGGGCCTGCGAGCCACATCTGGACAAGAAGGTCCATGTAATAGTTAGGCCTTTGAACTAATACAATGCCGAGCCCCCGAGGGCTTTCTGTGTATAAAGCATTTTGGTTGAGATACACAGTTATTTTTGTTTTTTCGAGCTCTTTCTGCCTTTCTTTGCCTGAGTCGATGCCTGTGAATTAAGTGTTGGACGCACGCTCATATCCCTAGAAGGGGGGTGGCGAGCGGGGATACCGTAGCCCTGGGGCGTAGGTGAGTCCCTGGCTCGACGACACCAACGACCCTTAGGGAGTTCGAGGCGCCTTTGCTTAGTTATGAAGCGTACTCGAGGGAAAGAACGAGAGGGAGAGTCGAGTTTCGAAAAAATGTTCGAGTTTTTCGAGGACTTAGGAGGGGGGTGCCCCCCCTGTTAGCCCCCGAGGGAGGCTCGACTTTGCTGGGGCAAAGTCGAGGCTACCTTAGTGCTGTAGACGGGTGCGTCTCGTTATTTCTACTTCTCGAGCTCTTTCTGCTTTTCTTCGCCTGAGTCGACGCTTGTGAACTAAGCGTTCGACGCACGCTCGTATCCCTGGAAGGGGGGTGGCGCACGGGGATACCGTAGCCCTGGGGCGTAGGTGGGTCCCTGGCTCGATGACACCCTCGACCCTTAGGGAGTTCGAGGCGCCTTTACTTAGTTATGAAGCGTACTCAAGGCGAAGATCGAGAGGGAGAGTCGAGTTTCGAAAAAACGTTCGAGTTTTTTGGAGACTTAGGAGGGGGGTGCCCTCCTGTCAGCCCCCGAGGGGAGCTCGACTTAGTCGGGGCAAAGTCGAGGCTACCTTCGAGCTACGAACGAAAGTGAAATGTGTTTCGAGAACATTTTATTCATTCGAGGATTTGTACATAAATGCGAAAATATACAAGGCCCTGGGGCCTCAGGGATAGAAGCGACGTAGCTGTTCGATGTTCCACGCGTTGGTGAAGATCTCGCCCTTCTCGTTCTTCAGTTTGTAAGTCTCGGGCTTCAGCACCTCTGCCACGATGAAGGGTCCCTCCCAAGGTGGTGTCAACTTGTGACACCCCTTGTTGCTTTGTCGACGATGCAAAACGAGGTCGCCGACGTTGAGGTCCCTTTTGCGCACGTTTTTGTCATGGTAGCGCCGCAGCGTCTGCTGGTAACCGTGCCGACTTGAAGAGGGCCATGTCACGGGCTTCCTCGAGCTGGTCGAGGGAGTCCTCTCGGGCTATCGTGTTGGCTTGCTCGCTGTAGGCTTTTAGTCGAGGGGACCCGTACTCGAGGTCAGTGGGGAGGACGGCCTCGGACCCATAGACCAAGAAGAACGAAGAGAACCCCGTGGCTCGACTTGGTGTCGTTCGGAGACTCCATAGCACAGCGGGCAGCTCATCGACCCATCTCCTGCCATGCCTGTTCAGCCGATCGAAGATCCTTGGCTTGAGGCCCTGCAAAACCATACCATTAGCACGCTCGACCTAACCGTTAGTTCGAGGGTGGGCAACTGCGGACCAATTCACCCTGATGTGGTGATGGTCACAGAAGTCCAGGAACTTTTGGCCGGTGAACTGCGTGCCATTGTCGGTGATGATGACGTTGGGGACCCCGAAGCGGTGGATGATGTCGGTGAAGAATAGCACGGCTTGTCGAGACTGGATGTTGGCGATGGGTCGAGTCTCGATCCACTTCGAGAACTTGTCGATAGCCACAAGAAGGTGAGTGTGGCCACCCTTGGTTCTTTTCAGGGGGCCGACCATGTCGAGCCCCCATACTGCGAACGACCAAGTTATGGGTATCATCTGAAGAGCTTGGGCGGGTAGGTGGGTCTGCCTGGCGTAGAACTGGCATCCCTTGCAAGATCGAACGAGTTTGGTGGCGTCGTTGACGGCCGTCGGCCAGTAGAAGCCCTGTCGAAAGGCACTTCCTACCAGCGTTCTCGGCGCCGCGTGGTGGCCACAAGCCCCCGAGTGTAGATCCTTCAGCAATGCCCTCCCATCCTCGAGGGTGAGGCAACGTTGAAGTACACCCGACGGGCTACGTCGGTATAGCTCGCGGTCGTCCCCGTACAAGACGTAGGTTTTGGCACGCCGAGCTACGCGACGGGCTTCCGTGCGGTCTTCCGGGAGTTCGCCCCATGTCAGGTACTCGAGGTAAGGCGCGCGCCAATCCGTCGGAGGGGTTGGCGCCGCGACAGCCTCGTCGATCTCCATGACCTCTCCGCCGCTCGAGGGGGGATCGATCGAGGGGGGTGGGTCGACCCCTTGCTCGACGGCGGGAGCCCCCGAGTCCAGGTCAACGGACGGCGTTTGTAGATCCCTTGAGAAGATGTCGGGAGGGACCGTGCCTCGAGTAGACGCGATTTTGGCCAGCTCGTCGGCAGCTTCGTTGTACCGACGGGCTACGTGGTTGAGCTCGAGGTCGTAGAACTTGTCCTCGAGCCTTCGGACCTCCTTGCAGTAGGCTTCCATCTTAGGGTCGTGGCAGCTCGAGTCTTTCATCACTTGGTCGATCACCAACTGAGAGTCCCCTCGCACGTCGAGGCGTCGAACCCCGAGCTCGATGGCGATGCGCAGGCCGTTGACGAGGGCCTCGTATTCGGCGACGTTGTTGGAGGCGGGGAAGTGGAGGCGGATGACATAGCGCATATGAACCCCTGAGGGTGATATGAACAGCAATCCGGCGCCTGCTCCCGTCTTTATCAACGATCCGTCGAAGTACATGGTCCAGAGCTCGCTCTGGACCTGCGCTGGGGGTAGTTGGGTGTCGGTCCATTCTGCAACGAAATCTGCCAGTACCTGAGACTTGATAGCCTTCCGAGGGGCATAGGAGAGAGTCTCCCCCATGAGCTCGGCGGACCACTTGGCGATCCTTCCCGATGCCTCCCGGTCCTGGATTATCTCTCCGAGGGGGAAAGATGAAACCACAGTGACCGGGTGGCCCAGGAAATAGTGTTTGAGCTTACGCCGAGTGAGGACGACCGCGTACAACAGCTTCTAGATGTGGGGGTACCTCGTCTTGGTCTCGGAAAGGATCTCGCTCACGAAGTAGACAGGCCTCTGAACCGGCAGGGCGTGTCCTTCTTCCTCCCTCTCGACTACTATGACCGCGCTGACTACCTGGGTAGTTGCTGCGACATAGAGCAAGAGGGACTCGGCCGGGCTCGGGGGTACCAAGACCGGGGGCGAGGTGAGCAAGGCCTTGAGTCTCGAGAGTGATTCCTCGGCTTCGGTGGTCCACGCGAAGTGTTCCGTCTTCTTCAGGAGGCGGTAAAGGGGTAGGGCCTTTTCTCCGAGCCTCGAGATAAAGCGACTGAGGGCGGCGAGGCACCCAGTGACCCTTTGCACGCTCTTGAGGTCGTTGATCGGCCCCATCCTCGTGATGGCGGTTACCTTCTCGGGATTGGCCTCGATCCCACGCTGGGAAACTATGTACCCTAAGAGCATGCCTCGAGGGACCCCGAAGACACACTTCTCAGGGTTCAGTTTTATGCGATTAGCCCTGAGGCACCCAAACGCGATCTCGAGGTCTCCGACCAGGTTTCCGACGGTTCTGGACTTGACCACGAGGTCATCGACATAGGCCTCGACCGTCGGCCCTATGTGTTTCCCGAAGACGTGGAGCATGCATCGCTGGTAGGTGGCCCCGGCGTTTCGCAAACCGAAGGGCATGGTGAGGTAGCAAAACATGCCGAAGGGAGTGATGAAGGAGGTCGCGAGCTGATCGGACTCCTTCATCTTTATTTGGTGGTAGCTAGAATACGCATCAAGGAAGTAGAGGGTTTCGCATCCCGAAGTGGAATCTACTATTTGATCGATACGTGGTAAAGGAAAAGGAACTTTGGGACACGCTTTATTTAGACTAGTGTAGTCTACACACATCCTATCCTTTCCATTCTTTTTCTTTACAAGCACGGGATTAGCTAACCACTCGGGATGATGCACCTCCTTGATGAATCCGGCCTTCAAAAGCTTGTCGACCTCCTCCCCGATGATCCTGCGCTTCTCCTCGTCGAAGTGGCGTAGGCGTTGCTTCACCGGTTTGGACCCGGCTCGGATGTCCAAGGAGTGCTCGGCGACCTCCCTCGGAATGCCCGGCATGTCTGAGGGACTCCATGCAAACACGTCGGTATTCGCACGGAGAAAGTCGACGAGCACTGCTTCCTATTTGGGCTCGAGGGTGGCGCTGATCGTCAGCGCCTTCCCATCCGCGAGGCCGGGGTCGAGCGGGACGGTCTTCGTGTCTTCCGCCGGCTTGAAGTTGCCAGCGTGTCGCTTGGGGTCGGGGATCTCTCCAGACAAGTCGTCGAGGGCCGCGAGGATAGCCGAATCCTCACGGGCCTCGGCTCTTTCCACGCACTCGACGTCGCAGTCGTATGCGTGCTCGTAGGGGGTGTCGACGGTGATGACCCCCGAGGGCCCCGACATCTTGAGCTTGAGGTAGGTGTAGTTCGGGACCGCCATGAACTTGGCGTATCCCGGTCTACCGATGATGGCGTGGTAGGTGCCTCGCCACGCGACCACCTCGAAGGTCAGCTCTTTCTTTCGGAAGTTCGAGGGGACGCCGAAACAGACCGGTAGCTTGATGCGGCCGATCGGGAGTGCCTTCTTCCCCGGGACGATCCCGTGGAACCCCCCCGCGCTGGGCAGGAGCATGGTCCTCGGGATCCCCAGGAGGTCGAGGGTCTCGGCGTAGATGATGTTGAGGCTGCTCCCCCCATCCATGGGTACCTTGGTGAGGCGGGTGTTGAGGATGATCGGGGCGACGACGAGCGGGTAAGCCCCTGCGTTGGGGATGTGCTCGGGGTGGTCGTCCTGATCGAAGGTGATCGGCGTATGGGATCAGTCGAGGTACCGCGGAGGCTGGGCTCGAACGGAAAAAACTTCTCGACGCTCCCTCTTGCGCTGGCGCGTGGTGAGGCGAGTCGAGGGTCCCTCGTAGATCATGTAGCAGTCGTGTATTTCGGGGAAGCCTCCTTTCTTGACATCGCCACTGACGTGGGCGTCACAGGGCGGGTCTTCTTTGCCGTCATCTCTCCTGAAGCCAGGAGGGACGAAGTGCTTTCGGAGCATGCGACAGTCCTCGAGGCGGTGGTTGGCCGGCCCCATATGATAGGGGCAAGGCTCCTTCAGCATCTTATCGAAGACGCCCCCGTCGGGAGGGGGCCCTCGAGGCTTCTTCTTGTCCGCCGCAGCGACAAGGTCGTCGGGCTCGTCGTCGTGCTCGACGTTGGGCTCGACGTTGCGTCGGCCTGGTTGGTTCTTCTTCTTCTTGTTCCGGCCGCCGTTGCTGTCGTTGTTCCTTCTGGGCCCATAGTTCTTCTTGGGCCCGTCGTCCGAGCCCCCAAGCTCATCCGCCTTGCCTTTCCCCTTCCCTGGGGGTATCTGGAAGAACGCGCCAACGGCCTCTTCGCCAGCTGCGTAGTTGGCGATGACGTCCATGAGCTCGTTGGCGGTCTTGGGGGTGTTTCGCCTCAGCTCCCGCACCAACTCCTTGCAGGTTGTCCCGGCGATGAACGCCGTGATGACCTCGTGGTCGGAGATGTGGGTCAGTGCGGTGCGCTGCTTCGAGAATCGGCGGGTGAAGGCGCGGAGGGTCTCCCCTGGCTTCTATTTGCAGCTGCGAAGGTCCCAGGGGTTGCCCGGCCGCTCGTAGGTGCCCTTGAAGTTGCCCTCGAAGATCCGGACCAGGTCGGACCAGTCCTGGATCAAGTCCGGGGGTAGCTCCTCGAGCCACCTTCGAGCGGTGTCGGAGAGGAACAGTGGGAGTTGCCGAATGATGACGTGGTCATTGTCGGCTCCACCCAGCTGGCATGCCAGCCTGAAGTCGGCAAGCCAGAGCTCTGGCTTGGTTTCGTCGTTGTACTTGACCAGGCTGGTGGGTGGACGGAAACGGACAGGCAGGGAGACCCGCCGGATGGTTCTACCGAAGACTCGGGGCCCCGGCGGCTCCGGATGGTTTTGTCGTAGCGCCCACCTCGGTGAGCGCTGTAGCCTCGAGCCTCGGCGTCGCCGTACCGACGTCGATTGTTCACCCGAGGGGGGAGGTCGTCGACGAGGCGTTCTTGAACCGGTCGTCGCTCGACCTGGCCCTGGGGCGCCTTGTTCTGGTGGACGGAGACCTCCCGATTTTGTCGAGGGGGCGCTGCTTGTCGCTCAGAGGCAGCCCCTCGACGCCTCGAGGCTGAGCTCTCCGCCTGTTGTACGGCCGCAGTTTGGAGAAGCCCCTGGATTTCAAAGACCACCAACGAGTAAATTTGTATATCGCGTGCTCCCTCTCTCAGACGTGATGCAAGATGGACACAAGATTTATCCTGGTTCGGGCAAAAAGGCCCTACGTCTAGCGGGGGAGAATGACTTGTATTATCTCGCACCCAAAACGTGCTCGTACAAGGGGGGTACAAGCTGTGTTACAGGGGGTTTGCCACCCGAGGGGTCGATCGAGTGGCGGTGTGTGTGTGCGTGTGGAGGTCAGAGTTGGAGTCTGTTGAGTGATCCAATCGTCCGAATCTCCCCTTTTATTCTACCTCGGCATCCCCTTTTATAGACCAAGGGGAGGTCCGAGGGTACAGGGTCCTAACTGTAGAAGTATGGGCGGCGCGTCCGAGGCACAGCGTTGGCGGAGAGACGTTGAGTACTGTGGTGGCATGGCCTTCCCGTCCTTCTGGCGTCCCCGGTCGTGGCGGCAGCAGAAGTCGCCGCAGCACAGCGTCCGCAGGCGGGCACGAATCCCACGGCTAAAGCGGGACGGGGCGGATGGGACGGCCCCCATACTGGAGTTGTTGGAGGGAGGGGTCGAGCCCCCCGGTCGAGGGAGGGGTCGAGCCCTGCGTGGCTCTGTCGCATTCCCGAAGTCGTCATCGAGAGTCGCACTGTTCACTTTCCGAGGGGTACTGCTGGAGTCTGTACTCGCGTAGTGGCGACAGTGGCGGCATAGTTGACAGGAATCGGGGACTTGACGGGGAGTTGGCGTATTTGACAGCGGACGCGGGCGCCCATGTCGTTAGGTGGGTTCACTTTAACCCATGCCGGGAGCAGCTGGGTTAATCGAGCCCCTCGTCCGGGGGTCGTCCGTTCGACCCCTGGTCGAGGTAGAGGTCGGAGCGCCGACGGAGTCGGAGCAGAGACGGGGTCGGAGAGGTCGAGGTAGAGGTCGAGGGGTCGTTCGTTCGACCCCTCGTCCATCCTTCGTTCGTCGAGGTGGGAGCCGGGGGGTCGTTCGCTCGCCCCCTCGGTCCGTCATTCGACGTCGAGGTGGGCCGGCCCGTGGCTTGTCGCCACAGCTGGTGTAGAGGGGGCCCTCGAGCGATGGGCCGTGCCTTACTGAGTAGTGGGCTGGTCCCTGCCTTAAAAATAGTGTCTATGTTTAGCGTTAATTTATCGAAGAAGAGTTTAGGGTACTCCTTACCTTTGTATCCGACAGTACTGAAAATAGTTGGGAGAATCATACATGAGCCAAGTAGTACCGAAGGAGTATATTCGAGTTAAGAGTATCAAAAGGAACGAAGAAAAACGAAGTGAAAGAAGAAGCACATAGCCACAGTATGGCGGAGAACAACGTCTATCTCTTAAAGAAAGTTCTGCAAGAGAAAGACATGGGACAAAAAAAAGAACCCACTATAATCAGTCTGTTCGCTTAGCTTTTCAGCCGGTTTAAATCCAGTCGGAACAGTGTTTTTCTCTCATAAGAAATTAGTCAGCAGTGAATAATCCTGCCGGAACAGTGTATAATCTTGCCAAACGAACGCTGAATGTTATACAAAATTCTTGCCCGCTTTTCATTTTGACCACTCGCCCCTACTCCCTCTGTCCGTGGACGTTGTAGCTTTTGAAATTTGTCTCCCAAAGGAAGACGTTGTAGCCGGTCATAGGTATGCCAGCCTAAGCTGAACGTCCCATCAATCCATTCATCCCCTCCTCAAGTACTCATTCCATCACTAGAAGATGAATAAAAAACAATTTAGATGTAGGAATTAGGGTAAAAAAAATCTTGTAGCATTTGTCACGTCACACTGTAGCAATTTTATTTTTATTTAGTAATAATTGTTCAAACATTGATTAATTAGGTTTAAAATATTCGTCTCGTAAAGTACAACAAAATTGTGTAATTATTTTTTTATTTTATCTATATCTAATACGTCATATATGTGTCGGTATTTTGATGTGACGGAGAATAGAAATTCGATGTAATAAGGATGTGATGGAAAATTAGGAAAAAAATTGGGAACTCAACAGCCTTAGATGAGAGTGGTAACGTGCTGCTACTTTAGTCATGTCAAAAACAGCAGATGCAGCATGCCAACAGATATAGGGGTAATGCAGGTATTTGTGTAACACATTCATATACGTGACCAACTCTAGCACGTCAAGCTTTACGGACGGAGGGAGTATGTACGAAGAATGGCTCTTCCTCGTCTTCATTTGTTTCCAATCAACTCCCTTTCGAGGATCCACACACAGATATCTAATCAGTCTAGTGGCTCATATATGCTGCTTAATAGCGGAGTTGTTTAATAGTAGAGGTGGGTTACAACTCCTCTTTCTTCTCGATAGTAGGCACCACATCAGGTCTTGTTTGAATGTGCATCTATCTCTATCAAACCATGTGGGTTGGAGTGTATTTGTCTAATATACACTTCAATCAATGTGGTTTGAGATAAATACATGTGCAGTCAAATAAGGCATCAATTGGTAACCTTCCCACCTCAAAGCTACTCTTCCTTGCTTTCCAAACAAACAATCAATAACACTGAGTCTTTCTTAGCTTTCCCAACAAACAATTGGTCATGTTTGGATCCAAAGGTTAGAGATAGTTTGAGCTTAACTAGCCCAAAAGTATCTAAACAAGAGGGATAGATTGAGCTAGTTGTAACTAGCTCACCCAAAAAAATTGTCCCCGACAAGAGGTGGTTATTTGGACTAGCAGTTCTATTGGGGACCACTAAATTTTTTTTTTTGGGCTGGTTCTCATGTGGTCCACTAAAATCACCACCAAGAAAAGTACCTTTATTGTCAATCTAATTCTTGCATCCAACATGTCTTGGGCTAGAGCTAGTTCAAGGTTAATTATGGGCTAGCTAGAAACTAACTCTAACCTCTAGCCCAGCTAGAGTATCCAAATAAGGCCAATAAGACCCATAGCATGCATGTGTAGGGAAGTAATTTTTGTTGTTGTTGTAAAAAAAACTCCTTTTATTTCCAAGACACTAGTAGAAAAAAGACCTTTCGTCGATGTCCGAAATGTATAATAGCCTCGGTTATTTTTGTGTCCGGGGCTAATAGACCTTTAGTTTACCAACCGAGACTAAGGGGGGTTTTCAACCGGTGCTAAAGGTCCAGAACATTTAGTACCGGGGCTAAAGGTCTCTCTACGATGAGTTCAAAAGGAAAATGTCTCATTCATGGATATATGTGTTGTGTAGGCGGGATGGTGAGCACATGCGAGGCAGTGCAATGAGGTCTTGGGTTCAAAACTTAGGGGGCGCAAATTGGTTAGAGACATTTTTTTTACCTGTCCTCTACGACCGGGTTAAAAGTCATTTTTCTACTAGTGAGCGTTTGGACTCGTATGTGATCATGGTTAGAGACATTTTTTTTACCTGTCCTCTACGACCTACGACCGGGTTAAAAGTCATTTTTCTACTAGTGAGCGTTTGGACTCGTATGTGATCATGGTTAGAGACATTTTTTTTACCTGTCCTCTACGACCTACGACCGGGTTAAAAGATTCCTTTGGACCGCGCGATGGGGTGCACATTTGCCCGGGCGGCTGTTTGGCCAGCCGTTCACGCTCCCATCGTCATCCGTCTGATCTTCTTTTTTTTTCCTTTTTTCTTTTTTTTTACACCCCCGGCGAAAAATCAGGAAAGAAACACTCGCCCCGGCATTTTTTTACACCCCGCAAAAAAAACCCAAAAAACTCAACCAACCGTGCCATCCAATCTTCTTTTTTTTTAAAAAAAAAACAAGAAATCCAAACATCTAGGGTGTAAATTTTTTTAATCTTTTTTGTTTTTTTACACCGGCAAAAAAAACCCAAAACACTCAACCAACCGCGCCGTCCAATCTTTTTTTTTTAAAAAAACAAGAAATCCAAACATCCGCCCCGGGCAAATGATTTTTGCCGTGTTGCACACGTACGTACAGATCGATCATGACCGATGGAGCAACGTATATGTTGGAATTTATATGGGCTTGCCCCGATAACAAATTCAGAAATTCCTAATAAATCTCAAAGGCTCGTGCATAAAAGCAAGAGGGGATGTGGGAACTATTTAATACCATCTTGCTTGTGGAAGTGGAGGTATTAGTTGGACCGGACTATATAACTAGACTATCGGTCACGCCAATAAATCATAAAATTAAGAGCTAGAGTTTCTACCTCTTCTCGCTGTTGCGCCACATAGCTACTTCAGTCCGATCGTCGGCGTGCACCGACGACCGGGTGAGCAGGTCTTCGGAACCCTCGCCTTCGTGATCCTGCAGCGGGAGAAGGCGAATAAAGTTTTTGGGATGCGCTCTTCGCGCGACTGCTCCCAATCTTTACGATGGGTCGTCTTCCGTCCAAGTCAGGCGATGCTACGTCCCGACGTATTCGTCGTCAGCTGATTCGAAGTCTACCGCCGCCGCTGATCGACATCGACATCATCTTTAACAACCTGAACGTTGCTCCATCGACACCTGCATCTTCGCCGTCTTCACCGCAATCTACTACTTCTACAACTAGTAGGTATAAACCTCGTGATCTAATTTTATCGTTCATATTGTCCAATCTATCTAGTATACAAGCCATGTTTATGCTAGTTAACTTGAACATGCTATGTGATATGTGGTTTAATCATGTTAGTATGCAGTACATGCTTATTCTAGTTCCTCAATCTATCATGATTTATATTCTGGTATTAATCTGGAAATTATCATATATTTCAACAATCCAAAAACATTATTGTAGATTTCCAAAATTATCTATAACTAGTTTTGTTGACGCGTTGAAGTCAGAAAAGTTTAATGGTGCAAACTTTAAGAGGTGGTTTGTCAGGGTCACAGATTGGCTTACTGACATGAAAGTTTTCTGGGTCAAAGATGACTTGCCCGAGGGTAATATCTCTGATGAAGATCAGAGAAAATATCAGGAAGCTAATAAGATCTTTATGGGAGCTGTGCGTATTGTGGTGTCGGATCATATCTATGATGCCCTCATGCACTATGAAGATGCACAGTCTCTGTGGAACTATCTGAACTCCACCTATGGAGCTTCGGATGTAGGCAAAAAGCTATATCTCATGGAGAGCTTCCATGACTATAAGATGGTTGGAAACAAATCTATAGTCGAGCAAGCTCATGAGGTGCAGCGCATGGCAAAGGAACTTGAGCTCCTTAAGTGTGTTATATCCGATGAATTTGTGGCTGGTTGCATTATTGCAAAGTTGTCTTCTTCATGGAGGAACTTCGCCACAAGTCTTAAACACAAGAGACAGAAAATATCAGTTGAAAACCTGATAGCATCTCTTGATGTTGAAGAGAAGACTCGGGTTAAAGATAACACTGAGAAGGAGAACGAGGATATAGCTAGTGCCCACTTTGTCTAGAGAAACCATGGCAAGAACAAAGTAAAGGTTAAACTTTTCAATGTCAAATCAACTACTCCCTTCAAGAAGAAGAAGAAAGACAAAGCTGAGATGTCTTGTTTCACCTATGGAGAGCTTGGTCATTTTACTAAAGACTGTCCTCAATCTTTCATGCTTATTCTAGTATGGTTAATCATGCTTATTTTAGTCCTCAATCTGTCATAATTTATATTCTGATATTAATCTAGAAATTGTCATATATTTTAACAATATATACACGTGTGGTCGAAAAGTGCACGTGACCACCATCACCATGTTGCCGCATCGGCGATTATACGATGCCAAGCATGGATTCCCGGCGGATTTATATATAAAAAAGTTAATACTTGTTACTAAATAATTGCACTTTCTTGCAAGTGATCGATTAATTAATTCCTGTCGTCGTTGCTTGCTTGCTCACGGTCCAACATATGATGAGGAGGACGATTCTTCATTTGCTGCGTGTGCATGCGCATCATGTGCATGAGCACCGTAACTCAGTGGCATCACCATATTCTCCTGCAGGTCTAGTAGCTAGCTAGTATTTCTATATTTTCCTATTAACGCAACATAAATTTAACTCGATTTAAAAAAAAATCCGTACAACTTTTATATCTTTAATTAAATTTGTTATTAAACTAGATTCAAAGTTATTTTCAACAATACTAATTATACATAGTAAATATTAGAAGAGATGTATGCTATCTGAACCGTTCATTTTGCATCGAGATGTGTGCAATGGGAGAGTGAATGTGAAACACTAGAAGAGAGTGTGTTAAAAGTAGGAGAGAGAGTGTTGTAGCACGAATCTCAAAGCACACATGAACGGTCCAGATAATACATGCTCAACATGTACATGCTACTTAGCATTTCTGTATTCTTATTGGTTCCATACTTTTCCATCCCCACCCCCTATATCTGTTGGCCCATATTTTACCTCTTATTTTTTTCTCTCTATTTTTTTATAGAGATGACAAGTGAGACTCAATTGTCATTGACTATTAAAAGATTTGAGAGCTTTAATTTAAGGACTGCTGCTGGAGTATGAACAATAAATTTAAGACCTAAAAAATAGAGAAAATTCTTAAATTAAAAGTAGAGGCTTTGATTTGAGGACTATTGTTGGAGATGCTCGGAGCGAGTAGTATCGCGCTTGGTATATGCAGCCTAACACCTTACCTAGCTAGCTAGAGGGGTCAAGTTGCGTTGGATGGCTGGCGCACTTGGTGCCTAGCTAGCTCAACTCGTCCGTGCCAATATGGCAATATATATGCCTATGGACAGTACGCCCTCTGTGGTGGATGCCTATAGAGCAGCTAGCTGTGAGAGTAGACACATGGTACTGTACAGTATCTGATCCTCTGCTGGTTGCTGGCCGGCCGGGGCTCTTTAATTTGTTTTGTGATGGGTAATTCGTCGACACGCAGAGAGAGAGAGATGAGCTGAGATGAGCCACAACGGGCGGGCCGGAGAGCTGCGTGCCGATGGAGGCATATATCCACGCAATTGGAATATTCTCTAGAATTTGGAGAATATATATATATATTCTTCTTTAATTTGGTGTGTTGACGCATCCTCCGTCCGTGACACATGAATAACGTACTAGATCGAGTACTGTGGAAGGCAGCAGGGGAGCTGAAGGATCATGCATCGAATCGACGTGTTTTGGACCATGCGCATTCGTACGTGGAGCTTCACGTACCAGGTTCCGAAGATTTGGTTCTCCAACTATATATATACGGTTCGAATTGATGAATTCTCATGGAGGAGGCGGTTCGTTTGTTTTGCATTGGACACTTGTCGATCGCGTCCGACATATCTATCGTTCACCGCTGCTTCTAGTTTTTGCTGTTACGTTTATCTTCAATTTAAAATTGTGGTGCTCGTATCCAAACGACAAAGACGTGGGAGTTTGTATCTGTCTGAACACACGCCACGCATATATGTCTCCCTGATAGTCTCTGAACCGGTACGTGCAAACAAAACAAACCAGCTTATTTGTGCGTAGGAGTAGTCGTACGCCATGATGATCAATCGTGAGAAAAGATCGATCTGCGAGCGAGAGCAAGTTGTGGCTGACACGGAGCCGATCGATCTGAGCACTGAGCACCGAGGAGGATAGAGGAGCTAGACCCCAACTCGCGACGCTAGCTGGTGCTGGGTTTTTTGCCGTTTCTGTGCAAGTTGGCGGGCACCACGCGGCGCTGGCCGGCCTAACATGCCCATGCCTGCCCCCAAGCAAGCCTCCCCCTGACAGCAAAATAAAATCCGCTGTGACTATTCATCAGTGATATTATTATTCTTCTTCACCGGATCGGAGGCTGGCCGGGCGGCGGGAGCCACATGTAGGGTAACGGAAATTGAAGCCAGTGGAAGTTTTTGTTTTTGGATGCGCAACGGGTGGGCGGCTTAAAGCCGCTGGCGCGGTGCAGATGCCCGCGCCGCGAGAGATGCAGATGCCCAGCACGTACAGCACCAGCACCCCGCAGAACGCAGAACGAGAACGAACGACTACCAGGCCGGGCTTGTCCATTGCTGGCAGTGGCACACATCATCATATCGGCAGGTGAGTCGTCGTCGCTTGTTCCTAGCTCCGATATGATGCTACTACTACGTACTAGCTGCTGCTAGCTGATCGATCTGCTGGCCGGTTCCGTCCTGCGAGCGAGCTTAATTATTGTGTGTTACGACAACCCCGCCAGTAACCGCCGGCCGGCTGCTCCGATCCCTTGTCGGCTCCATCGTCGTCGTTATTGATGGCGGTGCACGCAAGCGCGGCGGCGTGCGCGCTATCATTTCTCTAGCTAGATAGCTAGGGCTCTGCTTGTGCGTGGCCGGCTTTTGGTCGGGGGTGCAAGCGCACACGCCGCATCATATATATCATACAGAGATGCATGTGTTGCTTGAACCATATACCATAATGATGAACTAACCTAGCTAGCTTTCTTGCGCCGGGCGACTCCTGTTGTTTCTTGCAGCTGCGTGCCTCGAGCAAATTGAAGAACACCCGATTCGGATCATGAACCGGATGGAAATGCAGTGACGACGACGATCCATCGATCGACGACCTACCCTCTCTAACTAAGGTGTGTTTGTTCATCCGGTACGTCTTGATTTCTTCCTTTTCGTTAGAATAAGAAACATGAACTGGATTATCGTCATCAGCAGTACAGTACGTACGTAGCATTTCTCTGTCCACATGCATAGATCATCGATGGACCCGCCGTGTGTTACTCGACCGGCCGGCCGGGTTTCTTCAAAGTTTCTGTGGTTGTATACGTACGTACACGTAGATTGCTGTTGATTACACGACGATTAACTGGATTTTGTACGTAGGGAGTAAGCAGCCATGTCCCTTTTTGCCAACAATCCAAGATTAGGATATGCTCTAGCTACGACAGAGAAAAGGAAAAAGATAGCATGCAGTCGGATATGTGCGCTGACTACTACCGCCCCAAAAAAACATGACATGACCCCTCTCTTCTGCCTCATACAACAGCTGAGAGAGCTGTGTGACCTTCTTCTTGTTTGAAATTATAAATCACTTTTACTTATATATATTTTTTGTAATATATTTAAATATAACAATATGTTTAGATATATAGCAAAATAGATCTTGGATGAAGCCAAAAAAAAATTCAAAACGTCTTGTAATTTAAAACCGAGAGAATACTAGCTGCCTGTACATGAAAACTGCAGGAATAACTTCACTTGCATGCAAGTTGCGCCAAGGGGAAAAAAAACAGAGAGAGAAAACAACAGCCCCAACACAACACAACACTACTACCATTCATCAGGCTTCTCCTTTGCTTTATTCCATTCCATTCCGATCCACAATCATCATCCAAATGCTTTGCCTACTGCGTGCCGCTTTAATCTGCTCTTTTAACTTTTATTTGCCCTACAAACATCCAAATAAAAGCGCTCTGCGTGACAGTCACAGAATATTAAAGCCATGTGTGTATGCATGCTCTCCGGCAGTCCACGGAGCTTTCGTTTCCGCCTCTTTAACCGTAATAAATAAAATCGTCCCACCTCAAAGCCAAAGCTCTGCATCCTCTGCTGAAACCTGTTTCTAGTGTTATTGCGCATATGCGTTCATCCCGTCACACGCACTGCTTTTGAAATATACATGACTTTCATCTCTTTATACATATATGTATATACCCTATCCCTGTCATTGTCAAGGCCAGCGGTGAATTCAGACTGAATTCACCTCTTTTAAAGCCAGTAGCTTTTCCAGTGCTTTGCAAAATTGCAAGGCTCTGGACTCTAAAGCGAGGGAACCTTTTGACGCTTTCTTTTTTTAGCATCTGGATTTGAACACGCAATGCAATGCAATAGTGGGCAACACTGTAGAGCTCAAGGAAAACGATCATACTAGCTAGCTAGCGTTGTTCATGGGGAAACCTAGTATAACTAGCTGTTAGGCACTTAGGCTCAGCCTAAGTGCCCAGCTCTTCACTGGCAGCAAATTAATTAATATGCTGGCACAAATAGGAAGCAGGAATACATATATGGCTAGCTAGTAGGATGTAAGTACAGTACTGTTGTAGCTAGCTTGCATAGAACAGTAGCACAGTCCCGAAATAGGCGGTGATGTTGCCCACAAAGCAAGGCAAGAACAAAGCAAGTTTTTAGATGCATGCTTTGGCGCAAAGAAACACATCAGTTTTGGACCGCCAGCGACGAGGACGATGATGTGCGTGATGTCAGTCGAGCGAAACGTACGTAACGAACTAGTGCGAGCTCGGACGCATCACGCACGCACGCCCCTTGCGTGGTGTGAACAAATCCCCTTCAATTCCCTTTTGTGTTTTTGTTATTTAATTTGTCCGGATGGATTAATCTTTGTTTAATTACCTCTGCCGTGCGACGGATGCATGCCCTGCAGGAAAGGATCGGAGGAGCAGCGGCGGCGGTGTTAAGTTCTCGGCCGGGGGCCGTATAGATGACGTTTGGTGACATGGAGGCCGGCGGCGTGGGAGGGTCGTCCTCCGACGAGCGGCGCGCGCGGTTCACGGAGGACTGGTGCTGCTGCGCCGGCGGCGGCTCCTGCGCGCGGCTGTTCCTTGGGCCTAACCCGATGATAGCCCGGTACCTGTACGCGCTCATCTTCCTCGTCACCAACCTCCTCGCCTGGACCCTCCGCGACTACGGCGACACCTTACTCGCCGAGCTCCAGCGTGCGTACCATGCCCGCCGAGCTCGATCCAGCGTGCTTGACTTGAGAGATCGACTGAGACTCTGACCTGACCATGCGTGCAGGGCTGAAGGTGTGCCAGGGCAAGCGCGACTGCCTGGGCGCGGAGGGCGTGCTGCGGGTGAGCCTCGGCTGCTTCCTCTTCTTCTTCGTCATGTTCCTGTCCACCGTGAAGACCAGGAAGGTGCACGACTTCCGGAACTCGTGGCACTCCGAGTGGTGGCCGCCCAAGCTCGTCCTCTGGCTCGGCCTCACCGCCCTCACCTTCCTCGCGCCGTCGCCGCTCGTCCAGCTCTACGGTCCGTCATCTCGTCGATCATGTTATTTATGTATGTACGTTTCCAATTCCATCGTCCAGATGCCTCTCTGACGATGTGCTGTGCTTGAATCTCTGCATGCAGGGAAGGTGGCGCATTTCGGAGCAGGGTACGTTTATTTCGTGTTCTTCAGCTCAGCATTTCATCTCATTTCAGTTTCAGAGATTATTATGTTTCGTTCCATAGATACATATATAGAACACATGCATGTCCTAATGAATGAACTTGAATCAATGGAATCGCAAGCAGGGCGTTCCTGGTGATCCAGCTCATCAGCGTCACCAGGTTCATCATGTGGCTCAACGACTGGTGCCGCTCAGAGATCACCCAGAAGAGATGGTAGGTCTGCTGCTGCTCAGCTCATGCATGCTGTAGCTGCTCTTGCATTTTTACAGCACCGACCATCGATAAATGCATGGTCACCAACTCACCGTCCGTCCTGCTGCGAAATGCATGCAGCCACTTGCAGATTCAGGTGGTGTCCATCGTGACGTACGTGGGGTCGCTGCTGGGGATCGTGCTCATGTACGTGTGGTACGCGCCCAGCCTGTCCTGCAAGCGCAACATCCTCTTCATCACCGTCACGCTGGTGCTCGTGCAGCTCATGACCTTCGTCTCCATGAGCTCCAAGGCAAGCAAACACGTCCTACATCCATCCATCCATCCATGGATGGAGCTTGGAAATGTGGTCTGATCGAATCTTGTTTGTTGCTTGCTGGCCCTTGTGGCATGGCATGATGAACGAAACAGGTGAAGGCAGGGTACCTGGCGCCGGGGCTGATGGGGATCTACGTCGTGTTCCTGTGCTGGTCAGCGATCAGAAGGTGAGATCGATACGATATGATGGGGTTCTGAAATCCTGCGCTGTGTGCTGCTGTGTATACAGTGACTGCATCTGAAATCAATCAGTAGTACAGTACGATTTCCTTCATGACTCATCTCTTTTTCCTCCAAAAAAAAAAACAGTGAGCCACACAAGGAGGTTTGCAACAGGAAGGCAGAAATTGCCACGAGCGCAGACTGGGTGAACATCACGGTAAATGAAGTAGCCAAAAAGTTCAGTTAGAAACTACTGTATTGTAGTAGTCTGACGAACCTGACAAGAGGTATGCATGTGTGTGTGTCTCTCTGGCAGAGCTTTGTGATCGCCGTCATCGTCATCGTGGCGGCCACCTTCTCGACGGGAATCGACTCCAAGTGCCTCCAGGTGCGTGCTCGATCTGCTCTCCTCTCATTTGGGCTGCAGAATGAATGAAGCAACTGATCACAGCCAGAACGAACGAACCAACTGAGAGTCCGAACAAACAAACAAACAAACTATTGCAGTTCAACAAGCAGGCGGAGGGGGAGTCGGAGGAGGACGACATCCCCTACGGCTTCGGCTTCTTCCACCTCGTCTTCGCCATGGGCCATGTACTTCGCCATGATCTTCGTCGGCTGGAACGCCAGCCACACCATGGAGAAGTAAGTAGTGATCGAGCTCAGACTTGACTTCACAAGCTAGGGACGAGAAGAGAGAAAACTCACTCGCTCGCTCGCTCGCTCTGAATAAGTGAATACTACTTATAATCCATTGGATACGCATGTCATGATCGGCAACCGCTGGACGCTGCAGGTGGACGATCGACGTCGGTTGGGCGAGCACGTGGGTGCGCGTCGGCAACGAGTGGCTGGCGGCAATCGTGTACAGTAAGTGACCTCAACTGAAACTGGCACCTACGTATCTTCTTCGCGGCCATGACTGTGCTCTGCTTGCTGACGGACGGACGAATATAATGAATGAATGCTTTGCTTGCTTGCTTGCACTTGTCGTGTGTATAATGCAGTATGGATGATGATCGCGCCCGTCATCTGGAAGACAAGGCAGGTGGGATCGTCGGCGGAGACGACATGAGCAGTTTTCATTTCATTGATTCTGACGACAAAGAATGACAGCCAAAATTTTATATATATACAAACACAAAACAAATGAAAGGGAAAGGGAAAACAAGAAGAGGCCTTGGTGCGTGCTAACTGCTATGCACGTTATACATCGCCAGACCAAATTCGCATTCCTGGATGTTCATTGGTCAATGAAGATGCAATTTTTGCTAATTAAGCTAGCTGGAGGTCGGTCTGTCTAGACTCAACAACAAGGAAGAGGCGGCAACTATTATATGCTACCACAGTACCACTACTAATCCATCGTGAAGCTCGGTTGAGGAAGCTCATCGATCTCGTTGTACTACTAAACTAGTATCTCAAAGACATATATAGGGATTGTTTGTCTGGTAACCTGACAAAGCTGTATAGTCCGAGCAGCAAATCCGGGCTCGCCGGCCTGCGGTCTAGATTGTTGTTGCCCGCGGTGGCAGACCCTGAAGAAAATTTTAGCTGGGGAAAACTTTTACCTATAAGCTGAATGAAAAGTGCAAATATAAATTACTCTTCTGGTCTCAACGCATATGTCAGATTAGCAATGCTAATGGAACAAGGGGCGCGAGATCTTGCAAAAAAAAACAAGTGGTTACCTCTAAACACGAACCATGACATCATCATTTGGAATTGCATCTTGTTCCCACGAAGCAAATGACACAATCACTCGTAAATCCACGCCAATACGATTACGCTCGCAGATCTGTCTTCACAATTTTCACTAATGAAAAAGACTGTTTCCACTAATCGATGTTGTGTGATAGGAAGAAGTAGCACAAATTAAAGAACATAATTAGATACTAAAGTAGAGATTGAGTAACCTGCAAGCAGCCATGATTAAAACTATTATATTAGGAATCAGATATTTCCTTACATGACATCTTGCTCAAATCAGCCAATTTCCTCAATCCTCATTTGCTAGTAGAATTTTTTTTTTCTATGAATTGCTTGTAAAATCTGATCTGATTAAATTAACCAACTGAAAAAAAAACACAAATATCAAAAATAGGATACAACATGAGCTAGTACTAGTTGGGGGAATTGTGCATGCGTCTGTTCTAGCACCGGGCGGCGAGCGGCTGAGCAGGACGCCAAATCGGTGGCATCGAAAAAGAAAGGGGCTGAACATTAGAGGCGCATAGCAATCGATCGGTAAGGCTTTGGGCCTTTTGGGCTGCGGTGTTTGCTTACCAGCTTGAGCCCATGTTCATGCAAGGCAGTGGGCTTTGGGGTTTCTTGGCCTTTAGCAAATGAAACAAGAAGCATTCTCTTGTGGGCTGGACAGTAGTTGCCGGGGTCAACTTCGAATTTCAAGGTGACGTCGGTGATTGTCACAACCAGATCCATGTGTTGTGGGTGGTGCCTGACTGCGAGAGCAAGAACCTTGTGTAGATTAATTAGTAGCGTCGTTGCTGCCTTGCCGGTTTTTGCTTGCCCTCGAGCTTGGAATGTGTGGAAGATGTAAAAAAAAAAAAAGAGCCCGAAGGCCGTACTTAGGTGTTTGGTTTACCCCCTAAAGTTTAGTGCATCAACTAAAATTTAGGGAATATTTTAGGGGTGTTTTGGTAGTTTAAGACCTAAAATCATCTAAGTTTAGCTACTAAAGTTTAGGGACTGTAACCAAACAGCCCCTAGCTGATACCAGAACTCCAGAAGGCCATCATCAATGACACCATGAATGAGTCACCTCGCGTTTGTCGCATCTCGCTGGCGGGTGGTCCCGTACATAAGGTGTGTTTCAGACTTTCAGTGTTTGTGTTTGCATCTGGATTCCATCTCCACGAGTGTGAATGCATCAATCAATTGTCTAATTAATCAAATAGTTATAAAGTTATAATATATTTGCGAGTAAATATTCTTTATTTTAGGATGAGAGAAATTATTTCATCAGTATTGTATTTTATTTCGATACTGGTCTTCATAAATAAGTTCTAGTTTTCAAATGATATAAAAATACTTAAACATATATATAAATAGATACGGAGTATATAGCATTTTGTTGTCGTTTTCTACGAATATATTTAGTTTTTTCTCCCACCAACATACAGGCCTATCTGCTAGTATTATTAAAAGCTACTTAATCCGTTTCAAATTATAGTTCGTTTGACTTTTTCAACCCTAAGTTTGACCACTCGTCTTATTTAAATTTTTGTGCAAAATATCATTTATTTTGGTGTGGCTTACTTATTTATTAAATAGTCTACATGAATGACTTAAATTTGACTATGTTTGCACGAAATTTTTGAATAAGACAAGTGGTTAAAGTTGGAGTCAAAAAAGTCAAACGAATTATAAATTGAAACGGAGGGAGTATATACAAGCTAAGTTGAGAGATTGTTTGGATCAGCACATTATAAAGACTGAGCTAAACTATCTGCTGAGCATAATTACCACAAACACCCTCAATCTTTGCACTGGGTGGGCAAAAATCAAGGGGCGGATTGTGTTTCTTCCGTTTGATTTATTGTGGAATCTGGAGGCTGTAAAAAAAGTTGGCTAGAGAAGTTGGATTTGTTTGGATTTAGTTGAGTTTTAGGTGCTACTTCCTTCATTGCTAAATAACTGTTTTCGCATACATTGACTTAGTTTATATAAAAATATTGATATTACTCCAGCTGTCTCTAAAAAAAAAGATTTCTAGAGTTGTCTTAAGTCAATTTTTTTAAACTTTAACTAAATTTATAAAAAAAATTAAAATTTATGATATCAAATTAATATCAATAGATTTACCATGAAATATATTTTTCACATGATACTTATTATATGTCATAGATGTTTATTCTTTTTTTTTCTAAAGAGTTAATCAAACTTAAATTTTTTTTAACTAATATGAATTTTAGGAATTGATTTATTCAAAGACAGAGGAAGGGTAATAGTACATAATTAATATTATTTGATAGATTGTTAAATCTATTCATATAATAAATCTAGTATAACATAAAAAACTAAAAAAGAAGGTTATTTTTAGGATGGATGGAGTTATTTTTGAACGGAGAGAGTTATCCTACCTCCTTTTGGAACCAAAGAGACCTCAAACTAAGGGCATGTTTGGTTTACCCCCTAAAGTTTAGTGGTCCCTAAAGTTTAGTGTCCCCTAAAGTTTAGTGCATCAATTAAAGTTTAGGGGGCACTTTAGGGAGAGGTATGTGTTTAGTAGTTTAGGACCTAAAATCACATAAATTTAGCTACTAAAGTTTAAGGGGCTGTAATCAAACATCACCTAAGTCCATGGAGATTCTGCGACGAGCCCTCTCAGTAGCACACGGGACGACGAGACGATTAATTTGTCTGCTGCATGCATCTATATATCGATGTCCTTATGCGAGCTTCCAGAAGCTTACTAATTATTGTCAGTTAGGTAGGGGAAGTGGGAGACTTGGGACTCTCGATCTTGCTACGCGCGTGCAACAGAGATCCACACCCATCCCGACGGATCCTCAATCATGCAGAATTTAACAGAAGAGTATCCACATCGTAAATTACTACTCCTGTGCTGTGCATGACAGTGGTAGAAACTAGCTAGGTACCGATCTGTTTGTTTGGTTGTTTTGGTGATTGATAAGCCAGCTATGAATGTTTTTGACTGTTTTTTTAAGAGAAAAATATAATTTTAGTGGCCGATAAGCCAAACGAATAAGGCGTACGTGCTCTGCTTCATTCGTCAGCAGCAGATTAGAAGCAGCCTTCAGGTCGTCGGCCATCAAAATTCTGGAAGATACCGTACAGTAGATCACACCGCATCGTCTGCCTGCCCTGCCCGGTCGACATCAGTTCGCCGTACGTTGCCGTCCATTCTGGAGGATCACAGTACCGTTGCCAGGTCCAAAAAAACTGTTACACGATCCGCTCTCAACTTTTCCTACACGATACGTTCGCTCGACGCGTCTCCGTGCAGTGCCGGTGGCGTGACGCTGGCCGTGGCCCGGATCGAAGGCGTCAAAGTTTCGGACTCATCATCATCATCTAATGATTGGTGGGTGCTTACCGCACGTTGGCGGATCGCCGGCGACCCCGGCGATAACACAGACCGACGACGTACGACATGTATATATCCCTGCCGGCGGCGGAGCCGCGCGCGCGATCGAGTAGCTAGTCGTCGCGCGCCTCGGCGGTTCGTGTTCGTCACGGCGCACGTCACTGATGAGTCCGCCCGATGAATCATGCTGCTGTCTGCCCGGCGCCTAGCTAGCTAGCTAGGGGCCACAGGCACGTGCGGCAGCGGCGGGGCATGTAGGTGGGGCCGTGCCCGTCACGTCGAACAGAGGAGGAGCTAGCAGCATCCATATCCAACTCACGGAGACGAGAAGAATGAGGTCGGGAGTCCGTCCCGTCCCGTCCCGTCCCGTCACGTTCCGTCCGTAACCGATCGATTGGGCAAGGCGGAGAAGAGACGACGACGGCGCTTGTTGTTTTGTTGCCACTAGCTAGCTAGCCCAGGCGCCTGCGGTAGTTCCTTTCCTTGTCCCTGCTCTGCTTGCATTGTCTCTTGTTGTGCGCGGTGGCCTGGCCTGGCTTCTAGATCCGGCAATGAGACTTCCAGATCGAGCATGGCCGCGACATCCATTGCCATTAATTTAATTCAGTTTCATTCGCTGGGAATCAAAACATAGTGTACGTAGATCCGGGAGGATCGGATCGGATATAGTACATGTGATGGGGCGGTGTCGTCTGTGAAGGTTGCATTGCATTGGCACTACTAGCGAAGGCAGGAGCATACATTGTTGCCAACACCACACCACGTAAGAACAAACGCATGGATGGCTAAACAGATCAGGTGCACCAAGTACGTATATAGTACAGAAAAACAAAGGTGCCAGGGGGATGATAGATGCCAGGCCGTTACGCTACAAAGTCCGGGTCCACAGGCAAAACGACACCTCAGCAGCCTCCCGAAACGGCACCCTACTTGCATTGCACGTGGACGTGGCGGTCAGCTCCAGCCGTTCGCCCAGAGCTGCTGCACCTGGACCTGGCTGGTCACTGACATCTTGCGCCAGGCCGGGCCGGGCCAAGCAGCAGGAGGCTAGCTGCCTACTAGTACTAGGAAAGACAAGCCAGCACCACACATGCATTGACGGCCCAGGGTGGGTTGTGCGTGCCTTGGGATCACCACCACCAACGGCTTGCTCTCCTCACCGCTTACGTCACCGGCGTCCTCTCCCAAGTATAAATAGGCGGCAGGCCCGCGCCCACCTCATCTCTCCACGGCCACATCATCACTCGCTCGCCGCCACAGCCATCGGCCTCACTCACTAGTGTCTCTAGCTCGTTGCGCGCACAATGCCGGCCATGGTGGAGGAGGAGCCGCACATCCTCGTGGTGACGTTCCCGGCGCAGGGCCACATAAACCCGGCGCGCCACCTGGCGAGCCGCCTGCTGCGCGCCACGGGGGCGCGTGTCACCGTCTCCACGGCCGTGTCCGCGCTCCGCAAGATGTTCCCGGACGCCGAGCCGGAGCCGGAGGGCTACCGCGACGCGGCGGGGGTGCGGTACGTGCCTTTCTCCGACGGCTACGACGGCGGCTTCGACCGCGCCACGGACGACGCCACGCACTACATGAACCAGATCAGGCTCGTGGGCTCCGCCACGCTGGGCGGCGTCCTGGCCCGCCTCCGCGCCGCCGGCAGGCCCGTCACGCTCGTCGTGTACACGCTGCTGCTGTCGTGGGTGGCCGACGTGGCGCGCGCCCATGCCGTGCCCGCCGCGCTCTACTGGATCCAACCCGCCACCGTGCTCGCCGTCTACCTCCACTTCTTCCGCGGCGGCGTCGACGTCGCCGCGGCGGGCGGCGACACGTCGCCGACCGTCCAGTTCCCGGGCCTGCCGCCGCTCCGCGTCCGCGACCTGCCGTCGTTCATCGTCTCCACCTCAGAGAACGACCCCTACGCGTTCGTGCTCGACGCGTTCCGCGAGCTCGTCCAGCGGCTGGACGGCGGCGAGGACAGCCCTAGCGTGCTCGCCAACACGTTCGACGCCGTGGAACCCGAGGCGGGGGCGTCGCTACGTGACCACGGCGTGGACGTGGTCCCTGTCGGCCCCGTCCTCTCCTTCCTCGACGACGATGACGAGGCGACGGCCAAGAACGGCGGCAGCAAGGACCTGTTCGCGCAGGACGGCAAGGGCTACCTCGACTGGCTGGACACGCAGGCGGCGGGCACCGTCGTGTACATCTCGTTCGGGAGCCTGTCGGTGATGAGCGAGCGGCAGATCGAGGAGGTGGCCTTGGGCATGTCCGAGAGCGGCCGCCCGTTCCTGTGGGTGCTGCGGGAGGACAACCGCAGCAGCCGCGATGAGCCGCTGGTCGCCGGCGGCGGAGGCGAGCAAGGCATGGTGGTGGGGTGGTGTGACCAGGTGCGGGTGCTGTCGCACCCGGCCGTGGGATGCTTCGTCACGCACTGCGGGTGGAACTCGACGCTGGAGAGCATGGCGTGCGGCGTCCCCGTCGTGTGCGTGCCGCAGTGGACGGACCAGGGCACCAACGCGTGGCTGGTGGAGAGGATCGGCACCGGCGTCAGGGCCGCCGTCAGCGACAAGGACGGCGTGCTGGAGGCCGACGAGCTAAGGAGGTGCCTCGACTTCGTCACCTCCGAGATCGTGCGCGCCAAGGCCGTCCTGTGGAGGGAGAAGGCGCGCGCTGCCGCGTCGGAGGGCGGCTCGTCGGAGAGGAACCTCAAGGCGTTCGTCGCCAAGCAGATCGCCGGCGGCGGCAACAACTAGCTAGGCCGTCGTCGTCGCATGCATGATTGCTCGATCTATGCTATGCCCACAGCAGCTGGCATAGATACTATACAAAACATAGGATGCCTCCGTCGTTGCTCTTGCTGGATTTGGTTCGATTCGAAGTAATTACTAGCTAGGCGTCTATCGTGTAGTGAGTACAAGCATGTTCATGATGTGTTCTTTTTTTTATTAAAAGAATTCTATTTTCTTCATGAAACTCATGGTATATGAGCATTGAAATTCTGCTAGCTTAATTAGCTCCATAACGTCGTACAATGTCAATTGCTTGCATGTGTTTTCCCCGGCCGGAAACACAGTACAGACGCATGTTACACTCGCTTCAATGGATATAAGCATGCATGCACGCCCTAACTGTACGAGCGTCTTTCAAAGTTTGAAATACTAAATACTCGTCAAAAAAAAAAGTTTGAAATACTAGTCTGACACATCTGGAAACTGATAGCCACAGTTGACGTGTTATCGACGGAGGTATCATCTCTAGTTCTCTACTAAAATAATACTTCCCAATCCCAAATTATAAGAAATTTAACTTTTTCATCTTAAGTTTGGCCACTCATCTTATTAAAAAAATATATATTAAAATAGTCAAATTTAAATCATTCTAAAAAAAAACTTTTATTAATAAAACAACCTACGACAAAATAAATAATATTTTACATAATTTTTTTGAATAAGATAAATGATCAAACTGAAGGTGAAAAGAGTCCAATATCTTATATTTAGGATGGAGGAAGTATATCATTAAAATCTAAAATAGATTTAGAAAAAATATGAGTATCCACGGCAATTCGTGGACATGTCAACATTATAATTTATATTGCGTATTTTATAGAATTCTGATTCGGAATGTTAATTATTATGACATGTGAAGTGAACTGTCGGCATTACGTGAATAATGGAACCAGGGAGGAGTATCTGTCACACATGACAAGCGCATTTTGTTTGAACTAGACCTCTAGACCAGCTGTAGACCATAAGAGACCAGGGTTTGTTTGGAACAACATAGAATTGTCGATACGTAAGAACAGGAAAACAAATATGATTGAAGTCGCTCTCATTTACAGATCCTACAGGGATCGAGAACGCATCAAAAGTTTCAATAAGGACTTATTTATCTAAATGTGTTGCATCCATCATTCATGTATTTCAATAAGGGCCTCTAAAATGTTTGGATGCAACACATGAAAAACACAAAACGATCAGAAGAGCAAGAGATAGATACCTATGAAAATCTCTAAGAGGTTGGACCTCAGCTCATGGTCAATTTTATATAGAATTTCTACGAGTACAATTAGTTGATCCACTGTAAAGGCTTTTTTTTTTTACGATTTTCAGGGCCACATGATAAGAATTCCTTTAAGGTTCAAAATCTTAAACATTTCCTCCACAAATTCTATGTTTCAAACAGAGCCTTGACAGTTATTATCACCAGAATTTTCTTTGACTGTAGGCTGAGGCTGAAGACAACTTTAAGTATGTTACAGTACTGGTATACAATATATGTTATTATTAATGTATTTTCTACCTACTCTTGCGGCATGCATTTCTTGCTGCTGTACAGTTGTGTGCATTTCTTTGTGATTAATTGTACAATATATATCCTAATAGGATCCCAAGGTTCTTAACATAAAGAAAAAAATTGATCACAAATAATAATATTATTTTTCTGTTCGCTTGAATTTATCAGCTCGAATTATCAGCCATGGTACAATGTTTGTTTTTCTCTCACAATAAAACATCATCATTCTCACGAGAAGACATGGATCAGTCCATTATTATTTTCCTTTTTTTCAGTGAGACTTGTTTTATATTTTTTTTGCCACTCTTACCAACCATAGGAGACATAATGTTTAATAATTTTCTACCATTTTTTCCTGATGAAGGATGTGAAAAATACCCTTTTGTCCCTATCTGTCTTTTTTAGTATTACACATTACACAAGTATATGTATAAGTCATTAAATGCAATACATAGAAGTCCCGTACTACTCATTCCAGACATGGAATTCACGTTTTTTTTCTCTCTCACGTCAAGTAGTCCAATTAATGTGAAAGTCTCCGGTAGTCCGGTTTTACTTTCCATGTATAAACACATTAATTTTATACTGAAAGCAAAACCGGACGCGACCTGTAATTGTGTGCGTGCAATAGCTTGGGCCGCAACTGGAGGACATGGATGTGGATTTCCTTTGTAAGCCGTACGTTGTTCTGGGCACAGTTTAGCCCCCCCCCCCCCCCCCACCCAACCCACACACCCATTTTTTTTTTTGAAAGAACCCAAATGGGCGATACGTGTGGCACGAGCTCCGTGTTCGTGTCTTCATTCACATCACATTATTATCTAGTTTATGGTAGGTTGTTGTTTTTCCGAATGTGCAACATCCATTTAAAACGAGGAAAACCAGACAAATCATGTAGATGTACCAGAGGAGAGGAACCACACGTCAATTTCAGGAGGCACTACATCTCCCCTGTAATTGAAAATTTCTCCAGGCTACTTCCCTTCTTCAAGATCAACGACTCACACCACGTCTACTACGGATGTAACGGTTGATATTAAAAAGTTAGAAGCCGCTCCCACTCTCCCACCCCACGCCGCTACTCACCCTGACATCCATGGTTCGAGTCTTCACATTGCCTTCTTTTTTCCGAAAAAAATAGATTCGTTTTTCTTTTCTATTCTATCCGTGACTCCGCCATCACGCGAGTCGTCCCTCCCTCTCCTCTTCCCTCCTATGTCCGGCGCGCAGCCCATCCTCTCCGACGAGCCTTGTTCCTGCGCGGCTCCCTTCGCGCCTGCTCGCCGGCCTGTCCAGCCCCGCCGGCGGAGGACTCGCTCGCCCCCTGCGCGGTAGCTCCCGACGAGCCCCGTCCCCTGTGCCGCGGAGCCCGGCCAGCCCCAGCGCGCGGCGTCCCTCCCCTCCCCTGTGCCGCGGAGCCCGGCCAGCCCCTGCGTGGCGTCCCTCCCCCTCCCCTTCGCGCTGCTCGCCGGCCTGCCAAGACCCGGGCAGCGGCGGTCGAGCTTAGCCCCCTGCGCGGTAGCGCCAGGTGAGCCCCATCCCCGCGTCGGGTGAGCTCCCTCCCTTCCTCGGTGAGTACCTGACCGGCAAGCCCCTCCCCTACACGCACAGGCACTGGAGGAGGAAGAAGACCAGGAGCGCCCCGACAGGCTCCCGTCGCTCGTGCTGGAGATCGGCGTGCCCACAGGGAAGCTCACGCAGGAGCTCTCCGCCGGCAGGCACGTCTGCATGGCCCTCGAGTGCGCGAAGAAGTCCAAGAAGTCGACGCAGCTCCATGTGCCTGCCGAAATGCTTCGCTCATTGCATTTTCATGAACTGGTTAGTAAGCTGGGTGGTGATTCATCCATTGAGAAGGATACGCCACTACAAATTAGTTAAACTTTACAAAAACAAATTAGTTGTTTTTATAGATTCCCTCAATAAAGCCGTAGCGTTAGCACAGACAAATATACTAGTCCTGTACAGTGCCGTTCATTTCATTCATCTCTCCATCGTTTCTGAGGTAGCGGCTAGAAGCCCCCCAAAGACCCAAACAAACAGTCACAATCTAGTGACCCAACCGTGAGACAACATAGCCGCTATGCAGACAACATGCCAGATTGAACCAACAGATAGCTGACCTACATCCTGGCCCATTCTTCACCGGGCAATATGTTAACCGGAAGGTCTAAAGAGAACAAAGAAAGATGAAACAAAACCTATGTACAAGGAGATGCAAAGGAGGAAAGAAAAAGAGAAGGGGAGAAGGGATGCGATCGACTGACTCGATCGAATGGAGCAAACACGCTCGCATCGTCAGCAAAAGCGTCGAGCTCAGCCTGTATGTATGCGCCAAGGGCTCGCAGCAAAAGGCCAAAAAAAAAAAAAAAGTCAGCGTTCCTCATTCCTCAAATCCCTTCTTCCATCCCGAGATGTGTCCCTGCCGGAGGATTTGATTGCATCAGCAATCATGAGCGCTACCGTGGCCTTATGAAGCGCAAGGTCCGCCTTCTGCATCAGGAAGTGGGCCTTTTCCCTTTTGAGCTTAGCCATGGCAGCAGCGTGCTGCGCTGCGCTTGCAGCATCCCGCAGCTTGAGCTCCTCAATATCAACACGGGACAAGCCCGGGAAGAGGTGCTTTGAGTTCTGCCAATCATGAATGACAGCATTCCAATGGTCATGTGCACTCCGTTTTACTCTCTGAGGGCGGAAGGAAGGTGATGGCTGGTGATCATCCGAGAAAGCAAGGCTTGCACTCCTTTTGGTACTATTGGTCCTAAAAAATCTTGGTGTTGAACTTCTTTCTGAGGATTCAAATGCCCGAGGAGAATCTGTTCTTGTAGAGAACCTGGGAGAATACCCTGTTGGGGAATAAAGAGAACCAGTGTCATATGATTCGCATGTCCTCCCATCCACAGTGCATTCATTGTATCTCCTGCCTGATACTGGACAAGAGGAAGATACATCAGCAAACAGGAAAACGCAAAACAATCATTAGAGCATCTGGGCTCCCTTAAAACAACTCCCTAATTTGTTTTCCGTAAAGAGAAAAACAGCCCACCAACAGTTTTGCATCTGGATTCCCTAAGATAAGCACTGGGTAAAATCTCCCCTCAGCTGACACATATACATAGCTACGACCAGTATTTTCTAAGAAATACGGAGTAAAATAAACATTCTAAGAAAACTATGCTTTTCATAAAAGTAGTTTTCAAGACAAATCTATGCATATGACCTTCGAGTTTCTAATGCAGTACTCTAAATTTATTTGCCATCAAAGTTTTAAAAGTTTTAACTCAAACCTTGTCCTGTCAAGTATTTGCAAACCAAAGGGAGTAGCCATTAAGGGAGAGTACCTTGCCGGTAAAAGCCGTCATGCTCTCTTGAAAAGCTATGGCAGCCTGTGGACATAAGCTTCTTATGAGAACGCTGTTTTGGTCCCTTGTATGGTACATGGAGTCCACGAGGCCTCAAACAGAAGGCAAACAATGCAGGCTTGGGAGGCAATTTGTTTTCTTGGTACCCATTTGATGAACCCTGCATTCTGTAAACTTTTGATTCCCATTCATGTACCTGCTGCTCATAGATCTTCCACATAGCGGACTGAAAAGCAAAAATGATGTAAGAGTTAGAACAAGATTGTACCCATTCTCAGCAATTATTTGTAGGAATTTGGAAAGATATGCCATAATCAAAGCTCAGGAAAAGCAATCACTTATTTCACAGGACGCGTCTATGTTACCCTGAATTTTAAAAATCTATCAAAATAACAATTAACTATGACTAAACAATTGCTTCATTGCTATTGTTCAAAAAGAAGGCTTTCATATCTTTAGTCAATGAATGAGCAACAAAAGATCCCCCGAGGGTTTAGTAAGAATGATGGGACAGGATAGATTTGCAGCAAATGTAAAGAGTGTTATGGTGTTTTACTTCACTACATTGGCACTGGCAGTATCAATAAGTTGAGAACAAAAGCTGAAAGTGACAACTTGTTTGCAAAATAATGTCAAGCATGCCTCAGTACTATATGCCTAGTTAAATAAATAAATAAATAAATATGTACATAAAACTATGTAAGTGAACAGCAGTTATCTATATCTAGTTACGCTGGTACCATGAAGGATCCAAGACTTCTTACTAAACATTACATGAAACATAGTTACAGAGCTACTAGATAACAACTACCCAATGCTCACCTGCTTTCTTTATTGTACCAACCAAATGATCACTAAACCATATAGAAACCTAAACAAGAAGTCAAAAATATAAATAAATAAAACACAAAATATGTGTTTTGACCTGAAAATGTCGAATAAGTGGCATTCCCTTTTTCTGCCTCTTATCTTGCCAATATGCATGTATCACTTCAATAATGTCCGAAGGTACATCATCAATATCCAGTTCCTTCATCTGATCAGTGCTGAGTTCATTACAGTTGTGGCTATATGCAAACTTCTCTAGTTTGTCCATAGCTCTCTCAAACAAATCTTCTGCCAACTCAAGTACGCTGGTATTGTCTCTCGCTAAGAATTTCCGCCAGCTTGAAATCCACTCTTCATCATCACTGTCCATGTCATATAACACACGGGATTGATCAAGAGCAATTTCAACATCTGTTCCAATGTGGACAAGATAATCTTCAGATTGCACAAAGGATACCACATCATCATCATCATGAATTTCAACCAAACGGACACCAGGGATTGGAATGTTTCTCACAGAAGCAGCTCTGATGTTGTGGCTATAACACTCATCATGCATTTGCTTGAAAATTAACCACTGGCTTCTGTCAGGAAATTCCAGGCACCATTCAGCCCCACCTTTCCACATCATGGCATGCGTATAGCGGTTTGTGGCTCCAGGCTGCAAAACTTGACAGACCTTGTGAGCATACTTGGTCCCTTCAGCAAGTTTCACGCATATTCTCCGTTCACTCTGACCATCAGAATCCATTGTGATCTGGGTATCATACTCCCTCCAACCTCTATCACTCACTGTAACAAGAACATTTGCAACACAAGTCAACGACTCCGGACTGCTATGCTCACTTCTAGAACTATCAGGAAGTTTCTTTGCATCATTTGTCTTAGCACTAACATGAGATTGTATCTTGCGGAAATGGCTTTTGTTTTTTATGCCAAGTTCCTCACTTCTAGGAGAAACTGAGTATGAAACTTGACTTCGTGGCTTCTTAGAACCACCAGCAAAGCCAGTTAACACGTGGTCTTCTGGCAGTAATTTTGAACCATCTCCAAAAGCACGTGATATAGATGTAAACCGGTTCTTATGATAAGTAGTTCTGGGGGCAGTTGGTGTAACACGACCAATTGGATGTTCATTCAATTCCTGAACCAAGTTAGATATAGGTTGCTTTTCTTTTTCATCTTTGTCAAGAGGTTTATCATTTGGTGCATCAATTGCTTTGTCTTGAGGAACACTGATGGAAAGACAAATCTCAGCAGACTTCTGTGAAGAGCAAATAACACTAAGATTGGAGGAACATGGCTTGTCAGCACCAATGCAAGGCCCATTTTGATCTTCAAATTTTCTGTGCATTATATTTGCATCATCAATACTGATGACATTACATTCTGGGCTCACATTCCTTTCAGCAATCTTGGATTCCCTACTAGCAGAGCTAGATGGATTTGCACAACTAGCAGAAGCCATATCCAATGGACTATCAGGTGATGAACCAAGATTAAGTGAACAAACTTGAGGTGCAGCATGACAAACTGTATTAGATTCCTGTTCCATTACCAACTGCTGCTGATCCTCATCCAAAGTACATGACATGGGTTGCTGAGAACCATTAGTCGAATTGCTTTCCGTTAACAATTTTTTATGGTGCCAAAGCAGTAGTGAAGGTGCAGTTGTCATGTCCAGAATACTTTGAGTAAATTTACACTGCACATCCAAACAACAAATAACAGGTTCGATATCTGAATACTTAGACTCTGGAAGAAAGACAGACTCCTGAACATCAAAACCCTGTTTAACAGAAAATATTTAAACTATGATCAGCTGATTTTCTAAAAAAATAGAGTTCTAGCGCAATGTTTTTAGAGCAATGTGTTAGATGATGTTAACAATTATGTGTAGAAGATCAACGAAAGAATAATGGATTGCACAGAAGGTGCAGATCAATAAACAAGCAGCAGTTAAAATGTATATTTCCACAGAACAACAATTTACATTCACAAATCAATCATTTGAGGCATAGGAACATGTTGTGCATTGCAGTTTTATGGGGAAAACGATTATTGAAGCACAAACTTGACAAGAAATAAAAAGATGGAGGGTTATGATTACAACAGAAGGATAATAAGAGACCACACATACAACAGCAATGACAGTACTAACTCATTGACAAGAAGTGAGAAACCCTGCTAGATAAGTAAAAATTTGTCACCCTAATGTGGCTTGAGAAACAAAGAACAGGTACTGTTTCAACCTCAAACAGAATAAAACACACATTAAGATGCACATTAAGAGTATTCTTATTGCAAATATATGGGCAACAATATTCAAGGTTAAAAAAAGGCACAAGGCACACTTTAGGCGTTTACATCAGGTTGTTCTGCATATATGTAATTGACTAACTATGAATTAAACACCAAAATGTGTATGTGTAATTCTTGTGAAATATCAAAGAAAATTACTCCCTTCATCCACAAAAGAATGCAATTCTCGCTTTTCGAGGAGTCAAACAGTTTGAACTTTGATTAATTTTATACAAAAAAGGTACTAACACTCATAATACAAAATAAGTACCATTAGATTAGTTATAGAATATACTTTCATAATAAATTTATTTAGAGACATAAATGCTAATAATATTTACTATAAACATGGTCGAACTTGAACTATTTTGACCGGCACGGATCCCATAATTGCATTCTTTTGTAGATGGAGTAAGTCTAATACTATTTTGTGAGAAAATAAAAGTTTTGTGACTAGAATATAAGAAATCAGTAAAGGGAATGATAGTAAAAAATATGTAGGATTTGTTAGAAAAGTGAAGGGAAAACACAAAATTGCCCCCTCTATCCTCCTGTAGAGGGCACCTGCAGTCCAATGCAATCTTCGAGCGCTGCCACAAAGATTGACACCGCCTCGCGCACTCCCCGCAGGATCACGACCCCAATCCCTTTCCCTCCTGCTCCCTTCCCCTCCCTTGCAAACGGATGCACATCAACGGTCCTGGGCCAGAAAATGAGGTGGTGCCGCAATGGATCCGGCAGCACGACTCCCTCCCTCAGGCAGCGTAGCTCTGGATCTGGTGGCACGACACCTATACCCCCCTACTCCTCCGCCAAGGGCTTAAGCACGCCTAGGCAAGCCCCTCATGACAACTTGTGGTATACAATACTGTTTCAATGAATTGTAGCATAGCTGATCTGACAAAGCTATGTTTTTGCACAGTTTAAATAATGATGCTGTCTACGAGGATAGCAGATAACCGTATAGCATAGTATTACACAGGGTAAGAGAACGATGACCCTCCATGACTAAGGTTCCTCAGATAACCCAAAACTGGTTATGGATTATCTGACATAAACTCCAGGAGTACTTACAAAATGAAGCCATCGTAAAGGGGGTGCTACTACATACCAAGTAATGTTAATGCCCCTATTTGTTAATGAGCCGGTGCTCATAATTTGAAAGCATGCAAGATTGTTTAAATCATTTAGGGAATGCAATTATAATAGTCACATGGAAAGATCACTTAAAACTGCACATGTAAGGCAGGAAGATACCTTAGAGAAGAGATCCATTGAAGAAAGGGCTCTTTGACCAGTACTTTTTGTGGAATCTTTAGACAACTCCCTCTTTGAACAATGATATTGAAGCTTTCTTTGAAAGTGTTTCCATTTTGATTTCTCTACACCAACAAAGCTGAAGAACATAAACACTACTTGGCTTCTACCATGGCCACCAGATATCTGAAATCTGATCGAAGTACAAGGTATTTTCGATTCCTTGGTAGTTCTCTGTCTAGAACGCTGCTTGAAGCTGCCAGCAAGTAAACAGAAAAGTGATACTGCCGATCTCAAGCATGTGTGAAGAAGGAAATGTTTCGAGCCTAATGCATTATCAACAACAAGTATGTCCAGATGTACAACTGGCCATAAGGCAACCAATGTACCACATTGCAGGAGAAAGAAGGCATTGGAAACCGAAACGCAACAGGCTTCGCAAAGCAACTTATAAACAGGTTTCATTGAAAGGTTCAATGCAGGTATGACATATGTGAGTGAAGCACCAGTTGCAGTACTAGATTCCATACTAGGATGCACAGCAAGAACCATAGCAGAACTTCCTCTTCTTTGGCAATTAGAACAAAGTTCAGAAATGCTAAGAAAATCATTCTTTTTTCTGCAAAATCGCTTCCTAGAATAAACAAAGCGAAACCTCCTGTCCTCAGGTGTGGTCCTATCCTTGAGAACCTCTGCACCCCCATTTGCAATTGAACTACATGGTATAGAATCATTAGACTCCTTGGCATCAGAACAACGGCTCTCCTTTTGGTGAAATGAAATTGCAACAATATTGGAAGGACTGTGATCTTGCTTGCTGATGCCACCAAGTGTAGTCGATTTTGCTTGGTTTGATCGAGACAACCATGAACTGATGGGACCTGACTCAGAACTCTCTGTACTGCTTCCATCCATGTCTTCTCTGTCACCCTGTTCGTTATTGGGCTCAAACACTGACCTTGAGTTTGTGCATTTAGATCTACTGTGACCTTCCGCTGGTAAGAACAGGAGTTTGATCCTCTCATTTTGAAGATTGATCCATTCTTCATCCTTATCATCATACCTGACATGATGTAACCTTGTGACCGGATTGTATTCCTTGACCAAGCCGAAGTACCAAGTCTCATCTAGAGGCCAAAACACCCTAATCCTCTGTTTTACAATGCAAAATGGATCCACATCGCCAGGGCTGACTTCATAAAAATGCCGACGTGGACGACGCTTCCTGAAGGAAACTTTACCATCACGCTTCCGCAGCGACCTAGCAGGACCAGGTACATCCTTCATTTTTTTGTAAGAATTTTTAAAACGATTTGAATGCTGAGAAAAAGATCTCTTTGATGACCTATCAGCTGATTTCATTCCGTTCCTTTGTGATCCAGCACATCTGTTATCTGATAAAGAACAGAGCATCCTGGCAGCATTTTCTTCCAAACTAACACCATCATCTTTGACATGGTCACAGCCCCCCTTATCAACACAAACAGCTTTTGGGGGTTCACCTGAAAGATGTGAATGATTTTCAACTGAGAATTCAGTTTCAGAACAGAACTTGGTGCCAGTATCCTGATCACAAGTACCATTCTCGGTTCTCAAGCAGCTGACAGGTTCATCACCACCAATTCTATTCTCCAGGAATGCAATTGATTCCCCTTCTTGCTACGCCTCGGGAGTTGGGAAGACCTAGGAACTCCATCAGCTTGTGGAGTATTATGAGCACCAGTCCAACTCTCAGTACTGACATTCTGGGACAGCTTCCTTAACCTCAAGACGCCACGAGGCTGCCTGATCACAGTAACTCCAGCTGAAGTAACTGAATGTTCAGAGTGTTCATTCTTATTCCTCGACGATAAGAGTTGGCGACGGTCATCCAGACTATCTATGCTCCATGTGGAATCATCTGAGCTGGAACTTGGCATCCCTGGTTCATTGAGTTCCATTTGATTAGAACCCAAGTTGTCGCGCTTCCTCTAATTCCCCGCAGATGAACTGCTTGAAGGGGCCTCCTTTCCACCAGGGGCGGATCCAGTAAAGGGACATGGGTGTACACATGTACACCCAATATTTTTTGCAAAATCTACGAAATTAAGAGGCTTGTCAATCAAATAGCTTTAGGTTAGGGTTTCGGACTTTTGGTGGTCAGCTTCAAGGGATGGGAAGGGAAGATAGGGGGTGGGAGTACCTGGTGGGTGATCGTCGCCGGCGAAGAGACCAACTAAAGCCCCACCACCTGGCTTAGATCGGCGGCGGCGGCGGCGGCGGCGGCGGTGGCGCACCAGTCGTCGGAGAGCGAGAGGGGGCGAGAGATGCAGACAGAACGCACAAGAGCGATGCAGCGGACGGAAGGGGAATACAGCGTCGGCGAAAAAAAAAGCGTCACCCGCATGGGCAGGGCCGGTCTTTTTTCACAATTTCTTTCGAAATTTCTGTTTTCTTTATTTTCCTTTGTCCCCCTTTTATTTTTTTATTTTTGTTGACTTCATATGTCTTCTCGTCACGGGACACTATCGAGGGGCAGTACAGAATTTGCTTTAAATAACATAAATAATAATGATATTTATGAGTATATAAATAGAACTTTCTATATTGTATTAAGGTTGAATAATTTCCTATAGAAGCTAGCCATTTTCACAAGAACATATACAATTTAACAAGTGTCAAATGCATCAACGACCAGTGAACTTAGAAGTGTGTGAAACATATGTTAGGGTTTAGGGTTTCTGTTTTATATTAGTTTAACTAGCAAAACATGCCCGTACATTGCAATGGGAGATAAAAATCATCTTTTTAGAGATCAACATCCATTAAACGACATAGATATTTCATAGCGTATACAAATTAAACGTACACTACTTTTAGTGGTGGCTTTTAATGTGTTTTTTTCTGCTACCCGCATCTTTTACCATAACTTCAAATATAAGATAGTCATACCAAGATACATTCTCATAAGCCGGCTCAGACCTTTCACCTCTCGGTAACGACCTTACTCAAAATCTTGGTTGCCGGCCTTATCGAGTGATGAATTGCGCAGCAGGAGACATAAAAACTATCAAATGCTCGACTGGTTCGATTCAGCTTCTTATGATTTCCATCATCCATATCTGTTAGGAGGACAAAAAAACGGATACTTGTCTTGTGCGTGTTGGATTTGATTTTGGAAAAATGATCCAGGAGATCTTAGTGCGAACAAAATACAGCTCCGTGTCTTTTCGTGTCTTTTGCGTGTTGTATTCGATTTTAGATCTGAGTGCAAACTCTAGGATGACATGCATAGGGGAGTTGAGGCGGTTGCGTGTGGGACAGTGTGCTTGGATCGAACTCAATTTCGATAAGTTTCAAGTGACAATTCGTATTGGAGTAGAAAAAACGAACATTTATGGAGTTATTTAAGGAAAGACGGACCAAAAAATAGGCTGAAATTTTGCCTCTTTATTATTAGATTATATATATATATATTTACTTAGTTAGGTTAGGTTATATTTAGTTAATTATGTTAGTTAGTTGGTTTAGGTTATATTTTTTAACTACTTTTTTGTCTTTGTGAACTAGATGGCGCAACATTCCATATACACCATGATTGAGAGGTACTATGACAACAAACACCAAGCCCACTAGTTGACTGACGTTGACCCGTAGCGAGCCTTGGACCCCTTGAGGCCACGGACCCACATGTCGACCCTAGGATGAGCGGTAGACATCGTTCATATGATGTGACGGCTTCCTTGAGCTTGCTCGTATTTGCCTTGGACCCCTTGAGGCCACGGACCCACATGCCGACCCTAGGATGAGCGGTACACATCGTTCATATGATGTGACGGCTTCCTTGAGCTTGATCGAGCTTGATCGTATTGCAAACTATGGGCTAGCCAACCTAAACCAGTGGACGCTAGAGACCCACACCTTCCACCTTCTGTGCGACGAGATGACAAACACATTGCACGATGTCGCCCTTCTTTTTGGGCTACCATGCTGAGTGACCACCGGTCATTGGTATCTGGTGGAGTAGTTGTAACATTAAGCCACCTGAGGGCGCTGAGGCTGCTAGTGCCAGGGGTAAGTAATGAACACATCCACTAGTATTTTCCATAGTTCAAAAACAGTATTTATCCTTACATAGAAAATTAAATTGCAGAAAAACTTCTAGACTACTATCACGTTGGATCAACCACTACTTCAGCATTTGCTTGCCAGGAGTTTTGAAATGTCTAGTGGAGATATACGCCAAAGCATGGCTCTAACACTTCATGAGTCCTTTCTTGTTTCCCCACGTGTAGAACAACATAATCACTTGGTTGGTCCTACGGATAGTCAACTAACCTTGGGAGAACATAGGATTAACTATGCATAATGCCAACCTAGGTATTACTCTTACCTGTTATCCAAGGAGAAGGTACATGGAGAAGGATTGACACTTCAATCACAAAAGATACTATCCATTTATGGAACTAGAGGGGGCGTAGGGATGCTCTAGAGATTTTATGTATGACCAACACAACTTTGATCGATACCTGACTTGGTTGCTTAGGTAGTGGCAGATGCCAATTGTAAATTGGAGGTAACCAAGCTAGATCTTGTGCTCTCCCTGAGTACTTGCCTCTATCTTACTCAGGTTTAACTCTATGGCTGCTTCAATCGCCTAGGCAACATCACTATTCACTAAGCAAAGTAACAAACCATATATTTACATTGTTCCAAACATATGGTACTAAACATGAGCAAATTACATAATAATAGCAAGCTTCAAAATTCAAATTTGGAAAGTAAGCATCTAGCAGGTAGCCCTACATAATGGCCAAGTGTGCTAGCAATCACATGCATTTATCAGTTTTTAATTCAAAATTCAAACTCCAATCCTTATTTCCCAAATAATCCTTTAGCATGTTAAACAAAACACAATGGCCAATTGTATTTTTTTTGTTGGTGCTAAGCTTGTCGCGCTAGCCTAGATGGCTCAGTCAAAGCACATCATGGCGCCAAGCATCATGGCACAACAAGTGCCACACCAGAGTGAGTGGTACGGCAGGGCAGGGCAAGGCCAAGCCATGCCACCTAGTCATCCAAGCACTGACCCCCATGGTGGAAGCTTGGTCGCACCATGCTAGGTGGCATGTCACATGCGTTTAGCCATGCCGCGGAGATTGGTGTGGCCAAAAGGGTTTGTTTTGAAAACAAAATTTTATGGGTATTAGTTTTAAAATTCTTTTTCAAACAGAGTTAAAAAGAGAAAAATTTCATGCGTATGAGTACATGCCTGCTACAAGCAAATGATGTGAAGTAGCACGGGGCTACGGTGCAAGCACAACGGGTGTGTGTGTGGGTTGGGGGGGCCCTTAGCGGTGCCCATGTGAGTTGAGAAAGGACAAAGAGACGTTTTCTTTACTCTCATTTGATATATATTAGAATCTAACTCTTACAATCAATTAGATGCAAGTTGTTCTAACTTGTACGAGCATGGACGTGACTCTAGACGTCTAGATCACATACATGACACAAAGGTCATAAAAATATTATTGCAAGTAAAAAAAATACCATCATTATTAAATTTAGATATAGTTGTACTCTATAATGAAATATAAATGTTTTAGAAATCCTAGAACATATTATAGGGTAAAGTAATAAGGGAGTGGCTAATGCACGCACGTGCATGCGTTAGCCTTATGGTACGCACAGTCCAAATAAAAAAAAATTGTGTTTTGGCAAGATGCTAATTGGGAAAGTAATCTTTTTTGGCAAGATACTAATTAACAATGGCTTGATTAACTCAAAAACTACACTTCCGGCACCTTTTCCCGCCTGGATCTTCACCTTTTCCCGTTGTTTTGCTTTTCTATTTCCGGAGGCAAAACAGAAGGTGTTCGTATAATATACAAAAAATACTAATTAGCTTCTTAGCTTCTTCTCGGGTACCAAAATTACACAAATAATAATAAAAAACAACCAAAGCTAGATCTGTTCCTAGAAGCAGTTCAGTTGTTTTACATCACCTAATATCAGACCTGTTAATAGAAGTAGATCTGACAAACTGATAAAACAATTCAGTTATTTTGCATAAGCAAATCAGTTGTTTTGGTTAAGCAAATCAATTTACAAAAAAATAGTACTGCAGTTCATGCTGCTTACTGCATAAGCAGATCTGATTCCTACATATTCCTACTGCTTGCTACACATTTTGTTATGCTATTATGCAAATATCTCCAGCTGTAACATCATTTTATATCTCTCAGCAAAAAAAAAACTGAGTTGCTTATGGATCATTCAGCATATTAAATCATGAGGCAAATCTGCACAAACAAAATAGGTAAGCTGGTGACGGTGCACACTCCTTGCAAACATCGTACAGACAATACATTTCTCACAAGGTCCTCATATGCACACCAAGATGGAGATGTGGCTAGATCAGTTTGATGAGTATTTCTTTGACAATGTCTCGTACTGTCTGATTTGCTGCAGCAGAACAGAATAAGATCAGAGGTCGAAATAGGCGAGATTGTAGCACAATGGCGAGCATCAAGAAGCCATTCTGGTGTTTGCCCATACCTGCTCGGATACTGATGGCTTGATATTCGATAGAGCACGTTCAAAGTGCGAGATCTCAATCAAACGAGATGAACTCAGCGAGGATGTCCCGTTCTCAATGAATTCCAATCTCTTCTCCAATGCTGCCATGGCTGCTTCATCGACTTAATGAAAGAAGCATATTAATTTGATACAGATGTCAATTAAGTTACCCATCTCAAAGTAAAGCAAAGCAACATGTAACGACAGGGAAAACAAAGGAATGTTTCATTGTGCATACTGAAAGACTAGTGTGCTCCTTTTGGACAACATAAGAACAACTGTTCAATGAAATACCACAAATATTACAAGTGATGCTAGGTCGGCACCAGTGAGATAAATTTGTTGCTGTGAGAGGGTGATTGTAACGTTATAAATAATTAGGCTAAGGCATGACCTCATGATGACTTACACCGTGCCCAAAGAATGTCCAAAAATCGATTGTCATCTTGTCTCCCGGCTACTCTTTGGTATTCATTGTGATTGGTTCTTCCTATTGACATCCATACATCACAAGGCATCGGTATAGCAATCACCTCCTCTCTTGTATTTTCTCTCTCATATCTTGTCTAGTTAGCTTGCTAGTTAGCTTCTTTAGTAGTTGTTCTCACTAGCTTGTGCTAAGTGCTTTAGGTTCTTGCTATTGATTGATAAGCACTTAGTTAACTAGAATTGCATTGGATAGGTGGCTTTGCACCCCAAGTAGAGCTAGAGCAAAAAGCTTCGCTTAAGTGTTATCTAACCTTTTGCTCTAGTGATTTGTAGAATTTTATTAGGCTATTCAGCCCCCTCTAGCCATCTAGGACCTTTCACAAGGGGAAGAGTGATGTAAATGGAAAGTATACCTGACAGTTGGTATAGAATTTTGTAAACATTTCAGATAGATTGTACAAGTATTCACACACAACATTTGGAAGTAGATTCGCGCAGGCCTCTTCAACAACCTGAAACATATTGCAGTGCAATCAGAAAAGGCAAATTATAGTAATTTCAGTTACATTAGATTGCACCTGAAGCCAAACAAAAAGTCACTTGCTTTAAGCTTTTGACTATATAATACTTTTTGCATATTGAGTTTCACTGTTTGAAAGTGAGACAAGTAGATTTGTCTATGACTCTTGAAAGACAGTTTCATAAAAGTAGTCAAAGGGTAGAACTTAGAATAGTAGACTTCAGACACATCAGAACTTTGTCACCAGAGGGAGTAACTAGTCACCCATTCAACCCTTAACTATTCATAGGAATGGCTGGTAACCAACTTGTTGCAAGGCAGATCACGGGACATAGGGAGGCAGCACCATGGGAGCAAATGAGAGATTAAGACATGAGGGAGGATGGTTAGCAAAACAACGCAAGGCAAGCGACACAATGGCAGAGGCTACAATTTCTAGCACAAATTTGCTTCTTGGACCAATTGAGTCGATGGTTTCTTGGAGGGAAGAAACACAACAGGGTATCCAAATACGTACTACAGAGTACAAACCCTTACCCCTGGCACCACGCCATGTCTACCTCATTGTGCTACATCCTCCATGTGCCTAGCAGCCTAGGTCATCACCTACTTGGCAGGTTATCCCCTGATGACTCAATTTGACTTTATGTCTTAATAACAATGCTCAGATGATATCAAATCTATCACAAAGTACCGTATTGAGGAAAGCTACTTCAGGCAATTACGCCTGCAACATAGAAAATCCTAATAAGCAGAGAAAGTATAACACGATACTGCATACAGGCTAAACTAGCTCAGAACCTAGTATCTTGCTAGAAGGATTGTTTATCTAACTGATGGATAACAAGTGTTGCATTCACCAAACGGGCAACTGCTACCATATCACAGATCTGTAGAGGGAAGATTACGTTAAGACTAAATATAGGAAACCATAATTTTCTGAAGTTACATAAAGAAATTATTAATAACAATAACTGAGTCAAACATAACACAGATAAGGCCAGCTTCCAAAAGCATTTGATCCGATAACAGATGTTGGGTGGGTGGGTGTGAAGTCATTATCCAACAAGAAAGTCTTTACCTAAGGATCTACCATCGAAAAATACTCAGACAAGTCCTAAAGCCCCATCCTCTAGTATTAAAACATGGATTGGCAGCAACAGCATTGGTAGGTCAATCAAATACTAAAAATGCCAAAATCAAAACACAAAAATGCTAACCTAAAACAATAAAATTGCTTGTTTATTTAGCATAAGTTGGTTGCGCAATGAAATTTGTAGGACCTTAGTTGTGATGATGGAGCATGACACTAACATGATGAAGAAAGCTAATTTTTTGTGATGATGAAAGGTCACGTGCTCACCATAACACATGATCTGTGTACTAATTCTCGCCTTGGGTCTCTTCAATAGAAGACAACACATAGGGAAGCTCCATATCAGGCTTCAGAGTAGTGATTACAGATCAGCTAGAAGGTGCAACTGACTGTCTTAAAGAAATAATAAAACGATGGTCATGATTAAAAATTTCACCACATATACACCATCTATATGACACAAGCATATGATTCTCCCACAAGCCAAGTTGCTCTAGCTTCACCACCGGCGAGGACAAGAACGACAAACAGCCAAGAAAAAAACAAAACAGCTGAACCAACGTGTGTTGCGTTCAGTATCTCCCCAAAGCCCCCTATATATTTCCTCAACTGAAATGTGTGAGCAAGCAAGGGCTGCAAGGCCACTTCTGCACCAGCTTTCTGTACTGAAAGCGAACGACCGGTAATAGGCATGCACAGTCGACATCTGCACACGACGACGTATAGATAGGGTTCTTGCTTCTGGCTGGCTGGTTGGGTGACTGAAGCACGACACTTTGGCGTGGCTTCTACTGGTGCCAGGGAAATATAATTTGTTATCAAAATTCTGACAATGTCATACAAAAATGCAAGACTGAAATTTCAATACTGCTATGAAATTCAGTACAATAATAATCTATCTAAAGAAGAAAACCATGGCTCAGACTAAGCTCTAACAAAAAAATGAACTACTCTTACTAAAATGAGATGAAGAAAGAACTACTCTTACTAAACATGAGGCACATCATAACATGTATTTCCTCAACGTGACAAGCCAAGGTACCAGTCCCCCACGACAGCATCGTCGCTGGTGAGCAGCACAGGGAAGGTGAGCAAGGATGAGACCGGGTCTCAGATCTCGAGGCGGCGGCAGTCAACAGCACAGGGAAGGTGAGGAAGGATGAGACCGGGTCTCAGATCTGGCGGCGACGACAGTCAGTTGGGGATGCTGGCAGAGATGCTGTGGGATGACGGCGGCGCCACATATGTCGGTCGAGAATATGGTGGAAGTTTTTGGGGACGGCAACGGCTGGCTGGAGACCTAGTGGCGGGCTTATGGTGCATTTGGTGGTCGGCTCGAGCACACTGGAAGCATGACTAAGCGATGAATTTGGTGCGGCGTGGGATGCATTTGCTTACTGTGTTGGTGTGCGGCGGGAGGTGGTACGGGCCGCGGCGGGAGATGGTACGGGGCGGCGAAGTCGCCGGCTCACGGGGAGACGACATAGAAGGCGCGGCGGACTGGGGATATGTTTGGGATATAGGATGGTCGTGGTAACCGGTAACACTGCAGTGGTAGTGTCTATTGGGCTTGTCCTTCGGATTGTCCACCGACGGTGGATGGAGCAGGCCGTGCGGAGCGACAAATGCACGGCCGTCCAACACAAAGTCTTTACCTTCAAAGTTTATTGCTCAGATGGATAAATATGTGGAAAAAGGCAGAGAAGAGGAACTAACCCACAGGAAATTTGTGGGAAAAACAGAGAAGCAAAACTAACCTGCAATCTAAAAACCAAAAAACAAACAACAAAAACAAAAGAGAGGTAAAAAAATGTTTAATGATTTGAATTATTTTGCCTCGATTTTGCCACAATATTGTCTGGTCAAAGTGCATTTAGTTGCTTATTTCCAATGAAGTTCAGTAACTAATCAATACACATGTACATGTAGTTGCTCTAAAATGATGATTATTAACACACATGCACTAGCATTCAGTTCATGGACAAACAACAGTATGACAACCGAGAATTAAATGCTTATTATCCACACATAATCAAACTGAGTGTTGGCAAACGATTCAGAACAAACACGAACAAGGCGGAGTAGCTCTCACCGAAGAGAATGTGGTCGAGGCTGCCATTGGGGAAGTAGGGATAAACGAGGTGGAAATGACCAGAGGAAATCACAGTAGCCAAGGAGAGACACCAAGTTGTGGTGCTACACCTTGAGGAGGAGCCGAACCTCATTTAGGAACTCGTGCACGCCTTACCGTGACCTCACCGACAGCTTGTTCACAGTGGTCGGGTGCCCATTCTCCATCACCCCCTGAAAAGGATCGAGTAAAGTACAAGGAGTTTCAGTCTTTTGGTAGATAGGTTGACACCATGAGTTTTATTATTGGAAAAGGAGTGTTGAGTCCATGAGTTATATATCAATATTTTTTTTCTATGGAAAGAGACAACATCAGTATGTAAAGAAACTGAAATGTTGAATGCATAACACTCTCATGGTCAAAACGTAGTGTCTTCTTAACAGGCTGCAGTTGGGCATTGTTGAACAAACCAATTTCAATAGAAGAAGATACGCACAGGGACAATAGGCTGAACCTGATCAGTGGCAGTGCATAGGCATTGACCCATTTGGGATTCAGGACAACGAAAATAACTTTGCATTCATGTGAAAATTGGCAGCACCGTTTCTATTAGTAGTATGACAAATAGAAGAACATTGAAAATTGTACCCATCTTGTTCATCAGAAGAGTAAAACAGAGGCGAAAGTAAATCTACTCAATCTTCATCTGAGTATACACTACTCAGTTTCTGAAAATGACAAACAAACTCTCTTAAGAACATCAGTTATATGATGATGGTTATTCAGGTGAATGAGAAAGATACACTGCCTTCTGCGCTAGGATCAAAATAAAATGCACTAACATAGATAATTTTGTATTAAAGCGATTCGGGATGCCAGTATTCCACCTCTAATCAACCAGAAAACCACCACATGTATCATTTGAAAAAAAGGGAGAAAGGGTAGGTAATGGAGAGAAGAGACTCACATGGGAGAGCAGAAGCTTCTCGGCGGTCTTGCGAACCTTGGCCTGCGCGACATCACGGTGCCTGAGGCGGGCAGCAAGGTTGCAACCCTTGAGCAAATACTACAAACAAAATGCATCTGGCTGCTTGCAACAACATCAAATAGAATTGTACAATAAGTCACAAATAACAGATCCATTTTACAAATCACAACTGACTACCACAACTCGCTATACGGAATCTCAGACCTTACAAATAGCAAATCAATATGGTCCTGATAGATTCTAGGATCGTCTAGGAGCGGATCCAGTGGTGTAGAAGTAGTTCAGATAGATAGAAGATGCAGTTCGTATGATGCAGAGAGATGTAGAGAGAGAGAGGAGAGGGAGATACAGACCGGATGAGTCAACCGGAGGAGGTGCAGTAGTGGCGGCGGCGTTAGGGTTGGAGCTGCCGTCGGCCATGGGCGTTGATGTCCCGTTGGCGGTCGCGTCAGTCGTCATCTGGGTACCCCGAGTGCTCGCCGGCGTCGGTGGAGCTTCCCGCCGCTGGCAGCGCTCCCTCTAGATCGGTCTAGGGTTTAGATGTTGGTGGGGAGTTGGCGGCGGCCAGGTGAATCTTGATTCGCGTGCCTGGCGCCCCGGCCCCCACCTAGTCTTTATAGCACTGTGCGATGGGGGCCCACCAACCACATGGTTGGGCGCCCCCGATCAGGGCGTAACCTAGGGTCCGTTAGTCCGTTGGGCCTAACGGGAAGAGATCTAATTCCAACATTCTCCCCCTAGATCTCATACAATTCTTTTTAATTCTTCAATTCTATTTCAAATTCAATATTCCAATTCTTTCAATTCCATCACAGATCAGTGTATAGAGCATGCTTCATCGTCACAACAATTCATGTCATTAGACTAACAGCTACTACAAATCTTTCTATTTTGGAAATAAACTTTTCATCATTCTGGGCCCTTCTTATTCTTCGGGAATCATAGACTCTCCCTTAAACCCATGCCGGCTATGTGTCCTCTGAACACACTGGGTGGAAGGCCTTTTGTGAGCGGATCCGCTAGCATCTTTTCTGTTCGTATATGCTCAAGATTTATGATATGATCCCGAAGTTTATCTTTCACAACATAGTACTTTATGTCAATGTGTTTGGCAGCACCACTTGACCTATTGTTGTGAGCATATTCTACCGCTGGGTTGTTATCACAATACAACCGCATCGGTCTTTCTATACTTTCAATTATTCTCAGTCCGGGTACAAATTTCTTCAACCAATTTACCTGCCCCGAGGCCTCATAACAAGCTACAAACTCGGCGTACATTGTCGAGGATGTAGTCACTGTTTGTTTCGAACTTTTCCACGATATCACTCCTTTAGCAAGAGTAAATATATATTCTGATGTGGATTTTCTTTCATCCCCAGCATAGTCAGAATCTGAATACCCCTCTATGTGCAGGGAATCAGATTTTTCATATGTCAGCATGAGACCTTTCGTACCTTGCAAATAACGCAAGACTTTCTTCACTAATTTCCAATGTTCAATTTCTGGATTCTTTTGATATCTGCCAAGTAACCCGGTAACAAAAGCTATGTCAGGGCATGTACACATTTGAGCATATTGTAAACTTCCAATTGCCGAAGCATACGGTACCGCTTTCATTTGATTAATTTCATATTGATTCTTGGGACACTGATGTTCCCCATATTTATCGCCCTTGACAATCGGAGCAGGAGATGGACTACACGCATGCATACTAAATCTCTTCAGAACCTTTTCTATGTATGCCTTCTGCGATAATCCCAATACCCCTTTTCTTCTATCTCGATGAATCTCAATTCTCAAGACAAACGAAGCTTCACCGAGATCTTTCATATTAAAGTTCGAGGACAAGAATTTCTTCGTCTCCAATAGTAGATTGACATCATTACTAGCAAGTAAGATGTCATCTACATATAGGACCAGGAATATGTATTTCTTATTCTTGAATTTCACATAGACACAATTGTCCTCGACATTTTCTGTAAACCCAAAACCCTTTATAGTTTTATCAAACTTCAAGTACCACTATCTCGAAGCTTGTTTCAAACCATAAATTGATCTTTTCAGACGACATCCCATATTTTCTTTTCCTTTTACGACAAAACCTTTCGGTTATGCCATATAGACATTTTCATCCAAATCCCCATTTAGGAATTCTATTTGAAATTCTTCAAAAGTTATAGGGTCATCTTCCATATGAAATTCTTCAGTTTCATAGATTTCATAATCATCTGGAATAGCTGACCTTCTAGTTCTTTGAGACCTTCTAGGGGTCTCTGGCACTTGGTCCACTATGGGTTGTTGTTGTTCTTCCTCATTAGCAACATTTGGTTCTACAGGCTCCTGATGGACAGGTTCCTCTTGTTCATCCGTTGTTGCTATGGGAGAGTTCACAACAGGCGTTGTCACCACAGCGTCCTGTACTGCTGGTGCAATATCGGTAGCAGGTAACGTAAAGTATGGTTCTTCAACCATCGAAGTGGGTACATGTACCCGCTTCTCCTCAAGTCTAATTTCACGTGTTACCTTGCTCCCCCTGATCATGTCATTCTCCAAGAACACAGCGTGTCTTGTTTCAACAAATTTCGTGTATCTATCAGGACAATAGAATCGATATCCTTTCGATCTTTCTGGATAGCCAATGAAATGGCAACTGACAGTCTTGGAGTCTAACTTTCCAATATTTGGGTTAAATACCTTTGCCTCAGCTGGACAACCCCACACATGTAAGTGCTTAAGTGAGGGTTCTCTTCCTGTCCATAATTCATACGGTGTTTTCTGCACCGACTTGCTTGGTACTCGATTAAGTATATGAATGGCGGTTTTCAGTGCCTCCATCCATAAACCAACCGGTAGTGTGGAGTAACTCATCATGCTTCTCACCATATCCATTAGGGTACGGTTTCTTCTTTCAGCCACTCCATTCTGCTGAGGCTCCCCTGGTGTGGAGTATTGAGCGACTATGCTATTTTCCTGTAGGAACCTTGCAAAGGGACTTGGAATTTGGCCATACGGGGTACGTCGCCCGTAATACTCTCCACCACGGTCTGATCGAACTATCTTTATTTTCATGTTGTGTTGATTTTCAATTTCGGCTTTAAATATCTTAAATTTATCCAATGCTTATGTTCTTTCTTTAATTGGATAAATATAACCATAACGAGAGTAATCATCTGTGAATGTTATGAACGAATCATAACCATCCACACTTTTCATTGGGAATGGACCGCAAATGTCTCTGTGGATTATTTCTAATACACTCGTGCTTCGTTTAACATCTTTCTTTATTTTCTTAACATATTTTCCTTTGATGCAATCAACACATTGTTCTAAATCGGAGAATTCTAAGTGCGGAAGAATTGATTGTTTCACTAAGCGTTCTATTCTCCCCTCGAAATATAGCCCAAACGACAATGCCATAATTTCGAAGAGTCGCTTTCATTTCTCTTCCGCTTCTTATTCTCATTTGTAGATTGGGAGACATTCATAACATCACATTCATGATTCACATTCTCAGCAAGAGATAATAAATAAAGTTTGTCTTGTCGGAAGGCAAGACCAACACACTTATCATTATTATCAAATATTTCACATCTGTCATTACAAAATGACAGCCAAATCCATCGTCATCAAGTTTGGAAACACTTATTAAATTCCTACGTAAAGAGGGAACATAGAGTACATTTCTAAGCTTAAGTACAAATCCATCTTTTAATTCTAAAGCTAAATCGCCTATGGCTTCAACTCCAACTTGTACTCCATTCGCGACTTTAATCGTTCTTTCTCCTCTTCGCAGGGTTCTCCTCCCACTTAACCCCTATAAAGAATTCGAAACGTGAATTGTTGCACCTGAATCAATCCACCAAGAGGTGTTCGAATAACATAAAAACAGGGATTCATCTACAAATGTGATGGTATCATCACCTTTCTTTAGTAGTTTTTTCAGGTAGACAGAGCAATCTCTCTTGTAATGCCCTCTCTTGAAGCATTCCTTGCACTGGTCTTTCTCAGCATTGCCATATTTTCTAAAGTCCTCATCCTGAGAGTCCTTTTCTTTTCCCTTTGCAAGTGCATTTTCTTGTGGCTTGGAGGGAGAGCCTTTATTCCACTGGGGTTTCCCCTGTGGTTTCTTGTAAAAGTTCTTTCTTTTATTATCCTTCACAAGATGAGCTGAGTCACCCTGTGAGGACTTAAGTCTATCTTCTTCCTGGACACACATTGCAATGAGCTTTTCAATGTCCCAGTTTTCAGACATCATATTGTAGTTCACAGCAAAAGTTTCGAATTCTTTTGGCAGAGAAAGAAAAACCAAGTGAATGAGGAACTTGTCATTGATCCCCAAATCCATTGTCTTTAATTTCACTGCCATGGTGTTCATTTTCAATATGTGCTGACGTACACCACCACCATTGTATTTCTCAGATACAAGTTTATGTATCATTGTGCTTGCTGTGGCCTTGGAAGACCCAGTAAACTGACTCTTTACCCTTTCGAGGTAGTCAATGGCAGTGATACATTCTGGGATTGACCCTCGGATTTGGTCTTCAATGGTGGCTTTCGCCACCAACAGGCATTTTCTATTGGATTGAATCCAACGCCTGTGTTCAATATCATATTTCATTCTGACTTCTGCAAAGTCACGCTTTCGGGCGTGAAATGCTTTGTCAGTTTCATCTGTTCTCTTCTCCGGTTTCTCTGGAATAGTAGGACACGGGGAAGTAATGGCAAGATCAATCTCTGCCAGTGCAAGTTCCAACTCGTACTTCTCCCACCACACACGGTAGTTGGTACCGTTGAGCGGAGGAATGTTGTTTATGTTCACCATTCCTTTAACTCCTGAAATTTATCCAAAGAAAAGTGAGAAACATTCATCATGAAATTGCATGCCTTAACTTAACGTTGGTCAAAAATTAAACATACAATTCCTCTATGCAAAATTTTATACATCACCGTTGGGCAGAAGTAAAATAAATGCATAGCAATTAATTGTAATAATATTATTAACAACGTTGGTCAGAAAATAACAGTATTATAATCTCATCAAAATTATCGAAAATTCATAATTCACTCAAAATTAAATTATCCCGTTGGTTCAAATTTAATTAAGAGTCAAAATTCAATATTTCTTCGCTGTGGAAACCATAATAATTTTATTTTCCAGAAAATTCAATTTGTATTGTTCTCTAAACAAAATTATCGTTGGACAAAATTTGTATAGAGAAAATTCATCAAAATTCGGTTCAAATTTATTCAAATGCAAAGGAATTCATAACTATTTTTGGAAAATAGAATAAATGAATAAAAATTGTTCAAAAATATTGTTTTCCAGAATATTCTTCATGTGATTATTCTCTGAATTAAATTATCGTTGGATAAATTTGTTCAGAGAAACAATTCACCAAATTTCATTTCAAATTTATTCAAATATCAATTCTATTTAATTTCTGGAAAAATAAAAAATGGAAAACTTCATTGTTCATTTTCGAGCCGGGGCGAACCAAGTGGCCCAGAGGCCATTTTGGCCCATCAGACCGCGCGCGGGGTTCCCCCCCTCCTGCCCAGGCCGCAACGTGGGCCTGGGCCGGGAATTCGGCGTCCCGCCTGGGCCGCAAGTGGCCCAGCAGCCGGTGGCGTACCGAGAGCCGTCGGATCTAGGGCGTCGGGGATCAGACGGCTGCGCGTCGATTTCGGTGGAACAAAACCAACCGGCGGCCGGCTCCCCCCGAACCCTAATTCATTTCTCCCCTTCCCCTTCTCCTCTGCGCGGCGCGAGACAGAGAGCGGCAGCGGCGGCGGCGGCGGTGGCCCAAGGCGCGATGGCGGTGGCCCGAAGGACCCGGTCGGGAGGAGCCCGCTGGGGCAAGCGCCGCGATAGCACCGCCGTAGAGTCCCCCGCCGGCGTGCGAGCTCGCCTACGGCTGAGCGCGCCGCCGTCGGGCGGCTCTGCTGCGGTGTTCTTACGCCGCGCACGAGACAGAGGGCCGCGCGGTGGCGTGACCGTGTTCTTCCCGCGCGCCGGCAAGGACGACCGAGCCCCAGGTAAGAGCACGCCCCCGTTCATTTAGGGTTAGGGTTCAAATTCGTTCTGTGTTCTTGATTTGTTTTGGTTCGGATCGGGTTTCCCTAGGAAGTTAGGGTTTCGATTTGGTTTCGTTCATGCCGATCCGATGTCCGTTCTTGTTCTTCCCCTAATCCCCTTCTCTGTTCTTGAGATTTAGGGTTAGGGTTGCGTTCGGTTTAGCTGATTAGGCTTTGATCCGAGTGGATCCCCTCCGTAGGAGGCGTCTGATACCATTGATAGATTCTAGGATCGTCTAGGAGCAGATCCAGTGGTGTAGAAGTAGTTCGGATAGATAGAAGATGCAGTTCGTATGATGCAGAGAGATGTAGAGAGAGGAGAGGGAGATACAGACCGGATGAGTCAACCGGAGGAGGTGCAGTAGCGGCGGCGGCGTTAGGGTTGGAGCTGCCGTCGGCCATGGGCGTCGATGTCCCGTTGGCAGTCGCGTCAGTCGTCATCTGGGTACCCCGAGTGCTCGCCGGCGTCGGTGGAGCTTCCCGCCGCTGGCAGCGCTCCCTCTAGATCGGTCTAGGGTTTAGATGTTGGTGGGGAGTTGGCGGCGGCCAGGTGAACCTTGATTCGCGTGCCTGGCGCCCCGGCCCCCACCTAGTCTTTATAACACTGTGCGACAGGGGCCCACCAACCACATGGTTGGGCGCCCCCGATCAGGGCGTAACCTAGGGCCCGTTAGTCCGTTGGGCCTAACGGGAAGAGATCTAATTCTAACAGGTCCAACACATAGTCGTTGCCTTAATGCCGAGCAAAGAGTTTGGGCAGCGCGACACAGCGCGGAGCTGGGTGATGCGAGTCGCGGCGTAGCCCGTAGCTGCTGGCGGCGCCTACAGGGCTTAGGAGCGGTACAGACTACAAAGGAGTGCGAAGAGGAGGGAGTCGCGCGCAAGAGCAAGGGCGGGGGCGAGCAGATGCGAGAGGGAGTGCGGCTGTGCGGCGAGGGTGAGAGGGAGAGAGGGAGACTGAAGGAGCGACGAGGCGCAGTACCTGAAGGCCCGCCGACAGCAAGTGGGGCGCCATGGCCGGGGCCAGATTTTTCGGATCCACCATGGCTGGGGCTCAATCCGCCGGATCCGCCATGGCCACGGTTGGTTTGTCGGATTCGCCATGACTGGCGCGGGGAGGCGGTGGGGGAGCGGGCACGGGGAGGCGGTGGGCGCGTGGGCTCGCAGGAGGAGGTCGCCGTCGGGGAGGGAGCGCGCCGAGAAGGAGCTCGTCGGGGGCCGCGAGGAGGGAGTGACAGGTCGAAGACAACACCATGCGGGTACGGTCCGCGTTCGGAGCGATAGGGGAACTGAGCAAGTAGGCAGCCGTGTCGGTCGAGCGAGGGTGTACGGAGGGAGCGTGCGTGCCGCTGGACTAATGGACGCACGGATGTAAAGAAGTCATTACCAAGTAATAAATAACACATGTGAGCCTTCCGTAATGTTGGGGAATATTGTACTTATTTAGTTATTTCACTTACCTTTATAATTTAGGATACATTTTGAATACTTAACTTCTATTTTAGGGTGGAAGAAGTAGAATTAGAGCATAGATTTTCTTTACTTTATGGATTAACGCAATCAACAACACTAGTGCTGCCAATAGTTTTTTTTTATCCTAAACGAAGCAACTCGATCACCACTTTGAACGTACCACTGCAAACGATGACAACTTGACAAAGCATCGAAGGAAAGATTTCAAATGTATAATCTCATACCATATCGTAAACTCTGAGGCCAACATCAGATCAGCAGTGTCAACACTCGACAGTACCTTCATTTGCACTAGCCAGGACAGCTCCTTTCAAGACGGGTTTGTCAAGATGGGTTTCAGGAACCAATAGGGACTCTTACAAGTTACAAACCACATCCCAAACATAATTTGAGAAGTACAGGATGTGCGCATATCAGGGCACAATATATTATAACAGCATTCAAGTTCTTGTGTCATAACCAGTAAACGGAATAACAATATTTTCCCCATAGATTCAAAGAGGACAAATACAATCGCAACAGGCCTCCTTGCTTGAGCTTTCAAAACTGTGGTCACCTGAAAGATGTGGACCTAAGCCTATTTCTTCAATGACTTCTTGTGTGGTTTCTTCTGGGTCTTAAGCTTATCAAACTTCGATGACATATCTTTCTCTTTCCTTCTCTGCTTTTCCTTTTTCACCTTGTACACTGTAATTGCCTGCTTAGAAAATTGTTCACAGATGCTGTTAGCTCACCCGAACAAAACATGAAGCAGTACCACTAATGGTGGCAAAACACAACTTCATGTAAGAGGTTGGATCCTGAAACTTGCCTTGCCAACATCAAGTGGTTCATCAGAATTTCTGGCAAGTAGAGAGTTCAGGATTTTGTCATTCTGCTGTTTCTCCAGGCTGCCCATTCCCTTCCCTTCGGCAACTGGGAGGAACTGTAGAAACAGCAATACAGCATCATTCAGCCAGTGAACAAAATTGGCTTATGTTTATCAGGGTGCTCAGAAATCAAAGTCATTCAAATATAAAAACCTTTCTATGTTTGCCAGGGTGCTTCGGGGGTTTCTCGCCAGGCAACTTCTCGTCAAACTTCCCACCACTTGCTGTTGCTGATGAAGCCATGCCAGCAACACTCTCAAGATCCTCTTTTCTAGATTTATTTGGAAGGTCGGCTTTAGTTCCTGTGATGGGCAAGGCCTTTGCAGCAAGCTGTATATGACTGCATACAGAAGATATTGGATAGTTGTAATTCTAGAAGGTTCCTTTCTAATACACAAAAAGACATTCATAATTGAAAGGAGGGGGAAGCAGCAGTTACTAGTGAAGGATAATAACCTTGGCAAAGCACCAATCTTTGCAGCTTTCTTTAAGTTGTCTAGCCTGTTTTTTTCTTGCTTTTCAACCCTCTTCTTCTTCTCATCCCTTCTTTGTGCAAAGGGATCAACACCAGGCTCTGCAATAAATGAATCATTGATTAAAAGGGTATGAGGTTGGCAAACCAGGTTGAGGACACATGATAATCATTGATAAGAAATAACAAGAAAGTATTTGTCAGATCCAGGAGTTAAACTAGAAAAGAACTACTTATCTAACTAAATGAGGTTAAGCATTGCCCATTAAGAAAGGGTGAACAGAGTCAACATGCACAAGGAGATGCATATGACAATTAAAACATGCTACTGGATGGGGGAGGAGAGGCAACAGCCTTGTTGCACAACTGGTTTCTTGGCAAAAGCTCAAGAAGACAAGTTACTAACCGTCAGTCAGTTTGGCTTCAACGATCGGAATGTCTTTGTCATCATTAACACGGTCATAGCCATAAGTCCGCTTCCAGGATTGAGTTTGCTCGTCCCACCCGCGCTTGTTCTTCTTGTGCTTAGTAATTCCTGTGTTATGATCACCCAAACAATGATAAAAAAATGAGTAAATTTATTTACACACAAGAGTCACAAAACCAAGACATCGTGAGCAACAGGATCACCTTTCGATTTTGCAAAAAGCTCCCACTTTGTCGGTGGCTTGGGCTTGGGTAGCTGGCAAGAACATAAACCAGGTTGTTAAACATACGAAACACCTCACATCACATCACATAATCTTCAATGTCTTGAGAAAACAGAAGCAAAACATGCTTGCAGCTATAGTAGTTTCGGCTCAGTCAAGTCAGAAGCACAACGTTCATTCCCATCGTCAAAAGTTGAAAAAAAATAATAAGATGTCTTTGTGAATTGAGTGCATGTTATGCAGCAAGTAATAAGATTCGCTTGAACTACTTCCAGCTTGTTTAATTTTGGTTCTAATTTGGGCACGAGATTTATAGCAGTGGGCGAAACAACAACCCATCCCATATGACTGACTACTTGTATAGCACATCATCTTCAGACTTCAGAGGATGCTTCTAGTGTAATGTATCACCAGTTCACCACCATATATAGGCAAACAGAACTAGTAAGAGATTGAGAGGTTCTCACATGCTTCTCGCGCGGGAGTCGGACGGTGGGCGGCGGGAGGTGGACGAGGGGGCCGTCGCGGTCGACGCTGGGAGGCAGCGCGAAGAGGGCGTCGGCCACCGCCTGAGCCAGCTCCGTCCCCTTCCGCAGACACTCCTTCCTCAGCTCCTCCCTGAGTTTTTCCGCCCCCAACAACACCACCGCATTCTGTCAGGAAAAACAACGTAGCAGAAAAGGAAGCCACGAGACACACTACCTAGAGGCGGCGGCGGCGACGTGGTGCGACGGGTCGTACGCCATGAGGTTGCCGAGGTCGACCTCGCAGCTGGAGGCGGCGGCGGCGGGCTCCTCCGCCATGGCTGCGCCGGTACGAGGCTCGCGGCTGGCTGGGGAAGGGAAAGAAATCGAGGCTTGCGACTGGAGAAGGGAATTAGGGTTTTACTTGGGGGCTGGCCGCTGGCCTAAGTGACATGTGAAGCGTGTCTCAGTTGGTGGGCTAGGCCTGCCCCACGAGACATTGAAAGCCCAGCTACAGACGACCATCCTGGCCCGTTTGGCTGGAGACCTAGATGAGTTGTCTGTAGAGCTGAGCAAATTGAGTCCGGCCAGACCCGTTTTTTTTGCCCTGAAATAACTGGGCTTTTTTTTCTGCCCGGCCCTGGCTAACTCGTAAAATGCTCGCGTTAAAAAAAATACTCTTGCCAAGTTTTAAAAAATACGTTTGCTTGGATGCTTGTGCCAGTGAAGTGATTTTGTATTAAGATCAGTATAAACTGTATTGTTATAGTTTGCATATCAATTATTTGTAGTAGTCTTTTCCTAAGCTCATAATTTTATTTAAAATAAATCATTCTTTTCTCTATTTATTTAGAGTAGAGCATACCTTTAACATGTCACTGGAAAGAAAATTTTGCTTATGTAGACTGTAGACTAATTAAAGGTATGCTAGCTATACATCCTTTTCAAATATTACAATATATAACATGTCAGAGACTCAATGTAAACGGTGAAGGAAACTATCGGTTAAACATAGGAGTAGTAAACAAAAAGGCTGATTCAAGAGAAGCTCATGCACAACAAATCTAGACATGATACACGACCATGCCATCATATGGCAGAGATGTAAACCGGCAACAATCAGTTAAGACTTAGATGAATGTAGTTCTTTCAAAAAAAAAGACTTAGATGAATGTACTAATCGTGGTCAACAGAACTATAGTCCGCGGACCAGAAACATATAATGCCTTCATGTGGGGAGGATATTGGAACTCTCTGACGAGACCACTTGAAACACCCACAGAGCTGCTTTGTGTCATTCCGCGCCCTCATGTAAACACCATAGGCAGCAGGCTCTCCCTTAATCCGAACTGACACTGAGAAAAAGACAAACACTAGACTACATAATCCCAGCAATGTATCCATGGCTCCCCAAGAGAACCGAGAGGTCAACGATGAGAACGAAAGCAGGCAGGCAGGTGCAGAAGCGGGCGCAGGTGGACAGCACTGTACGTGTGTAGCCTGCAGAAACAGCGACTGGAGAAGTGGCCATAAGACCTGCTGCCAACGTACCAGCTCCCACCAGTCCTGGCTCCCACAATTAGCGACAACACGAAGATCATCTTCAGAGCTTTGTTCCAGCCAGATAGCAGGTCATCGAGGCCATCTCTAACACCCATGATCACTAAAGCTGCAAATGCCAGCTGAGCCACGAATCCCTGCAATTGACATATTGCGGAAAACTAAGCTAATGCTCTGAATATTGAATTCGATCTCAAACCACCAATTAATGTGACTCTTATTAGAAATACATGCATGTCCATTGGATTAAAGTATTTATTGTTAAAAATGGTCAGTCGATTTGGTTGCGCTGATCGGCTGCTGAGCTCTAATTTGACCGAACAAAAGTAACAGAATCAGATAGAAAGAGCTCCCATGCTATTATGCTAATTGATTTTTAGTAAATGCGTGTGGTTGCTACCTTGCCCAACCTATTATCTCGTGGAAAGCAGGGATAATTAAGCATAACATACATCACGTTAACGTGATTAGCAGAACAAAATCAAGTACGTACCCGACAGTCCTTGCTAGCCTCGGCTGGAGAAGGTGGATGAGATGCGTCATGGTTGCTCTGCGGTGGTGGAGGCGCGCCCTGGTTGGCGAGAGCGAAACGGGACCAAGCAGGCAACATCGTCGGGTTGTGCGCCCGAGGATCGCCGTGGGTCCACTTAATGTCTTGATGAACGGCTTCTGAGAACGAGGGCCGCTCGGTGTGTGCGCCCGAGGATCGCCGGGGAACCACGGGATGAACGGCTTCTGAGCAGGAGCGCCGGCGCCGGCGTCGCCGGACGCAGTGGACGGATTTGGCGAAAGGGGCAGGTAGTCCTTTATGAGATCGAGCTGGCTAATAGGCTCGCGAACTAATAATCATAAAAAACGTGAAAAAGATGATATATTTATTTATTTAAAGTTAAAAAAGCAATATAAAAATTACACATTTATAAGCCTTAAATCAAACAAAAAAATAATCTATATTAATATATTATAGTACTATTACTATACCATACAACTATAATTCATACTCAATACTATACATAATGCATTTATAATCTGTTATTGATTATTCATACATCCATTTAAAACAAAAAAGATTCATATATCTCAAGTTCATAGAGTCAAAGTCTAATTGTAAAAAGTTTTACAAAACTAATAAAATTTAAGGTTAATAACTTTAGCTCATTAGACTCGCAAACTAGTCTTATTAACTTTGGCTCGCAGACTGCCGCCAGCCGCGCACCACGAGCACCGGCTGCTACCGCCGGCGTGCAAATTTTGCCTTTCAGAAAATATAATCAGTGACCTCGAGGACTTGATCAATAAAATATAGGAATCCTGATATAAAGTCTCTGGGTGAAATTGCTCTAACTGGCTCCATAACAAAAGCCAATTCCACATATGAACAGCAACGCATGAGACCAGAAACGTTCATTCATTTATACATTTCTCTCTACACCTGACGCTAACATCGCTACCTATATTATTTACAGGCTCAGAAACTTTGTTTCCGAGAAAGAATGTAACTACAACTGAGCAAATGTACACGTACAACTCCTTGTCAAAACTTGCATATCTACAAAAACAATTCATCAGGTCACCTAATATCTTTGTATGACACAGCAGCTACGTCCAGTTATTGCTGTGCGCAATAACAAATAAAGAATCAATCCTGCGATGTTGCTGAGTACTCGAAGAGAAGCCTATTCGATGGGGTAGACTGGAAGAGAACACGGAGCCTACTAGTTAGCTGATATATCAGCGTCCACTGCATGGCCATTTCTGAATCTTTCATTTGCCTGACGACAGAGGCCTGCACATTGATGACAGCAATTTAGGTCAATTTCAATTCAGTACAACACATTGCACCTTATCAGACTGAAATGTTGAACTTGTTTCCTTTTTTTTTTCCTTTTTGAAAAAAGAGTGTATACCTGAAGGCGTTTTCCAAGCTGCACTTCGACCTCTGTGGCAAAAGAGATATTGTTTGCTAGAGATTTTAGCGGATCAACTGTTGGATCCACAGAGAGTAAACTTGGGATCTGCGGAGCATAAACCAGTCGCCACCGTGCCTGTCCAATCTCACCCTTGCCTTCAATCCTTGGCATCAAAGTTTCCAGCGTTGCAGTTGCAAGCTTCTTGAATGCAAGCTGTCCATCACCTTCTAATAATGATTCTGCAAGCTGCGATTCGAAAACCTTTGCAGCCTAAAAGACAAGGAAAGGAGGTCTAAGAACTACAAATTAATATATGATAAGAAAAGAATGCAGCAAACAATTATTTAATGATTCAAAACTTCATGCGCTGTTGGAAATAATCCTTCCTACGCGCATGCTAATGTCCAGGTTCCTAGCCTTACTTTAGCTAATTTTCAGTATGGAGTAATAAGGCTGATCATTTGGGTAATATTCTGCATTAATTAGGAGGTTATCACAACCACAATTGTAGCTCTCAACACTGTATAAAGCTAGAAGGAAAATCAGAAAAGACTAAGTCATTCCAGCCACCAAAACCAATGTGTTCGTGTATTTGTGTGAGTTCCTGGTGATCTGTTAGAGGCTATTTGCCTGGCATGCGCTTGTCTAAAATGGATTGAGCAAACACCCAGCAAGAGGTACATAAAATGTAATAAAATTCACCTAATTGTACAATAGTTGAAGATTTGAAACTAAAGCAGGGTGTTATCAATCCTACAGTAAAGTGACTCGGATTATATCCCACTGCAGTAGTCTTACCTCACTAGGTGACAGAACATCCTGGTCCACAGAGCGTGTTGAGGTTACCACCAGATTGTCTTGCCACATGCTTGCCCGACTTTGGATTTTGAATTGCCATTCAGATCCAACAAGAACGAGATCAAGAACAGGATCCAAACCAAGATCAGGTTCAAATTTTGCTGCATTTAAATGATCATTTTTAAGTCTAACCTGCAATTGAGTAGAGAGTGTAAAAACCACCATAACCATATCAAATCAAATGCATAGTTTGATAAAATGAAGATATTATAACTTCTAAGCAAGTGCTTAAGGAAGTACGGCTTACTTGCGTAGCTACCAGGTTGACCTCACCATTTTCAAATGTTAAGATGCCCTTAGGTCTTATATACTTTGGATGAACCATCCCATTAAGCTCTAGGTCACCAGTGACGGCAAAATTCAGAATTAAAGGATAAACAATCCTTAATTCTGGTCCCAAGGTGAGCTTCAGATCATTTAGCCGTGCATCAATGTTTGGCTTAAAACTTCCATCCTCAAGAGTCTTTTCTGTATCTGATTGATCTCCTAGTATATAGAGATGGAAAGCTTTAGTTGGCTCATTAAAGAAACAGCAGAAGTGTGAGAGAAAAATGGCAATAATATGCCACTTATTTCATGCCAAAACAGGATTTTTCTGGTTGGGCTTGGGCATACTGATGTGCAAGTGCAACAACATATGTAGTTAAGCAAAACATGTTGGCCAAGAGTATTTAGTGGAAGAATATGAGTGAAGCTCAAATTTAACTGAATACATACTGTCTGCAGATGTTGACAGTGACCCGAGAATTCGTGAGACATCCTGTGAAGTGGTTGATTGGTCAAAACCAGAAAGAAGATAACTCGACTTGTTTGAAGTCAACCTAGTGACAGCAGCACCATTGCCTTTATCATGAGGCAAATATGCTTCACCATGACTCAACCTGATCATCCCAGAAAGATCTGGTCGCAAAATTGAGCCTGTAACTTGCAGCTGGCTGTCTACTTGGCCACTGCACATGTCAACACAAAAACAACAAAACAAATGTTAAGGCTCATATAACTCCACAGCGTTGCGTGTTATGTATTACTCCATCTAGTCACAAATGTTAAGGGCATATTCTACAGGCGGCATTGATTCACCTATCTTTTTTTTTTCTCAGACAACGCAGGAGAGCTGCGTATCATTTCATTAAGATAGAATAAAAGTACGAGTCCGTACAAGGACCAACCCGAGCACTGAGCCCACACACCCACACCAAAGGACCTTACAGATGCGCCACAAAACACACAAGACCACGAGCGACCAAACTCCAGCATAGACAGCGGCGGTCAGCAACCTGGCAAGAAGTTCCTGAAGCTTAGAAGCTCCAGCCATGCCCCATAAACTACACTCATCCAACACAATCCAAAGCAGATCAGAAGTGCAAGGTCTAGCATCATAAAAAAACACAAGAGTTTCTATGCTTCCAGAAGTGCATTAAATTAACCTTGAAGGCAGTTACCCATTACACCATTACGATGCCCAACCCAGGATTCTGAAAACCTCATAGGCTAAAAGGATCTAATATGGAAATAACTAAGAATGTATACCCCTCTTTAATGCCACTGCCAGTAAGCAATATGTAGGAGCATTCAGAGGAAACACTTACCCTAAAATGATGCTGTGTTACTTCTTGGCTATTCTCTAAACTAAAATCATCCTAGTACTCTTAGGTACTTTTTTAATTCTATTTTCTTCCTTCATTGCCCTTGCTTAACAAATGGTACCACTCTTCTAATAAATGAGCCATGTTTTCCAATTAGTACAAATGAACGTCAAAAAGACTATTGGACCTACTTTCTTAATCCTTCTGCACAGGTCCAAAATTATCTAAATTTTGCAATCAGAGGGAGTATCTATTTCAGAATGGAGCATATACCTTATAACTTACTCCCTCCGTCCCAAAATATATGTCTTTCTCACTTCCCGAGAAAAAACTTGGATTAATTTTCTATAAAAAACTATTAATATTTATGATACATAATTGATATCATTAGATAGATCTTTTGATCTAGTTTTTTTAATAAATTTATTTGGAGACACAAATGTTGCACGTATTTTATATAAATCTAGTCAAAGTTATGACACGGAAACCCAAAACGACAGTTAATTTGGGATGGAGGGAGTAGAAACAATGCAATTATTTATTTTGATAAACAAAAGGATAAGGAAACAACAATGACCTCAAAATATTTTTTGCTTGTATGTCTAGAACTTCACATTTCAAATCAATCTTGTCGTTGGCAGATGGCTCGCTATTTTTAAGAGGTAGGCTCCCTTTCATTGACAATCTCCCTTTCCTCCCAACCCTGCTTTCCATTGAACTGATGCATAGTCTGTTGGATATGACTTGAATTGTGCCCGCAAAATTCGTCAATGGTGTCCGAAGAAAAGGAGAATTCACAATTGCTCGGTTAAATGTTGCTGACCCATCAACAACAGGCTGATCAACAGTGCCTTTAACCTTGGTAAATAAAAGACAAGGGCAAAATATCACAACACCGTTTCATGTTAGATCCATAAGGGGGAAAAGTTTCTAAAGATTTCATAAGCACAACAAAAGAATACACAATACAATAGTTTGAGTTCACAGCATATTAGTGAAAGGATTTGGCCAACTAGTCAGAGACATGACTGTCACTAATAGAACAATGGGAATTAAAAAAGAATGAACTACCTGGAGGACAACATCAGCATAACCTTGAAGCCAGTTTGCATAAGGACTCAATGCAGTTATCAACATCATGCCCCCATCCTTTATATCTGCATCTATCCTCACTTCACCAGGTTCTAGCATGTTATAACTTAAACCTTTAAGTTTTTCAGCTAATTGAAATTCCCATCCCTCCTCCGTCTTGTCTCTCACAATTCTTGCCTCACTGATCTCATTCAATGATCCTCTGTCTCTTGCCCAAACAGGGATTCTTATGATACCTTGTATCCTATCTGCCTCTTCTCGACTTTCCTCTATCGAGCTGTCGTCTACATAAGTGACTGGGATACTACCTTGAATGTTTACATGTCCACTTTGTATTGTCGGTTCGAAATTTGCATCAAATACGAAACGGCTCGTAGGGGTAACAGAAGCTAATATTTCTGCTCTTCCAAGATCGATGCCTCCAATAGTGCCATCAAGCAGCCTTATTTGAACATCACATTCTGGTTTTGCCAGAGTACCTCTCAAGTCTCCCTCCATGTGCAAAATCCCTTTGATGGGAGTCAACCATTGCCTCAGAAAATGAATTGAGTCTGTGGTTGATGATTCTATAGCCTGAACTAAAGCTGGTATAAGGCCAACTGGGAAGTTGAGCACAGCAAAGTGAAGATTTGTAAGCGACCCAAGAATCGACCCATCAGCATGAAGGGTGGCATTATCTTTCTGAATAAATAATTTATCTAGTCGCAGACCATCATTATTGCTGAATGAACCAGATGCGAGAACACGCTGTGTCTTGTAAGTTCCCCATTCCCAATCTTCACCATTGAAATCAAAATCTGCCTGTGGTACATAAGTTTGTTATGATCATGTATACGTACATGCAGACCATAATCAACCATAACTGTAGGATACTTATCTTGTTGAAGGGATAAAAGAATGTAAGGCAGCAAGTCACACAGATAAAAACAAATAGGAAAGAAACAAATGGAAAATAAAATTGAACAACAAAATACATGTTCACTTGTGCTTCTTCTCAATTGTTTTAGAAATCCTAATAAAATAGCAACTACAAAGGGCCAATTTCAGAACATGCTCACCATTGTATCCCCATTACCACCTCCACTGGCATCAAGAGAGCCACGCCAATAGCCTCTTAGTTCAGCTAAGCCAGGAAGTGTTATATCTTCCATTGTGTCATCATCCAACCAATCATGATACATTTCTAATGCCTGGAGCAAGTAGCAAGGTAAAGTTTAATATAAAGAATCATGTCATCATGAGACCATAAACCATAGCATTAGACTAGACATCAAAATATCAAACCCTATGCCAGTGGATCTACTTGACCACAGCACTAGCTTTAGTACAATACCTTTAGCTGATCATGAAGACTTTCAGCATTGAACCCAACAGAATGCAGACATTGCATAAAAAGTTCCTGAGAACAAAAGGAGGGTTATATGGCGCTCTGCCCTCTAATAGCATAAATACCAATAAGTATTTTATCCAACCATAAAAAAGCAGATATGAAAGATCAAATGTGTACCTTTGATCTCGAACGGATAACTGGGTCTGTACTCCGCGAAAGAAGCCTTGCTAAAGGAAGCATTTCAGCTACTTCAGCACCAGGAACCTCTAGTCTCATCCTCCATCTGCCCATCGAAGACATTATGCTACCAAGATGCCCTCCCACTGCTTTCTCTATGAACCCATTACTCTGACTTTCCACAGGAAATCTATCACGTGTTCCAGGAAAAACATACTCCCCTTGAACCTCATACTTGCTATTAGCTTGCTCCAGGATAGATTTTTCCATAGTAATCTGTGTTTGAATATATTAAAGAAAAAGGCTATTGTGAGAGAAAGAGAGGGTTCCAAAATAGTAACTAAAAGTAAGACACAAACCTTGCTAGAAATGGATAACAATGACAGGAAAAACCCATGGATGCATGATGCATTGACACCATACACCAATTAGTCTGTGCAAGTGCAAACAACTGCAGATTACTGAAGGAAAGTATAATCAGGAATAGATTGGATTGATTGATATGAGGCAAGGTACAATTACATATATATACAGGCAAGAATCAAGAGTCCTATAAGGATCAAGAGTCCAGAGTCCTATAGGATCAGGAGTCCTTGCCGTATCCGTATCTATCTGGCCTGCCATATCTATCTAACCCAAACAGTCCTGCGCCGATTAGGGTCCTGACCAGCCCAAAGGGCGCCTATTCTAACACACCCCCGCAGTCCAAACGTCAGCCACTTTGCACGTTTAGACTGGACCGAAACTCCGTGAAGACCGAAGAAGGCAACCCTTTGGTGAAGATATCCGCATATTGTGAAGTGGTAGGAACATGCTGGACACGGAGATCACCAATGGCAACTCGCTCTCGAACGAAGTGAAGATCAATCTCAATGTGCTTGGTACGCTGATGCTGAATTGGATTGGAGGACATGTAGACTGCGCTGATGTTGTCATAATACACCAGCGTGGCGCGCCGAAGGGGCGTGTGCAGCTCGATGAGAAGCTATCACAGCCAGGTGGCTTCTGCAACTCCATTAGCCACTGCGCGATACTCAGCTTCAGCACTGGATCTTGATATTATGTTCTACCGCTTGGATGACCAGGAGACTAAGTTATCACCAAGGAACACCGCATAGCCCGAGGTGGACTTGCGAGTGTCTGGACAACCAGCCCAATCAGCATCGGTGTAAACGACAAGATCCGTAGAGGAAGATGGTCGCAGCAGTAGACCAAGGTGAAGTGTGCCTCGGATATACCGGAGAATCCGCTTCAGGGCAGCAAGATGAGGCTCTCGAGGGGCGTGCATATGAAGGCACACTTGCTGAACGGCGTACGCAATGTCCGGGCGGGTGAATGTCAGATACTGTAGGGCACCAGCAAGACTGCGAAAGTCTGTGGCATCAGACACTTGGGCCCCGTCAGCTGCAGCAATCTTTGGATTGGTGTCAACTGGAGTAGAGCAAGGCTTGCATTCTGCCATACCAGCGCGATCCAGAATATCCAACATGTACTGTCGCTGGGAGAGGAGTAAACCAGCACTGCTTCGCTGAACCTGCATACCGAGGAAGTGATGCAATTCTCCCAGATCTTTCATGGCAAACTCGCGCTGCAGGGCTGAGATGATCCGCCGAAGAAGATCAGAAGAGGAAGCTGTGAGGACAATGTCATCCACATAGAGCAACAAGTAAGCTGTGTCGGAGCCGCGATGGTAAATGAAGAGTGATGTATCTGACTTAGCTTCAACAAAACCGATGGACAGAAGGTAGGTAGCCATTCGACTGTACCAAGCACGTGGGGCCTGCTTGAGGCCGTAGAGGGACTTCTGGAGCAGGCAGACATACGCAGGACGAGTAGGATCCTCAAACCCGGAGGGCTGCTGGCAATACACTGTCTCATTTAGAGTCCCATGGAGAAAGGCATTCTTAACGTCGAGCTGGTGGATGGGCCAGTTGCGTGAAAGAGCCAGCGAGAGCACTGTGCGGACAGTAGCAGGCTTCACTACCGGACTGAAAGTCTCATCAAAATCCACACCAGGACGTTGAGTGAAACCACGGAGTACCCAGCGAGCCTTGTACCTCTCAAGGGAACCATCAGACTTGAACTTATGCCGGAAGATCCACTTGCCAGTGACAACATTGGCCCAAGGGGGGCGAGGTACGAGAGCCCAGGTGTCATTCTGCAGAAGGGCACGATGTTCTTCTTCCATAGCCGCTCGCCAATTGGGGTCGGCAAGAGCACTGCGGAAAGTCTTCGTCACTGGAGAGAGCGAGACGGTGTGATAAGTGGCCGGCATCCGAAAACCACTCTTCGCCCGCGAGCCCATAGCATGCTGGTTGCTCACGGGGCGAACAGGAACGGCACCCTTAGGCAAGGCAGCAGTAGTACTTGGCGATGCGGGCACAGGTGGAGGTCGAGGCCGGCGGCTGTAGTGGTGCTCGAAGAGGCGCTCGGGGCGAAGAGGCGGAAATCCGGGCGGAGGCCCGCGGGGCGCCTGTGGTGGCGCTGAACCCGTCGACGAGGTAGGTGACGACGCGCCAGCACGAAGGGCTGGCGGGACGTAGAGAGGCCCCGTCGCGGATGCCGCGCGTGGCGCGGAAGGAGGCCCCGGTGACCGGAGCGCCGGTGGGATGTAGAGCGTCGGCACCGGGAAGTCATCAGCAGCCTCGGGCGCCCTAGGCACAGTCACAGAGTGACCGGCAGGGGCGCTTGTGTCGCCAGAAGGTGCCCCAAGGTCGGCCACACGAGGACCGGTAGGGAGACCAGGAGTGTCGGAGGTGCTGGGAGACGTGCCTGCAGGAAACAAAGTGGGTGAGGGTCCAATAGGAGCTGGCACCACATCATCAGTAAAATCAAGAAACTCGAGGTCGGCCGGGTGCTAGGACCATGACGTTCAGCAAAGGGAAAGGCCGTTTCATCAAAGATGACGTGCCTGAAGATGATAACTCTATTGCTGGAAAGGTCAAGGCAGCGGTATCCTTTATGGTGGGAGGAGTAGCCTAAAAAGACACAGAGAGCAGACCTAGGAGCGAGTTTGTGAGGTGTGGTGGCAGATATGTTTGGATAACATTTGCAACCAAAAACCCGAAGATGATCACACGTAGGCAGCTTTGCAAATAATGCAAAGTGGGGTGTAGAGAGCTGGAGAGTTTTGGTAGGCAATATGTTAAGGAGGACAGTGGCTGTGGAGAGGGCCTCCACCCAATAGGAGGGAGGCATAGATGCCTGAAAGAGCAGTGAGCGAATGACATTATTGATGGTACGAATAATGCGTTCAGCTTTACCGTTCTGAGACGAGGTGTAGGGGCAGGACATGCGAAGATGGATGCCCTGAGCGAGGAAGAAGTGGCGAGTACTCGAGTTGTCGAACTCTTTCCCATTGTCGCACTGGACCGACTTGACACGTGTGTCAAATTGAGTGGAGACATGGGCGATGAACTGAGCCAGCGTGCTGAAAGTGTCAGATTTGAGGCGCAAAGGAAATGTCCACAAGTAATGAGTGCAGTCGTCAAGTATAACCAAGTAATATTTATAACCAGAGACACTGACAACCGGGGAGGTCCACAGATCACAGTAAATGAGATCAAACTTGCTAGACGCACGAGAGGTGGACGCATAAAAGGGCAAACGAACATGACGCCCTAACTGACAAGCATGACACAAATCTGAACAATCACTAATATGGCACAAAGTGCTGGACGCAAGTTTGGACAACGCCTCATGACCAGGGTGGCCAAGTCGCCGGTGCCACAGCGGGGAAGAAGCCTGAGCGACAAGGGAGTGAGCTGGAGGTAGGCGCAGAGGGTACAGCGGCCCGGAGCTATTGCACCTGACGATCTCGGTCCGGGAGGGAAGAACCTTCACAGAACAACCAGCAGGGTCAAACTCCACAGAACAATTATTGTCGATAGTAAATTGGCGGACAGAGATGAGATTCTTAATAAGTTGTGGTGACACAAGAACATTATTAAGACGCAAAGAAGGAGACAACTCTGTAAAACCAGTAGCAGTGACAGGCAGGACGGAACCATTACCTACGACAATAGATGAAGGAGTAGGATACCGCGAAGGAAGAATATGTGAAAGAGAGGAGGACTGGGATGTCATGTGGGAGGTAGCACCTGAGTCGAAATACCAGTCGTCAGACGAAGGTGGAGTCAGGGACGTGGTGCTGAAGGCGGAGGCAAGCGTCGTCGGATCCCAGGAGGGAAGGCCAGCCACGGGGTTGTAGTACCCGGGGGCAACCCAGTGTGCAGCACCGTCAGGGGCAGCAGCCTGGCTGTGGGTGACGAAGGCCTGCTGCTGCTGTGCGAGGAGCGCCTGCTGGTGCGCCTGCTGTTGCTGCGCCTGGAGGTGAGGGGGCACCGGGATCGGTGCTAACGGAGGGCGGGGGCCTCCTGGCCACATCTGGATCGAGCCCATCCAGGGGTTGTAGTAGCTGGGCCAGGAGCGACAACCACCGGGGGCAGGTTGCTGCTGTTGCTGCGCGCTGGTGGACTGCTGCTGGTTGCCACCAGCAGGAGGTCGTGTCCCCTGGCCACCACCGCCGCTACTGCTGCCTTTGTTGCCGCCGTTGCGCTTGTTGCGGCGGTTGTTGAAGGGCTTGGAGCTGCCCCCGGCATTGCTGTAACCCGAGCCGGAGGGCGCAGGAGTGCTGCTGGAGGTGTTGGGCGTAGAGGTGGCAGCGAGAGCGGTGGCGGGAGCGTCCTTCCTGTTCGCCAAGGTGAGCTCTTCGAGGATGAGGTCGTCGCGTTCTTCCAGGAAGGAAGGGAAGGGACGTGCGCAACGGAGGAGCGTGCCGACATGACTGAAACGCTCGTTGAGGCCGCGAATGACGTTGAGGACAAGGGTCCGGTCGGTCACGGCCTCGCCGAGGGCGTTGAGATCGTCCGCCATCTTCTTCAACTGGCGGCAGTACTCGGTGACAGAAAGATCGCCCTGAACGAAGTTCCGGAAACGCGTCTCCAGGTGGATGGAGCGAGCCTCCCGGTTGCCGAGGAACTGAGACTCGACAGCAAGCCAAGCATGGCGGGCGGTGGAGCCTTGGGCGGAGATGATCTCTGCCAGATCGTCGGTGAGGGTGGCGATGATCCACGCCTTAACGACGCAATCCATCCGATCCCAGTCGGAGAAATCGGGACTGGGGGCTCCGTGGTGACGTGATCCCGCAGGGAGAACTTGCCGAGGATGAGCAAGAACTGATCACGCCACCGGTTGAAGTTGCCGGAGTCGACGTCCAAGAGAGTAGTGACGTGATTGCGGATGTTGTTGACGGCGACCGCCTGGGAGTGGAGCTGCAGTAGAGCCACGGCTTCATGATGAAGCATGGCGGCGCGGAGATCGACGGCGGGTGTAGGGGCACTGCCAGGGGGGACCAGAGGGCCCCGTGGGTGGGCTGGCGGCTGCAGCGGCAGCGCGGGCCTGAGCCGCGCGAGCCAGAGCATCGCGCGCGTGCTGGGCGGCCGCGTCATGCTCCGCGGCGGCAGCAGCGGCTTCTTCCGCGGCCTCCTTCGCGCGGAGCAGGGCGGCGTCGCGCGCAGCCAGGCGTTCGTGCTCCAGGCGCTGAGCCTCGGCCTGCTGCTGCGCGATGTCAGCCTCCTGGAAGGTAGCAGAGGATTCGGTATCGACGGGCTGGCCCTTGGGGCCCTTGGGGGAGGGAGGCGTTGTCGCCATCTGGTTGCGCGGGCGTGCGCAAGGGGAGGGAAGGGGGCGCAGCACGGCGAGGAGCCGGCGCGCGGGTTAGGGCAGCGGAAGAGAGAGAAAAAAAAATTGACCTAGGCTCTGATTACCATGAAGGAAAGTATAATCAGGAATAGATTGGATTGATTGATATGAGACAAGGTACAATTACATATATATACAGGCAAGGATCAAGAGTCCTATAAGGATCAAGAGTCCAGAGTCCTATAAGGATCAGGAGTCCTTGCCGTATCCGTATCTATCTGGCCTGCCATATCTATCTAACCCAAACAGTCTTGCGCCGATTAGGGTCCTGACCATCCCAAAGGGCGTCTATTCTAACAATTACAATCACTCCTAGAGATCAAAAGCAGAGTAAACTGATGGTGGATGAGGGCATGTCCTGGATTCTTTGGCTCAGTGAAGGTGATGCCAACACAGAACTCCTCCCTCTACGTGCCAAATACTGAAGAAGAAAGAGCTTCATAACCAAGCTCATCACTGAGGAGGGAGAGGGGTTCACAAGCCATGAAGATAAGAAATCATTCTTGATTTTTGTAGTCACCTGCTTGGGGGAAGGTGTTGAATGAGATGACATGGACGACTACACCAAGACCGACGGTTTTACAGGGAATTTTCTATCGATGCTGTTGGCCAATAATTAAAGACGATGTGATGGCACTTGTTTCAGCTATATGGAGCAGAAAGTTTATGGACTTTAAGCAGCTTAGGTCGGCATATATCACCCTCTTGATGAAAAAGGATGAGGCTACAAGCATCAGGGATTCCAGACCTGTAAGTTTGGTGCATTCCTTCATTTCTGTGTTTGATGGTGTTCCCACCAAAATGGTGGGTGCCTTACTGCTTGTAGAAAAAGAGGCGCAGTTTTGGGGCATAGCTGGATCGTGAGGGTTCTCCATGGTGCGTGCCCTTGCACCTAGTGATTAGGTCATGTTGTGGTCAATTTATTTTTTTCACAGGCACAAATGTATATTGAGAACCAAAATGGTGTGAGTGTTTGTATTTTGGGGGTTCTATCCTTCTCTCTACATAAAACGATACGCAGCTCTCCTACGTGTTCCAGAAATTTTGTTTCTACAGTGCGCATTGTTGGAATATATGTATCTAGGCCCATGAGGCCAATGTATGACAACTATATTGCCACCCTTCTAGGGTTGGCCCAGTAATCCAATAGCAATATTCAGCATGGTATCAGAGCATAGTATACCGGGGTCGGAGGTGGTGTGGTAGGTGGCACCCGAGTCCGCGACCCAGTCCCCGCGACCCTTGTCGCTGCCCGGGCAGCTGCTGCGGACGGACAGACTCGCATGCGTGCGGCTGCTGAGGCTTGGGCACGCGAGCGTGACGTTGTCGATGCTCTCGCTCGTCAGATCGCCGCGGCAGAGCAGCGTCTTGCCCACCCGGTGTACCCCGACACCAGCGCCAGCGCCACCTCCTCTACCTGGACCGCACCCCGCCCAGTGGCTCACTGGCCCGTCTCGGCCGACCCACAGGTCGCGCAGTTGCACTACCAGGCCGGCGCCGTCCAGAACATCCGGAACCTGGTCCCAGCCGCCAGGCCGCCGCCGGCACCATGGCCGGCGCCCAGGGCGGATCTACAGGGTATGCCAGGTATGCACTGGCATACCCTGCAGCTCCAGTGAGTATATAGTATGTATACTTTTTATTTTGTATAAAAAGAAAATATAAAAAAACTAGCTTGGAAAATGGAAGCCACGGCCAACAGCCATGCAGCTTGCGGCTCCTTTCTACTCACCACCTGGGACGGCCTTTCCACTTTCCAGGCCCACGGCCTCACACGGTGACACGACTTGTGGGCTTGCGGCCACACGATGTGACTTGAGAGGGCACGGAGAGTTCAACTGCCAATCACTGAGGCAAGATTCAACCTCTCTTCTTCTCCTTTTTTCTCTCTAGAAAAATCATATCTAGTGGTATTGCTTCTCACACTGATGCATGCTTGTACGGTGATAATGACAAAGTTGAAAGGTTATTTTCTATAATAGTATGGCATTTGAACTATTTAAAAGATAGCAATTTATGGATATTTTTAATTGTTTTTTTAATTTAAAACTTCTCGTATTATTTATCGTAATTATACCAATTATGTAGTAATTTTAGATTTTTTTACCGAATTTTCAAACGATTTTGCCAACTTGCATTTGAAATTTTTGGTCGGCATACCCTGACGTAAAATCCTAGATCCACCATTGCCGGCGGCCCTCCTCCTCCTCCACGTCCCGACCACCTCGCAGTTTGCCAACATCTTCACCAAGGGCCTCCCGTCCTCCACCTTCGCCGAGTTTCGCTCCAGCCTCAACAGTCAACATCAACAGTGGCTAGTTGCGTCTGTGGGGGGTTCGTGTGTGTGCTCTTATTTCCTTCTTGTCTCTGCTGCGCCGGTAGTTCAGACTGCGGGGGGTGTTGGAATATATGTATCTAGGCCCCTGAGGCCCATGTATGACAACTATATTGCCACCCTTCTAGGGTTGGCCCAGTAATCCAATAGCAATATTAAGCACACATATCAGTATAAAGTCTTCCAAGGATGTGTTAATAATTATTAGTTATTTTGTATTCTAGAATTCAACTGTAGAGATCAGTCTGAGTTCCTAGCAGAAACATCATCACTTAATATAAAATAGCATGCCTCAAAAGAGATGATTTGCCAATCCAGATTTCAGAACTGAAAAAAAAGAACCTATCCCGCATGGCCTCATTCTATATATGTGTGAAGACTAGGGCAGCAACAAGCGGCTGAGATGGGTCCGTGATGAGCGGACAAGGCAGATGGGCCCATGGACCGAGGCGGCTCAGGAAAAAAGAAAAATTTTGAAAAGAAAAACTTACAACATCACCGCTCCATCGAGCAGCTATATCAAGTGCTTCACCAAGCACACCACTAAATTTGGGACGGATTATTGACAGCAAACCATGACCTCTTCTTTTCTGTAAATTAAGCTGAAGTTCTGCCTGCAATACAAAAATGTCGCGTCATACAACAGGGGATTACTCCACTAACAAAGGTTAGTGATTTTGAATCTTCCGGATTCAACCTGTATGGCTATAAGATCCCAATAAAAGTAAGGAAAAAAACTAGAACAATAGGCAAAAGTAACAAAAAAAATGCTATGGTCGTAGAAGACAAAAACCATTGCAAAAGTAATAAAACAAATACATACACGGTGAACAATAGACAACCTAAAATAGCAGTAAACCAGAAAGTTACATCACTGCAAATAACCATGCCACATTTTCATTTCAACATGTAAATTTGAACTTTGTTAACATGGTCATAGTATAACATTATTAATGTACTGCAACATGTAAATTTAAACTTTTTTGACATAATCATAGTATAGCATTATCAGTCTACTGCATATTGTTGATGATTTGTGTGGCTCTCTAGCCTGTCTAGTGTCTACAACAGTTTGCATAGTTGTCATCGTTGCATATTATCAATGAATACACTAATATAACATATCCTAGGAGGCTAAGACAAAATCTCTTGGAAAATTTAAAATGTGGCAATCTCAAGAGAAGATATGTCCAAACTTTGATAGGTGAGTAATTTAGTTATAGGTATATGGCACAGCAACGCAACCAAAGAAATCTAAGAAACAAATAAAACTCATATATACAACCTGCCCACTGTCCTACACCAAACAGAAAAAAAACATGTCACATTATTATCTAAAATATCATTACCTTCTGAACAAATCCACGCAATGAAGCAAACTCCAGCTCATCAAGTGTCAAATTTCGAACCTTTAAAACCAGGAAACAAGGATCAAGAACATGTATTAAAAGCTTGAATAGACTCCTAAAATCTATAGTGATGCATAATAAACACTGGCAAGTAAAATACAAACCATATCAGTGGTGTACCTCTAGACTGGTCAATTTCTCAGGATGATAACAGATATTAGATATCAGCTGGCCCTTTTGGAGGAAAATTGACAGAAGCCTTACATCTTGAGTATCTTCGTTTGAAGTGAAAAGCAATGGTCCATTCACTTCTATGGAAAAAATTTCATCAGGCCTGCCAGTAGCATTCAACTGCTTGACCAGGGAATAGAGATTGTAAGAGGAAAATGAACAGGAACCACAGTGAAGTCCATACTGAATTACTGATACAATACTAAAATCAACATAGAACAAATATATTGCACGCTCTATCCAACTTTTTAGAGTAAAACTTCATGTAGAACAAATCATATGAATTCAAGAAAACAAGTTTGTTTTTTGTGTAGAACCAATGGGTGCACATGGAACTAAAGATCTTTTAAAATTTCAAAATGATGATATGCAGTTATTTCAATAAAGCCTCTTTTGCAAAGTTTCTGCAGTACCATGTTAAGATTACTGTTTACTGAAATGTAATCTGTTAAAGTAGTATAAATACAATATAATTATCAGAAAAAGAAGTGTAATAACTTCGAAAGAAAAATGAACTTGAATGCATATGGATCCCCAAAGTTTGATAAAAAAAAACAAATAGAGGACATGTTTTGTTCAGAACTTCTATCCTATATTTAAAATTTGCTTTTTATTTGCATTGCAAAGTAAATAGGAGATATGTCACATTTGAAAAGGTCAAATATAGGAAGTAATTAAACATCAGTTAAGATTATGGCAGATTTATTTGTGCACATAATACCATCATTGCTTTCGGTCATTGCTTCAAGTACATAAAACTAATACATGTGCAAACAGAAAAGGAAAAAAAATGAATTTGACGGTCAGTAAATAATCTAGAATCAAAAGAAGCTGGATATGTGGGGTGACCACAAGAAACAAACAATTTGATAAGAAATTACCATCATCGAGTCCCGTGATATGGAAAGGAAACCAGTAGATTGTGGCGCTAGCATGAGCTGGTTGAGTTTAATTCCAGAAAGAGATATGTCACCTACAAGCTTTGAAACATTGGTCTCAAGCTTGTTTTGGTCAATGTTACTTTGAAGAAGACCATTGATATTCCCATCAGCTATATTGCTAGATTTCATGATTTTTCCTTGAAATTTGACCCTTCCAGATGCTTTCAAATGTAATGGTCGTGGTGAATCAAAAGGTATTGAGGAGGCTATATGAGCAAACTCAAAGCCTCTCATACGTAAATCCAAATCAACACCCTCCACAATTAGTGGCATGATTTTTTTCATTTGATAAGTCTCCTTGTTCAACGAGTAGTCATCAATATATGATGTTTGAACTCGAGTATTTAAATCGAAGGAGACTGATGAAGAGTTGACCATAATGTAATCATGTGCAATAACAATATTGCCACATGCATCTGAAAAAGAATTTTCTGCATTTGGTGCAGCCCATTTGATATCGAACTTCCTGAAAGAGATTTGTTGTTAAAAGATTAACAAAAAACTAGGACAGTTGACATTAAATTTAAGATATTCACGGTCTAATAAGGGAACCAGAAAGTCTAGTCTCTCCATTGAGCTCTCCAATCTTGAGTGGAATCAGCTGGATTCCTCCAGGAATGTAACGATGCAATACTTTATCAATTAGAATGGTCCCAGACAAATTAATATCCATAGAAGAATCATCGACTTCTCCCTGTAAAGATTGAAATCTATAACTATATTTTAAATAATGTGATTACTTGTACTGATGAGAAAACCTATGTTAATTATAATGGATTGAAGTAGCAATACTGCAAATTTATGCTTGCCGAGCACACTGCTGTTATTTTACTTGTTATTAGAAACTTTAACAGCAAGAAATATCGGTTGTTTGCTAAGCTCTTAACAATCAAAATTCACTACAACCCCAGGGAAATGATCAATAGAATGACTTTGATGTGCAGCAACTATATTTGTTATAGCATGCCAGAAATTGTGGAAACCTATGGTCCTAAGAATGCCCTTTGAGAATTGTACTGAATGAAATCATTCCATACAAATTTTCATTTTTGAGTTGTTATTATATAACTCCGCCTAGGTTGGAGTGCCTTTGGTGTTCCAGCATAGCAGGTCCCAAGCCCTGGTAAAGGAGGAGGGTGTGATAGGCTTGGCGAGCCAACATCAAAACTTAGCCACTTTCATGGAAATGAGACCCAAAAGATTCCCGTTGGGGCGTAACCCTCTTAGCGACGCGCCATGCCGGAACCCGGGTATGGTGTTAAATGAGCAAGGGCCGGGTCGTCACCCCCGTGGCGCGCCGTGTCTTGATCTGGGCACGGTGTCAAGTGAGCAAGGATCGGGTCGTCGCATCCTTAGTGGCGCGCCACATCGGCGCCCGGATGTGGTGCAAAATGAGCAAGGGTCTTCACACCTCCCTCGGCGGGTGCGAAGGGTAAGGAAGCTAGTCGAACCAACCAAGATCCGTTTAGGTAGCTGGAATGTTGGGTCCCTCACGGGTAGGTTAAGAGAGCTAGTTGACACTATGGTTAGGAGGCGTGTAAATATCTTGTGCGTTCAAGAGACCAAATGGAAGGGTCAAAAGGCGAAGGAAGTGGACAATACAGGCTTCAAGCTATGGTACACAGGGACAACTTCGAGTAGAAATGGAGTCGGAGTTTTGATCGATAAGAGCCTCCAAGGTGGTGTGGTGGAGGTGAAAAGGCAAGGAGATAGGATTATCTTAGTTAAACTTGTCATTAGTGATTTAGTCTTAAACGTTATTAGTGCGTATGCTCCCCAAGTAGGCCTTGATGAGTGTGCTAAGAGGCAATTTTGGGAGGATTTGGATGGCATAGTCAGGGCTGTACCAAGTAGCGAGAAGCTCTTCATTGGAGGGGACCTTAATGGCCATGTAGGAGCATCTAGTACAGGTTACGAGGCAGCACATGGAGGTTTTGGTTCCGGAAGAAGGAACCAGGAGGGAGAGGATATCCTAGACTTTGCTACAGCTTTTGATATGATGGTAACAAACACTTTCTTCCAAAAGCGAGAGTCCCACTTAGTGACCTTTAGTAGTGGCTTGTCCTGCAGTCAGATTGACTTCGTCCTTGCAAGAAGGAGAGATAAACGTGCTTGCGTGGATTGTAAGGTGATATCTGGGGAATGTGTGGTGTCTCAGCACAAGCTAGTGGTGGCTGACTTCCGCTTTCTGATGCAAACTTGTAGGGCTAAACAAGCCAAGATTGCAAGAACAAAGTGGTGGAATTTAGAAGAGGAGACATCAAAGATCTTCAAGGCAAGAGTTATTGAAGAGGGCCCATGGAAGGACGAAGGTGACGCCAACAATATGTGGGAGAAGATGGCGACATACGTTCGAAAGGTTGCTGCAGAGGTGCTAGGTGTGACCAAAGGAAGTGGATGCGCTATGAAAGACACTTGGTGGTGGAATGAGGATGTTCAAAAGGCAATTAAGGAGAAGAAGGAAGGCTATAAGAGCTTGTTCCAGGACCGGAGTGCAGATAACATAGAGAAGTATAAGGTGGCAAAGAAGGCTGCAAAACGGGCAGTGGCGGAGGCAAAGGGACGGGCTTATGAAGATTTGTACAAGCGTCTTGATACGAAGGAAGGAGAAAAGGACATCTATAGGATGGCTAGGACTCGTGAAAGGAAGATGAGGGACTTTACTCAAGTCAAGTGCATTAAGGATGAGAGGGAGCAACTCTTGGTGAAAGAGGATGAGATCAGACAAAGATGGCAAGAGTATTTTGACAAATTGTTCAATGGGGAGAACGAGAACTCCCCTGTTCAGTTGGACGACTCGTTTGATGACAACAATAGGCGCTTTGAGCGGAGGATTCAAGAATCGGAGGTCAGAGAAGCGTTGAAAAGGATGAAAGGGAGTAAAGCGATGGGCCCGGATGGTATCCCAATCAAGGTGTGGAGATGCCTTGGGGATATAGCTATAGTCTGGCTAACCAAGATGTTCAATAATATCTTCCGATCGAACAAGATGCCTGAGGAGTGGAGAAGAAGCACTTTGGTACCAATCTACAAGAACAAGGGTGACATCCAGAGTTGTAATAACTACCGTGGGATTAAGTTGATGAGCCACACTATGAAGCTATGGGAGAGAGTCATCGAGCACCGCCTGCGAAGAAGGACACGAGTATCTACCAACCAATTTGGTTTCATGCCTGGAAGGTCAACCACAGAAGCAATCTTCTTGTTAAGACAAGTTATGGAGCGATTTAGAGAGCAGAAGAAGGACCTACATATGGTTTTCATTGACTTGGAGAAGGCTTATGACAAGATACCAAGAAATGTTTATGTGGTGGGCTTTGGATAGACATAAAGTCCCAACAAAGTACGTGGCCCTCATCAAGGACATGTACAACAATGTTGTGACTAGCGTTCGAACCAACGATGGTAATACTGATTACTTCCCGATTAGAATTGGGCTTCATCAAGGGTCAGCCTTGAGCCCGTATCTCTTTGCCTTGGTAATGGACGAGATTACAAGGGACATTCAAGGGGACATCCCTTGGTGCATGCTCTTTGCCGATGATGTAGTGTTAGTTGATGAAAGCTTGGCGGGAGTAAATAGGAAACTTGAGCTGTGGCGGCAGACCCTTGAGTCTAAAGGTTTTAGACTAAGTCGGACTAAAACCGAGTATATGAAATGCGACTTTGGCACAACGGCTCAGGATGAGGGAGATGTGAGTTTGGAAGGTCAAGTCGTGCCTAAAAAGGACACCTTCTGATATCTGGGATCGATGCTACAAAGGGATGGAGATATTGATGCAGACGTTAGCCATAGAATCAAAGCAGGATGGATCAAGTGGCGTCAAGCTTCTGGCATTCTATGTGACAAGAGGGTACCCCAAAAGCTAAAAGGCAAGTTCTATAGGACAGCTATTAGACCTGCGATGTTGTATGGAGCCGAATGTTGGCCCACAAAGACTCGACATGTTCAACAAATGAGTGTTGCAGAAATGCGCATGTTGCGTTGGATCTGTGGTCACACAAGAATGGACCGAGTTCGGAATGATGATATACGTGATCGCCTAGGGGTGGCACCAATTGAAGAAAAGCTTGTCCAACATCGGTTGAGATGGTTTGGCCATGTCCAGAGGAGACCGCCAGATGCACCAGTGCGCTGTGGAGTCCCAAGCCAAGCTAATAATATAAGGAGAGGCAGAGGAAGGCCGAAGTTGACATGGGCGGAGGCGGTGAATAGGGATTTAAAAGCTTGGGATATATCTAGAGATCTATGTTTGGATAGGATTGCCTGGAAAGCAGCTATTGAAGTGCCGGAACCATGACTTGGGTATCTTGTTGGGTTTCAACTCTAGCCTACCCCAACTTGCTTGGGACTACAGGCTTTGTTGATGTTGTTGTTGATGTTGAGTTGTTATTATATCATCATTTATTCATCATAGTTCAAAATCTTTCACTTAGTTCTCATCAGAAATGGCCATTTGGCGTAAACTGAAGCCATTATAGTAAAGTAGAAAGAAGTTAGTCTGATTCAATCAAACACAGAAGAGTGACTGAATGGAAGTGTAAGACACTGCATAACAATAATACCTCTGGGCAAATCCATGCATTACCAGCCCCTCGAATTTCTCCGCCATCCAATAGGCATGCTCTAATACCATATAAATCAGCGACCTGCATCCAGGGATGAGAACTAAGAGAGAGAAATAGTTGCTAAACTCTAAACTTCGGAAGTGGAAGAATTATGACTATTTGTACTCACTGAGTTGTCAAGGTTGAACGTGAAATTGGCCGATACATGAGAGAATGGAATATGGTCAAATGCAGCAACTGCACCAGCCTCTTTGTTTTGCATCACAACTTCCGAAGCTGCAGATGGAGGCATACCAGATACTGAAAAAGTCTTTCTTGAGACAATCCCACTTCCAACAAAGACAGGAGCATCAAGGGGTCCTTGACAGTTAAATACAGCAGTAACAGAACCAGCCAACTGAACAGATTAAGTTGTGGTATCAGAGGTCAAGTCATAAGAGGAGTCATAAGAGGGCGAACAGAAACATGGGGCATAGAGGTGTTGGAACACATTACATCATAATTAGGGCCATTCCAAATCATCATGTTCATGTACAGAAAAAAAAAAGTAAGATCCATGAACCAGAATGATAATTTAAACCATCATTTTGCTTCATCCAGAGGCTAATTCTTTTCATGCTAAGAACCAAAGCAATATGCCCCCCCCCCCCCGACCCTCTCTCTATTTTTTAGGTGGAGAATAGCAATTGTAGCCATACAAATCAAATAAGTGAATGTAACCATCAATATCAACCCAAATGGGTTAGCCAGTTAACTATTTGTCCATAGAATGATGACTATGCAAATAGAGAATATATCAACATCTCATCTTTACTAGCTCTACTAGAGATGTTGGGTGTTCAGTTTAGCTAACTCCACATATGACTTTAAAAGTAAATTCTCACACTGAATAAGGTAGTGCAAAACTAATTCGCAATATGATATTCCTTGCTTACAAAACTAATTAATAATATCCTTGTCTTGTTTCTTAATTAAAACTAATATATTCAAATTTTAATTCTACCATACTATAGTTGAAGCATGTATGACATTTCCATATATTACCAAGAAATTGAGTCAAAAGAGATCAATCCAGATGCATGCAGAACTGGAATATGATATTACTGTCCCTCCGTTTTACTATGTTTGTCCATAGCATTTGAGAGAAAATATTCCATATTGTTCGTCATAGAAGATATCGTTATTAGAATACTTCCACATGGTTTGTCTATGGTATGGTGTATGGACAAATATAGTGAACATAGGGAGTACCAGAGATAGAGGGATTACCAGAGAGAGGGAGGGAGGGAGGGAGAGGAGTGGAAGAGAGAGAGAGAGAGAGAGAGAGAGAGAGAGAGAGAGAGAATGTCATACCGGGAACATAAGAGGTTTCATTTTCATTGTCCTCATAAGTGCATTAACTTCAACGGATGGAACCTGAAAATAGAATAAAAGTTACCAAAAGAAGTAAGGACTGCTGTTTAGGAAACTCTGTATATGAGATGACACCGTGTATGCAATTAGAACAGTTTATGGTACCTGGCACATTAGATGAAACTCTCCATCCTCAGGATTTAGTCCCAAATCTCCAGAAGCTTCAACTGGAGCATCACCAAACCACCCACTTGCATTGTGCAGAAATACTCTTTGACCACGAAATGATAATTTTGCCACTATATCCTAAATATATTCAGGCTTATTATTAAAGGGTGGTAAATACACACTTGCAATGTTTCCAGCACTAACATTCCCAAAGACTTTATTCCATCGAATACATGGGGTTAAATGTAAACGTACAGAAAATGATGATGGAGCATCCAATATCTGAAAAGCTAGATCTTTCACATCAAGCTGACCATGAATGCTTGGAAAACTGTCACCCTTTGACATACAAATATGCACCTGTAATAAGCATACCAAATGGTCAAGCATGGTAAAAAAAAGCTTCATGAGAGATTGGTGTCTTGGCGTGGCTAACAGTAAACCCTATTAAGTTCAGCCACTCATCCAGAGCATGTGAAAAGTCACATCTCCACTTGTTTTCAAATATAGGAACATGTAACAATGCAAGCAGTGGAAAAAGGACATGTAAGAGATCATGCTTAGCAAAGTACCTCACCAGTAGCTCTTCCTTTGTGCCAAGCAACAGGTATTTCTAAAATTCTTTCAAACAACTGCACATGAAAACTCCTTTTCAACACACAAACTAAACTTTCAACATCGTTTGTTGTTAAGCAGAGATAATTAGATAAACTATGGTAAAACAGAAATCATAAAAGCAGTATCATTACCGGAGCAAATGCATCGACTACATCGAGATTAGCATGCCATGTTTCCTCAGCTATGTCAACAAATACATCTGTAGAAAGATAACCCCCTCCTTGAGAAGATCTGTCTTGCCTCCACTCCATGCAATTCCCAGTTGCATGCACATGTATACGATTATAATTGTTTTTGAACTTGACATGTCCACTAGCATGCTTCATTTCTCTACAATACACACGCAGTCAGTGCAAACAAAGTAGCGGGGTCATTCAAAAATGTCAATACTACATGCTCCCTCTGTTCTATATACAGATTTTAGGACAGATTATGAGAGAACACAATAGACGATGTGCCCTCACTTTATTTCCTAATCAGACGCTATAATCAACATGATTAATTGTGATTGGTTGATAAATGGCAAGTAACAATATAACACCTACAATGTCGCAAGTTGATTGGAGAGAATGTGCTAGAAAGATTAAAAAAAAACTACAGAAGACCACATATCTGAAACAAAGATGGAAAATAAAGACGTCGCACCTGGGTTCTTGATCACCATACCCCAGAAGCATCAAGTTGCCTCCATTGAAATAGACAGAATCAAGGGTGATCGGAAGTGCATTCTGAACACCACCAGGATGGATCTGACTTGCCCCTTCTGTAAGTTCAGCAGAGAAATCTCCAGGACCAATAACAAATTGTGACTTCAATTTCTCAATTTGAAGATCCAGAGATGCCCAAGGTGCATTAAAACTAACAGGAAAACTCTTTAATTGGAACGGCCAAAATGGCACCCAGTTGTGAGCATGCATGCATGAACCAAAATTCCCAAAAATATTCTCTTGCTGTGGAACAAGTTTAATTTCAGAAGGATTCATTGCCTGACCGATCTGCAGATCTTCCAAATTGTGCCATAGTAACAAGTTATTGTCCAAATTACTTGAACTGCACTGAGTAGAAAGTTGATTATGCGATGGGGATTCAACCAAACTCGTTGATGCAGTCTTGGAGTTGCTGACAGTTCCATCATTTGATGCGATTCCACTGCCACCAACATTGGCATGTCCACCATCCGATGAGCCTTTTCCTGGTCCAGGGGATGAATCATCAATATTAATGCGACCTTTGTTCTGAAAATATGCTACAGCAGCATCTGCACTGCGTCTAAGAATCCTTTGCTGAGAAGAATTATCAACATCTGGAATAACCTTACTGAGAGCCTTCCTCCTGTACCTGAACCTACTAGAGCTTGAAATCACCCTAGACCAGAGGTTAATCCCAGGAATACGAGATTTGAAGCCAAAAGATTTCTCCAAATCTGCATGCTTTGAACCAGAGTCGATGCTTGTTGCCAAGTGATGATCCTTATGCATTTCATCGGCGCACACGGGTGGACTGGACCTCCCAATCTCGGTAGTCCCATTGCCCTCCAGAATCTCATTATTAGTGGACAGAGAAACCGATCCGCCACTCGGAATAGTGTATCCCTTTTCAGCGGCTTCCCTTGCGGCTTTATCCTTGTCCTCGTCCCATTGCTCCGCGGCCTTCTCCCTGGCAAGCCTCCTGGTCTTGGTGCGGTAGTCTATGCCCTCTTCCCCGGAGTGCCTCTTGACCGTGCCCTCGGAGGGCCCGGGAATCCCGAGCCACGAGAAATCCTTCTTCTGTGCCACCAGCGCGGAGGGCTCGGACAGCACGGCGTCCACGACGACCTTTCCCCTCCTGATGCTGGCGAAGGGGCGTACCCTAATCTTCATGACGGGTACCTCGGCGCAGGAGAACTCCTCCGCGTGCGGGCCGATGGAGCAGGTCTGCAGCGTGATCCCGAGCGGAGAGACGCTGCGCACCTTGCCGAGGCGGACCTCCCGCTGGAGGTACTCGGTGAGCGCGGCGCAGGCCGCGGGCAGGAGGCGGGCCTCGACGAAGGAGCGGGCCCGGAGCTGCGCGACCCAGGAGAGCGCGGCGGCGACGGAGACCACGGCGGCGAAGATGGAGCAGCGAACGAGGAAGAGCCCGTCCCGCCATACTGGCGCGAGCGAGCCGATCAGCGCCCGCGGGCCCGGGAGCAGCGACGGCGCGGAGCTGTGGTGGGCGCGGTGGTTGCTGTGATGGGCGTGGGCGGCCTCAGCGAGGGAGTCGCTGGAGTCGGAGACCTTGAGGCGGAACGGCGGCGGCGGGTCGAAGCGGGCGAGGGTGAGGAGGGGGCGCCGCGAGGTCAGGTGGAGGCTGCGGCCTCGCGGGCGCTGTCGCCGGCGGGGAGACGGGCAGTGGGAGAAGAGGAAGGGTGACGGCGGCGCGAGGAAGAGTGAGGCGCGGAGGCAGTGCGACATTGGGTGGGGAGGGAGCGAGAGGTGACCATTTGCGTGCGGCGAGAGGAAGCGAAGGGAGAATAGTGGTCTGGGCGCGGGGCGAGGCGACAGGTGATGCGAGGGAGATGCTTGCCTTTCGCTGGGGCCTGGGGCCGTTCGTCGTCGTGCTGCTGGGAGTGCTTGCTTGAGGATGGCAACGGGTCGGTTTCGGATCGGGTGGAGTCTCCGTGCATCCGAACCCGAAATCCGAAGTCAAAACCCGAACCTGAACCTGAAACCGATTCAGGTAGAAATTCATCACCAAAACCAAACTCGGATACCCGAAACCCAAACGGATACCTGAAACCCGAATGATTACCCGAAACTCGCGGATATATATACACATATTCACACATATATATATACATATATTCACATATTCACATATATATATACACATATTCACATGTATATACATATATTTCGAATATGGATATCCACAGGTGAAAAACTGAACTCGATAGGTTTTGGGTACCCGAACCTAAAAACCGTGGGTGAAAAATCATCCCCAAACCCAAACCCGCAGGACTCGAAACCCGCGGATACCCGCCCCAAAACTGACCCGTTGTCATCCTTACTGGCTTCTCTTTCTCTTTGCCTGTTTCGGCCCTCTCTGCGTGCGCACTGCGCTGCGCAGTGTCTTCTCGATCTCGAGTTCGAGTATTCTGGCCTAGCGATTATCGAACACGCCTGGCCTCGCCTCGACTCAGTTTTCCTTTCTTCTATCTTTTTTTTTTCTTTTTTTTTGTCTTTGGGTAGGGACGTAGCCACGTACAGTAATGGTTTCTGAGAATTTGGTCTCTTCGAGTGATCAATGTCGATAATCGATTGTCCAATTGGAAAAGGTTGCACCAGCTTGCACAAGGCAGTAATATTAATGTTACTGTCAATTTATCAAGTGAGTTCACATAAATCTACTCTACTAATTCATCATCTTTTTCTTTTCTACGTTCACACTGAAAACCTCGCTGAGAAGTCTCTCATTTGTCCACCCAGAAAAACAACATCTTTAAAACGAACTGTTTAGATTGCTTCTAATATCTTCTCTCTTTACTCACTCAAATTCAAAGGCTAAGATTGTGTGTGTCAAAAAGAAACTCAGCCCCTCCCGCCTCCCACACCCGCGTATCAACATCGGGTTCGATCCTTAGCACCAGCACCTTTTTTGCCCTGTTTTCCTATCTAATTTACTCTCCTGCGACGACAGCCTAAGTGCCAGGTAGAGGGTCACTATGGTCTTCTCTGCCCCATGCGTAGTCACCGGCGAGGTGGGCCCCAGCGCGCCGCCTTGGAGGACGACGATGGGCGGCGGCGGGCGGCCTGGTGGTGCTCACCGGAGCTTTTGGCGCGCGAGCTCTCCGATATGGTGGAGGTAGAGGGCGGATGAGCCGGCGACGAGGACCCCAGCGCGCCACCGGAGAGGAGGACGAAGGGCGGAGGTCGGGTAATCCGCACGGCTGTGGAGGAAGACGAAGGGCAGAGAGTGGATCACGCGGTCGTGGCAGCGATGAGGGCTAGACGCTCGACTGGGGAGGAGGAAGGGCGGTGGCACAGCTCAGGCTGCGCGGCCGTGCCGACGAGGAGGGCCCCGAGCCCCATCTATATCGTCGTCTGGTGAGGCGACGGGAAGGGCCTGTGGCCCAAGGTGGAGTCGCCGGCTTGAGGCCCTGTTGCATGGTCGCCTCGTCGACTCGAAGGCGCGCGTATCCCGTGCTGCTGGTTCTGGTTTTGGCGCACGTATGAGGAACTTGTCACATCTCCTCCACGCTCTGGAAACGTCCGCCACAAGGCCGAGCTCAACACGTCCTTCTCGTCTCCACCGCCGGCGCTACCTCCGTCGTGCCGCTCAGATAGGGCGCCGCTGTGGAGTTGCAGAACAATCGCCGCCCCGACCCGCTCAGATGGGGCGCCGCTGTGACAGTTGCAGAACGGCCGTCCGCCCCGACCCGCTCTCTGCTGCTTCAACACCTCTTCCACGCCCGCCTTCAAGGTGTTCGTTCGTTTGTGGCTCAGAATCATTCTTGTGTTTCTTTTATGCTGCACGTATGAGAAAACGAGTTTGCCACTAGGTGATTATTTAATTCCTAATGCTGCATCTCATTGAATATAAATCAAGTGTGATCTGTGCAAAAGGATGGAGCAGCGAACTCTGAACCCATATGCTACTTATCTACATGTAGTCTGAACATGTGAATATGCATTCAGTTACATGTGAACATGCAGTCTGCCTTTTGGATGTGTAATCGATGGTCTGTTTGGCCGTGAATGTGAATAGAGTATGACTGCTAGCACTTCTTCGTCTGTTGCCTGTTGGTAAACAGACTGCATGTCTACCCAGGCGCAATACACTTCTCCCCTTCTGCAAAGCCACATTTCACTTTCTATAGTCATTTTCCATGGAGCCACAGGATGACGAACATGATCAAGAAGAAGCCGAAGACTTTGATCCTGCAGATGTGTTCACTGTAGAAGATTTTCTAGCGGAGGATGAAATCATGGAAGAATTAATAAGGGAGATTGGAGATGAATTGAAGGCAGACATCGAGAGGGAATCATCAACTGCATCTCCCCGCCGCCGCCGACAGAGTGGACCAAGGAGGTAGTGTCACGGACTCAACGATCCTAATCCTATCTGATTCTTCTATCTTTCTGAAATTCTACCTCAACTGATATGTGATCATAACATTGTAACAGGTACATCCCAAGAAATCGAGAAAAAGGTCAGGATGATCTTGTTGCTAATTATTTTTCTGCAAATCCTATCTACACCGATGAGATGTTTCGTAGAAGATTCAGGATGAATAGACCGTTGTTCCTCCGCATTGTGGACACTCTTAGGAACTGGTCTCCTTATTTTACCCAAAGAGTCGATGCTACTGGTAGGAATTCTCTTTCACCCCTACAAAAGTTCGTACAAGCGACAACCCTAATCCAGCCTACGCAGAGGCGCTTCAGAGGAATTCTGCTATCAAAGCTCGGTCAACACATAAGCAACTCAAGAAGGATCTAATCAAGCATATATGTCAGCGCTATGGAAATAAAGAAAATTAGATAAAAGTGTTGCGATTATATATAATATATGAATTATATTTGTGGTTTTAAAAAATATTATAGTGATGTCAAGATATTATAATGATGTTTATTTTATTTAAGCTTGATCTGTTTCCTATCAAATAGCAATAAAATGGTGTATAAAATAGTGTTCATGATTGATCTTAGTTACATTCAAAACATTAAATAGCTTGCAGACATCAAATAGACATGTTTAGTTCTTTTTTAGTTTTATGATTTATTTTAGTTTGACGATTTTTTTAGATGTCACCGTAGCGTTAGCACGGGCAATATACTAGTCTCAACGAAATTGGTAGCACCTTTTTTTT